>CM023100.1:13603990-14043821 GCA_013103745.1 Gardenia jasminoides | reverse complement strand
CGTGCACATTTATCCTCTTTATTTATTAGAATGACCCAAGATTTATTTATCTTTTTTTATAATTAAACCCAGTATTGTACAAGTCCACTTGGACACACATTTTAATCCAATTTGTCTACATGGTGGTGTAGGTTCCCAAATACCTTTGTGTGAGTATGAGGGTATAATTCTAAAAGAATTAGATAAAATAAACAACTTTATTTTATCATTGAGTACAATAATTGGTATTCCTTGGTATAGAATTGTGGTGATTGATACAGCAACACATCACAATTACCGGTGACCAGGAATTGATCGAGGCCAGACCCCTAACCTTTCCATGGAAAGAATTACTGTGAGCATAGTATCCTTTTCTCATTTACATTATCAATTAGTCAGGGAATAAGGAACAAGTGCCAATTCCCTTAATGACTAATTAGTTTTCTAGTTCGGTTCAATCTTGAATTAGATTAACTTGAAGACACTCTCCAATGTTCTGGTGGCCGGTGGAGTCACTAGGGTACATTGAACTGGTGGCTGATAGGATATCGTCCCCTTGTTGAGTTGGTGAGATCTGTCTTGATCATTTCCATTTATCTTTCCATCTTCAGCTCTTGCCCAATTTCTATTCTTTTCAAGTCACTTGCGCGGTAAGAGTAGCAACCAGTCAGGTGTGATTATTCGAGATCTTGTGGTGATCTCAAGTCAGGATCCAACTACACAATTCCCATAAGAGATTCAACCATTGGCACAAAATATCTAATGGGATCTGCATGTGGATCACTCCAATGGATTGACTCACTCTATAGCTACATTAGCCTAGGTATCCCATACCATGGTTGATGAAACAACCACTACTTACACATTAGTGGGGACTGTTGTGTACTTGAATGCGTAGGTATTGTGATGTCCTATCTCATTACCTATGACTTCAGGGATATTTAAGAATATTTATTATAAATGTGATTGATATCATAGTCAGCAACTCTTGTGATCTATAAATTACGTTAATAAAGCAAGTATATCATATATTAAGCAGATAAAATTGGAAATTCATAAAATACAAAACTTTAATTAGGAATGTATTCCATTTGTTTTGGGCACATTCCAACAACCTCCCACTTGCACTAAAACAATTCATTTATAACTCTTGGTCAAATGAAGGGTACATGACTATCATGTTTCTTTTGAGATAGTGCTTTAGTAAGGGTCGGTATGCATGTTATCCTCGTTGGGGACTCTCTCTATCTTTACATCATTCAGCAGATTTCCCTAATAAGGTGAAATCTTCTAAGGTATGTTTGGACCGTTGATGAGACCTAGGTTCCACTTTGCTTGGGCAATAGCCATTGTTATCACTGATTTGAAGTTCTTTGGATTAACAATGCTAGAACCACACTAAGTTAGATCCACGAGTTCTTGATCGAAGCGGCTTGTATTTTTTGCCTCAGCGGTACAGTGTACTCGACCTACGTTGTAGAATCACACGTGGTGTCATTTGGAACTCTTTCCGTGACGGCACCTCCGTTGAGGTAAAAGATAAACCCATTGTGACTTACAGGTCATCCTTGTCAGTGTACATCTGTAGCAGCCCTTGACCTCAATTCCACCCATTTCCATATACTAAGAACAAATCTTTAGTCCTTCTTAAGTACTAGAATGTTCTTAACAACTGTCGATGACCTTCACGGATTAGCTTAATCTGCTTCGTGACACTCGAGCATGGGAGACATCGGTCTTGTACACAACATAGCATACATAATTGATGTATTCGCAGAGCATATGGAATTATGCATTTGTCAATCGACTTGTGTCTTAGGACACATGCTTGAAAGTATCCCGGAGACATAGGTAAAAGCCCTTCTTGGACGGGTCCGTGCTAAACCTCTTTAGCACTTTATCTCAGTATGGTGCTTGGAACCAACCCTTTTGGATCACATACTCTATAGATCTTAATACCATTATGTGGGCTGCCTCTCCCAAATCTTTCATGGAAAAAATTCTTGGATAACCAACCCTTTGCGGTTTGTAACATTGGGATATGGTTCCCATTATTAATATGTCATCCACATATAATATCCGGAAAAACGATTGAATATACTTATAAACACAAGACTCATCAGTTTTTGAAAACCAAACTCTTTTTGTCTCATCAAAGCGGATGTTGTCTGATGCCTTAAGTCCATAAATGGACCTACTGCGACACTGGCCCGGAATTTGGCAATGTAAACCTTGGGTTGTGTCATGTACACATCACGTTCCCGTTAAGAGGTACGTGCTTACGTCCATCCACCTACATTTCGTAGTCGGGTGTGCTGCTATTGCAAGCAATATCGGGAATAGTTTAAGCATTACCAGCGGTGAAAGTTTCATCGTGTCGATTCCCTCTTTTCTGCTTGGCCTCCAGGTCTAGCCTTACATAAGGTAATCACATTACCATCATGTGTCTTTTCTTGAAGACCATTTACTTCTGGGTTTATCCCTTCAGATTGGATCACTGGGTCCATACCTTGTTGTCATACATGGAATCCATTTTAGTTCATGGCTCAGCTGGAGATACGGACTGTTCCGAACCCTCTTGAGGTAGGTGTGTCTATCTTAACCCTTCAACTAACCATCATTCGCCGGACTTCATGAAAAATCATATCTCTGGAGTGCGGGCGTGCTCTTCAGCACCTGCTAGGCTGCTGAGCATCAGAGCTTCCGTTCTT
This sequence comes from Gardenia jasminoides, assembly GCA_013103745.1. Taxonomy (NCBI): domain Eukaryota; kingdom Viridiplantae; phylum Streptophyta; class Magnoliopsida; order Gentianales; family Rubiaceae; genus Gardenia; species Gardenia jasminoides. Next base: position 14,041,131 of record CM023100.1, on the reverse strand, counting down.
GTTTTTTCATCTATATGGCTTAACCCTTCTTCTGGTATTCGGTGTTTGTTTGGACATCTTGAACTTCTTCAAGTTCCATGTCAGTTTGAACTTCTTCTTCAAGTTCTATTCTACTCCTTGCCCCTTTCACAGAATAAGCTGCGCGTGGCAGCGAGACAAACACTTTGTTCTGGTTGGGTTGTAGAAATAGTATCCAATAGACTCTGGATACCCACAAACAAACACTTGTCGAGATCTAGCTTCAAGCTTATCGAACCTTCTTCACATAGGTTGAACGCCCCAAACCTTCATGTAAGACAGTTTTGGTTTTTCCCTTTCCATATCATTATGGTGTGGAAATGCGACCACTAAGATTTACTCCCAAGAAGTATGGGAGGCATGTCTAGGCATATCCCATAACGATTTGAGGGGCACTCGAATAGCTCATCATGGACGGTACCATATCTAATAAGATGCGGTTTCTCTTCGGGTGACTGGTTGTGAGGGTGGCCGCACGGAGTCCGTTGTGGAGCTATTCCATTGTCTTTAGATAAAGGCGAGAAATTCGCCTCAGGTATTCACCACCCGCGATCGGATGGTGGTGTTTTAATACTTTTGCGGTTGTTTCTCTACTTCATTTTAAATTCTTTGAACCTTTCAAAAGATTGAGACAGCCCATTCATTAAATACAAGTAACCATATCTTGAATGGTCATGCAGCGAAATTGTGAGAACCTGCTTTGTGATTGTCATTGGGCCATTACATCGGTATGTACCAGCCAAATCAACGTATCCTTTACCGGTAAAGGTGTTTTGGTCATCTTTCCAGTAAACAAGCCTACGCATGTGATTCATAATCAAATGGGTCAAATACCATGCTTTGTGTAATTTTGAAATCGTTTCGTTACATGACCAGTCCTCGATTACGGTAAGTTTTATTGGTTATCTAACTTCATTCTCTTTTCATGTATATTGAAATTTAATTTGTCTAGATCCAGAATATATAAACCGTTATTAATTTCCAATTTCCTCATACCTATTCTTTGAAAAAAAAATTTCTGTGTCTCACGGTTTATCTTAAACCCATTTAAATCAAAAGCAGAAATAAAAGTAATGTTGGTAAGAGCTGGAACATAATAACGGTTTGACAATTTAAAATTAACCTTGGGTAAACTGTAATAGGTCCTCGTCTAAAGCGGCAACCTTTGCTCCATTGCCCTGCGTGGTTGCTTCTCCTTTACCCATTTCTCTTTGTCCTTTAGACCACGCATAGAATTGCAAATGTGGGGAGCCACATCGGTATCTAATACCAAGAGTCAGATTTGGAAAACATTTATCTCAATCATGTATGTACCTGGCGTGACTTCCCCAAAACTATACTGGCTGAACGGTGGAGCGCCTGGGTTCTCTTCCAATGTCCATTTGTACGGTGGAAGCGGGGTTATATGCCTTAGCCTTTTGGGCTTCTTGGCGGGAGCTTGTTATTGGACTTTTGGGCCTTTTCCTTGCCTCTTCCTTTTAGATGAGCAGACGACAATTAGATCTTCCATTCTTAATCTCCTTCTCGGTTTTCCAGCCTCATTCAACAGTGGTGTGTCTTCTTGACCTCGTCCCGGTAGTTCATAACGGCTGAGAGAAAGAGAGTCCCCAGCGAAGATGAAGCCAAATCAACATTTGCTACGGGTGTCTTGGGCGTTGAAGCTAATTTCTGATTAGCCCGTTAAGCTTCAAGGCGTGTGGAACGGGTGCTCCCTGCATCTTGCACTGAGCAGTTCTTTGGTGTCATATCTCACATTCCTAGATTGTTGTTCAAACAACTCTCTCCGGTGTTGAACTATTCATATACCCCGTGTTCGTGTCTTCTTGTGGATTAGTTAGGGGAGTCATAGAGGAGCTATCATGACCACATAAACGTTCTATTATCATCCCTATGCTTCTTGTAAGCATTTCTTAACGACCAGCAGTCTGGTTGGTTAGTTAGGCATGGGCCATCAATTACATACTCGATTTTCACCATTGGGTGAGAGCGAGTGGAGATTTCGATCTGGTCGAGAAGTTTGTCGTTGGATTTTGTCGAGAAAAGGATGGATAGTAGGCTCAAATTGTTACTCATTCTACAACAAAAGAAGATAGAGTTTATCGAGGAAAGAGTTTTGTTTGATAAAATCGCAAAACTTCCAAAGTATGATTTTATTTCCACTATTTTTCAAATCAATTACCCTACAAATTGATCAGAGATTTTCAAAAATCGCCAGGTGGTAGAATCACATGTAGTGCGACCTTGCAGTGAATCTCAAATCAAATAATTTTAACGAACTTTACCTGTTACAACCCTTTAATTTCGATCCGTTAGGTATAACTTCTTGATTTTAATCTGTGTTTTGCAACTAGCAAATTCATGGTCTTGAGTGAATCCAACAAACCATAGTTTTGGTTAAATCAAACCCATCATTCTCAAGAACATTTCTTATAGTAAAAAACATGTAGTAGGTAAAGGCGGTTTGGGTGAATCCCAACAAACTAGCACTAATAACCACATTTTGTTTTATCTTATAATGATGGAAAACTTGTCTTGATTTAATATTAGTTTGAGGAAATTTATTTCCTTTTTCAACATTTTAGTTTTGAATTTTTGGAAAATATTTGGCGGTCATCAACATTCATGCATAAATATTTCAAGAAATAAAATATAGCATAAATTAACCGTGGATGGTTGTGGATATTCTAAGTTAATTTCCACAGCCATGAGAAATTAGCTTGATTAGAAAGGTAAAATAATTTTCCACCGGTTTGCATTGCTCCTTTCTTCATCTTCAATTTACAATTTCTACATAGAAACATAATTTCCTATCATCTATTCCTATCTATTGTACATTACAAGAGTAGAATGAGAAACCACGAGTAGGGAGAATTAGATGAAAAGAAATTACAATTAAATGAGAAGCGGAACAGAGCCCTATTTATCAAAATCACAACCACTCAACCATTCCACAATCACATTAAGGTTTTATCTAACCATCTTCAGCCATCCATTTGAATTGCGTAACTTTAAATAAAATGGAAAGATAATCATTCATGGATTATTTAGATATATACATATATATCAAGATCTCAAATTTTGAGACCATACATGTGCGAGAAAACTTTTTTGGTAAAAATAATTTTATTAGGTCAATTTAATTCCCTAACTTAGTAGAGATAATTGGAATATTATTTGAATTAATCAAATTAAATTCAAATAATTCCGACCAATAAAATATGAAATGATAATCATCGAAGGAATTTAAACAATTTAAATGGGACAGTAAAGTGGCGTAGAAAATTTCTCAGTTTAAAACTCAAATTTTCAAAATTTGGCCTAAAATTTATTTCACGTAATTTGGCGCTCGGAAGGTCAGCGACGGTCCATGAAAGCCAGGTTCCGTGAATCAAGCTCCATGGGATCGAGGTACAAACCTCACTGAAGGATCCGCCAGTTGATCCCATAAGCCAGCGGATCCACACTCACGCATTTACGAAACTTACGTGAAGATTGATCCATGTAGCGGACACATGATCCCCGCCTCGTGGATCGCTGCGGAGGCGGAGACTTAGCGGATCCGCGAATCGGATCAGCGGATCCTTGAACCCGCATGGAACCGGTTCCCTTGCTTTGAACGCGAAGAAATCAGCGAACTGTGAATCATGACCGCGGATCGGAGTGAACTTGCCAGTCTTGGCATTGCGATAGCCGCCGGATCGCGTCATCCCTTGAGATAGTGTCGCGGAATTGCTCTGTTCCGTAAGCCAATGATTGGCTCGTCCTGAGATGCTTTTCTGTGTTGGGATACTACAACAATTCAGCAATCAAACATTGAATCATTAAATTTTACATAAAATCAAATTTTCAGATAACCAATTACTACTTTAATCAAATTAAAGCAACTTTGACCAAAATTCTGCACGGCATTTACATATATCATCCAAATACATATATCCATGAACAACAATATATAAATCATAATAAATCCTAGAGATGGCTCGATACCACTGTTAGGGAATTGGGCATGGGGAAAAGTGAATTTAAAAAATTTAGCTATCCCACCCCGAGAATCCCAGTTCATTATGATTTCATAAAGGAGGTTGAGGATTACCTTAATCCGAGATGGAGTCTTTGAGACGCCCGAGAGAGGCGAGAAAATCCTTGAGCAGCAGTCCGGGTGTCTCGCCTCTGCCCGATGTCCATGAAGCTCACGGATCACCTCTTGATCGTCTCTACGATCAGTGTGTGTGTGTGAGAATGGGAGGTGCTATCCTATTCACTCACACCCACTGCCTCGAGTGTTTTTCCCCTTCGTTAGTTTTCTCTCTGAGAGAACTTTTCTATTCTCGACTATCGGGTATATTACCTCTCTCCTATCGTAACATCGATATTTATGGGAGAGAGGAAGAGAGAAAGAAGAGGAGAAACAGAAGGGAGAGGGATAGGGGTGGTTTGATTCAAAAATCAAACCACCGTAACATCTTCTCCCTCTTATCCCTTTCTGTTATCTGACAAATAAAGATAACACATTTATCTTATTTGTCAGATGACCCCAGGATTTATTTATCTTTATAATTAAACCCCAGAAGTATTTATTTCCAAGTCCCTACTTGGACACACATTTTAATCCAGAACCCAATCTCTATGCGTGTGATCCAATGGGTCCCAAATACACCGTAATATATGAATTATAATTCTAAAAGAATTAGATAAAATAAACACTTTTATTTTATCATTAATTACAATAATTAATTATTCATAATTATAAATTGTGAGGTGTCTAGCAACACATCACAATTACCCGTATTCTGGAATTGATCAAGGGAAATTCCGACCTAACCTTTTCCATGGAAAATTACCGTGTAATTATTATCCTTTCACCATTGATATCCATTAGTGGGGAATAAGGAACAAGTGCCAATTCCCTTAATGACTAATTAATTTTCTAGTTCCTGAATTAACCTTAGATTAGATTAACTTGAAGACACTCTCCATTAATCTAATGTAGTTACTAAGGTTACATTCCAACTAGTAACCCTGGATATCATCCCACTATTGGAGTGGTGAATCCTCTTGATCACTCACTATCTTTCCATGCTTCACACTACCCCAATTTCTATTCTTTAAGTCACCCCGGTGGTAACAAGAAAGAATCAAAGGTAGTGATTCACACTCAGATGTGGTGATCCAAGTCTAGGATCACTTACACAATTTCCCATAAGAGATTCAACCATTGGCACAAAATATCCTAATGGGATCTCTGTGTGGATCACTCCAATGAATTATTACTCTATAATTCATCTACACATTAGCCTAGGTATCCCTATACCATGGTTGATGAGAACAACCACTACTTACATTAAGTAGGGACTAATTGTGTACTAGGTCCAGATAATGATGTCCCATCTCATTAATACTATGACTAGATATTTAAGAATATTTATTATAAATGTGATTGATATCTCATAGTCACAACTCTTGTGACTATCATCACATTAATAAATATTCTAAGGACTTTACCAGCTATATCATATATTAAACAGATAAAATTGGAAATTCATAAAATACAAAACTTTAATTAGGAATGTATTTCAACAAATCAATTGTTTTTGGGCATACATTCCAACAATTCCTTTTTAAAAAAAAAAACAAAAGAAAGATTAAAAGGGGGTTTGACCCGAAATCTAATTGAGTTCCAGCTGAAAGCACGTTGCGGTAGGACAGTTTTTCGTGCAATTTGAAAAATTATCATTAATAATCTTGTAAACAATCGTACCTGTTTGAAATGGAATATTTTGGAAAACAGAAAAGATTATGAGGTTCTCTCAATCTATTTTGTATTATCTTTTCATATTTCTGACCACTTTTACATTTCACATAGGTTATTATTACATCACCAGAAAGGTTGCAATAGATAAATTTTTTTGCCCAAATAATATTCATTTCCTTTACAACTATAGCCGGTTAGGTTTACATGTTCGGTGAAACCACCTTAATCAATCAGTTTTAACTAGGGGTGCTCAAAAAGAATCGAAAAGCATGTTATCGAGAAAACCAAATTGATCCAAACCAATCCGTAGTTTTTAATTACCCGAACTCACTAATAAAATTAGATTAGAGTATGGTTTTCAATTTACACAAACTGCAGTTTTCCGAACCTACGCACATATATGTAGCCATTACTAATAATTATATACTACCCAAATTATATATTTTATTTTTCCAAATCTCAAGCGATAATTATTTAGTCATTCATTAATAATTTAAGTTATAAGACTCATGTCATTATATATTTTATTTTTCACAACTTGTATATTGAACCTTATTTTCGATTTACTTTTTCCATTCCCTACATTCATTGCCACTAATTTTATTTATTTAGTATTCTATTTTTTGTCTTTCTTCAAAATTTCTTAAATGCTTTTCCTTTCTTATAAATTTCGTCAACTTCACCTTTCTACTTATTTTGTTTTTAATTTTTGGGAGCATATATATTTGGTTATGAAGCAACCTGTCATGCATAATAAAAAAATGAATTGATAATTTTCAAGTAGTAAAGAAAATGAAAAAAAATATTTGAAATATTTGTGTTTTGATTTCTCATTTTATTGGTGGTTTTTTTGAGTTATAGGATTAAACAATTGTAATTAATTTTGATAACTACTGTATTATTTTCTTTTTTAATCTAATTTTGATTTTCTTTTTTTTCCTACTAGTAGAAGAGAGTTAGATTACTCTATATATCTGATCCTATCTTATAGGTTAAGCGGTTAGTGGTTAGCGACTGAATAAAGTTAGGATATGGAATGCAATTTTACTAAACCGCTACTTGTGATTAGGGGTCAGCACTATTACAAATGAACTGGTTCTCCGATCCATGAAAACCCTCAGTCTTAATCATCAATTTTCGTTCACTTGGCTGAGTGCTGGGCCTACGGGCCACGTTTTCACGTACCATTTGACATATGTTGCATGGAAACGTTGTCTCACTTCAAGCTAATTAGTCTAAGTCTACTCGTGTCAGTATGCAGTTGCTGGCTTAAAGCTTTACAGTGCATGATTTCTCTGGAATATTGAAATTTATAGGAGTGGTAAATGATTTAAACACTTAAAAATGAGCATATATTTCCTGGCAACAAGAAAGTGAAGAGAAAATATAGTTTCTTTTATCTCGTTTCATTGAAATGAAATCGAATTTGTAAAATTATTGCGAGTCTGATAAATTTGACTTTCAATCAATAACAATTAGAAAATGGTAATCATATTAAAGGTAGTTGAAAAATAACAATATGAAATTAGCATAGGGTTTTGAAGTATTATTTTCTAGGTTCCTATTTTTAAAGCTACAATTTTGTCAGTGGTTTTGAGATTATTTAAATATATATATATATATATATATATATATATATATATATATATTGTAGCAAGGATTAACATGTCATCAGTTATTCTCCAAACACACAGCATAATGGACGGAAAGAACGAAAAGTGAAGTTAAATATATCTTCTTACTGACAAAAGGCATCTGGCTTACCCGACATTTCAAGATATTCATGATTTTTATCCACTTTACTGAAAGAAAATCGGTTCATAGTTGGACCCATAAAACATAATGTCAACAATTAGAAAACGTACTCGCATTGTTTTAACTTTTCAATCAACTGTCACCATTCCTTTTAAAGATTTTAAAGTTTTTCTCAAAACCAAAGTTTATTAGAAAGTCAATAAAGACCCTAATTTACTGTCTCCAATCAAGAAACTGACATCCCCAATTAATGAATAACTGGTGTTTAAAAAATTAATTTAAAAACTTTTTCAATGTCATGTTCCATCCATTCCTAGGTTTGACCTAAGAATGTGAAATTAGAAATTATGGCTAGAGAAAATTGGCACCATCATTCACTAGTCTTGCATGTACTGGTGTGATGTGGGTGCATTGCCGTACTTCTTTGGGTACATGCTAAGTCCAGATTCCTCGTAAGTCCACTGCCGCATAATGACCAATCCATTCTTTAATGGGTTGGTTCAATTTTTCAACCAAAAGACAAAAAAAGGATGGGTACAATTTTCATAGACAAATATCCAAAACGTTGGATATTTTGGGGCATTTTTCTTTTTCCAAGCCACTTTTTGTTTCCAAAGAAATTGACTAGTTGATACATGCACTTTTCTCAAGGTTGTTTTGGTTAACTGGTTAAATTAGGTATAATAATCTTAGGACCTTTTATTTCTTGTTTTCTTTGACAGAAATTCGCCTGTTGGGTTTGTAGGATTTTCCAGGATCTTAATATCAGATATTTGAATACAACTATAATTATAACATAAACACATACCGTTCTCCGTAGATAGGCGAGAGGCGTTTAAGAATTTAGATCAGCACATTGTGGTTCACATGCCTAATATAGGTGGCTCACTCTCCCTCTCCATGTGGTGGCCCCACGTTCCCAGAACCCTAGGACCAGCCATGCTAACTCTCCAGACTTCGGTCAATTAAATCCATTCAACTTAGGTTTTAAAATAAAAGTGCATCCAAAGAATTTGGTTAACAACCATACATCCATCGGATTGATCCACATACCCTTACCATAACCCCTCAAAAGAAATTCACAAAATTACCACCAATATCATAAGATGACTATTTACACCCACAATTCAAAAGTTCAACTTGTGGGGCTTTCTTACGCACAAGTCTAATACTACGGAGAACACAGGAAGGAAATATAATGGGGTGAGCTTATAAAGCCCAATGAGTAAAACACATAAGAGATAAGCACATTGGTATAGCATGCTTTCATATAGCGATTGAAATTCACATGGGAAAATTTTTTCAAGTCACGTAAGTTTTCCATTTTTAGAAAGTCATGAACAGTAATTTGTGCTCATTTGAGCGGTCGGTCTGCAGATTACTGATCGGTCTTCTTGCTTCCATTCGCCAACCCCTTACTCCCAACTTCAGCCCAAAAACCAACAGTCGGTAGGTGGTGTACACTCGAGGTAACCTTAACGGTCCGGTCGGCGTGCCCGACCAAGCCCCTAATGCGGCATTTCGGAATAGGACGACTTCGCCTCACGGAGTTTGGAATCCCGGCCTAGCCGTTTGCGGCAAAACTCGCAAGGGCATTACGGTCATGCACATTGACATACACAGGCACAATTAATGTAGTTCAAAAATCATTTTGATTTAGACGATGGGATTGGTGCGATAAAGTACACACTCGGCCCCTTGTCAAATTGCTTTGAAAATGAATTTCAATAATTGGCAATATAATATCTCATGTAACAAGTAACAAGTAACACATAATAAGCAGATATAATCATTCACCATTAATATTAAATGAACAAGTATTTGAGGGACAAGTAAAACAAGTACATTTAACATTGAAAATCATTTTTGCAACAAATTGGAACCCTCACCTTAGTTAGGTCAAGGTTGAGTTGGTGAGTCGTAATCCTCTGTATCAATGCCCTCGTTTGCTTCACTGACGGATCCTGAGGTACATAATTATTAACTTTTAATTAAAATCAATTTTGACCAATTCACTTCTTTTATAAAACAAATATGTAATTAGGTTTACTAATGAGTTGATGTGGTGGTAAAACGGTGGTATGAATTTCGAGAATTTAGGTTTTCGTTAGTTAGGTCAAAATGAGTAAGTTTGAGAATTTGGCAAAATTAGGGTTTGAACAATTTTAATAGTTGATATTTAAAAGGTTTTAGATAGCGTAGTGTATTACGTTGGGAAATTAGAAGAAAACTTGCCTTAGTTAGAAAATTGACTAACGGTGTTTTATTTCATTTGTTATAGTACAAAAATGAGTTTTTCGTGACTTTGGTTTGAAAACAATTTGGTTTCATTTTACCCGTTTTGGGCCTTGTTAAGGTACAATAGCTCCACGGGATTTAAAACAAGGTTTTATAGGTCGGAATTTGAGTTTAAAATGAAGGTTTTGGCAAATGACCAAAGGTAGTAAATGAAAGTTTCATAAGATGCGTTGTGTGAAAACCAATTTGTCGCAGTTTCTTTCAAAATCGAATCGGAGTTGTGTAATTTCATAATTTTGGAACTATTTAAAACTAGATTCATAGCTCTTTATTTTCTCGAAGACATCAAAACCAATTGGATTAAAATCATTCAAATTTGGATAATAAATTTGAAACCATCATGTTCAACAAAATCGCAGGTTTGATTTTAGCGATGTTTGTCGGTTCGCCATGGTGTGTAGAAAATGAGTTACAGAGCGTGTGAGGTACTGCATCAGTTCTTTGGGTCTAGTTTTGAATGCCACCGCGGCACCTGATTTGGACTTATAAGCGGTGAGATACAAGCATTCTTTTGGACTGTTTTGCTATTGATTTTTCTGAAATTACAAGTTTCTTGAACATTTTGTGAAATTCAACTTCATAGCAATGTTGTTAAAGGTCTAGTTCGATTCCCAGCATACCAATCAGGTCTCTCAATATGTGATACATCCATTTAACAAACCAAAGATTCATACATACGGTCAAAACTGATCAAAAGTTTCAACCAAACAATTCTCAAGTTCTAAGTCACCAAAACCGGTTCTCTTCCTCTTATTTTCCTTTCTTGTTGCAAGATCATTTTTCCATTCAAAACTAAGTTTTAAGTCATTGCATATATTCAGTTTTGAAGCCAACGAGAGTGGCTCATGCAAGGAAAATAAATATACAATTGTCAAGGAGAAAATGAAGGATTCAAGCTTCGGTTTAGTTAAAACATTTGACCCATGAAAACTTTAACTAAGGCCTCATCAATCAAGTGGAATATAGCACATGCATGAGTTGATTTCAACAAGTTATTAACAAGAGAAGCTTGGATGGAATAGGGCAAAGCCCTTCAGCCTAACCGTTCAAAACAGCAAAATCAAGGTTACCAAACAATAACAAAACACAAGGAAAAGTCCAACTACATTCAACTATCATGCATGAAGTAACAAACTAAAACTATCATTTGGCTTCAGGAAGCTTAGTAAAATCAAGAACAATGGCTTTTCTCTCGGTTAACCAGATTTCCAGCAAGACAAAAGGATACAAGAATGCCATGGCAAGATTTCAAGTCAACCGGTACATGCATGGCAGTTTCATGAATCAAGATGATATGTTTGAGAAGAGAACCATTTCTTTTAAGCTAAAGAGGATGAAAATAACTCTTACCTCCAACCAGTTTCAAGCGGATGAACAAGTGATGCTTGGGTTGAATCAAGTCTAGTTTCCAGCTACAAGAAATGAAATAAGCTAAGGAGGGAAAACTCTAAGCTATCAAGGAAGTTTTACAAAAGTTGATAGAGCTTACCTCTTGCTTGCTCAAGAAATGGATGGAAGGAAGACCAGCCTTGCTCCTTTCCAGATTTCAAGCTTGATTCCAGTAGCTTGCAGCCAAGGTTAACTCTTGGTGCAAGGCTGAATCGGTCAAGAAAAAGACAAGAAATGGAGGGTGAGATGGAGAGCTCTCGGTTGAGAGCTTTGAGAGAAATTTTTTGAAGTGAAATGTGTGAATGAGAAGAAGAGCTCTCGGTTGAGAGCTTGGAGAGAAGATTGTTGAAGTGAAATGGGTGAATGAGGAGTGAATTGAAATGGATTGAAAAGGATAAATGCTGATGGCAATTGGATGGCATTGAAGGAAGAATTTTCAGACTTGCCTTGCTCAAGTGAGCATAAGTTGGCTGAAATAAAATGCCAAATGGCAACAGGCTTTTCTTCCATTGGGCATGAGGGGCCGTTCTCTTGAGCAGCTCTCAATTGAGGCAAATTGATGAGCAGCAATGGAGGCAATCTAATGAAGCTGCTGGTAGTGATGAGGAAGACCAAATAACTTGTTCAAGTTGCCAAAAATTTCAGCAAGGAATCGACACATGGTGGTCATGTAGGGGTGAAGAGGAGTGGCAAGATTTTCCTAGCTGGAATTGTGAGGCAATTCCCAAATTTATTTGGAAGGTTTTCAGCTTAATCCTAATTTGGTTCAAGAAGGTTTGAATGAAACCGATTGAAGAGGAAAATGGTTAAACCTTGTATAAATAATGGTAGTGATTTCAAAGCAATTTGTCTAGGTTTTTGAAATGAGATATAACTCACTAGTAGATTGATTTGCTCACTAATTATCGGAATGAAATTCAAATGTTTATTTAAGTTTCCCCAAGCTATCGTTTTACAACAAATTCAATGGTTTTAAAATTTTTTCGTGATTAAGCACACGCTCAAGCAAAATTATAAGAATTATTCATGAAATTTTTAAACAAATTTTAGGTTAATTTCACAGCCCTCACACTCCAATTTTTATATGGTGGTCATCAATGGGACAAGTCACCTAATAATAGGATGCTAGTATTATCGATGGAGAGAAGGACTTAACCTTTTATAACTATAGTGGGACCTTCCATTAAGATAACCCTACTCTATATAACAAGTCCTCCTATACCTTACATATCACACCAAATAGATGACTGAAACAGACCTAAACCCCAACTGCAACAAATCATAATATAGTGGGTTTTACCGGTTTTCATTTAACCTGTTTTGAGAAAATAAAATTAATCAGTAGAGACCCAAACTAGAAAATAATTCTAGCATTCTCCCACTTGGCAATGCTGATTACATGAGTTTGAAAGCATTTGAAATATTAATTTCAAAATAGTTTTTATAAAATGACTATCGAGTTAAACATAACATTAGTGGCCACTATAAGAAAACATCTCAATCCAGAATTCTATCCAATGACAATATTTATATTGATGTATAGAAGTCTTTACATCATTTATTAATATAGGACTTTCGTAATTACAAATACTAAAATTTCATCGATACAAATTACACAATGTGATAAAGAGTAGTGTGGTTTGACTCGTATGATCCAAGAGTAATATAATCAAGTTAAAACCACATTCAGTCCACTGTATAGTCTTAAACCAACTCTGTAGAACATTCTCATCCCCTTTCGTGCTTTTAAATGGAAGCCACTTCACAAAGGAAGCATGTGCAGGACTTTCATCCACTTAACTGTTTTTGACCCGAAACTACTTCATAAATGAAGGAATCACTGTATACCATTTATTGAATATTTATATGAGCTGATGTATGTAGCATAATCCTTAAACGTGCACATTGATAAATATCTATTTTGTATGCTTGAAATATGTTTCTCTATTTAGTTTTTGTTTGTGTTTGTTATTTTGATGGCTAATTAACTAGGGTTTCTAGTGAAGTTTTGCATTTTATGGTTTAAATAGGAAAAAATGCATTTCTATGAATTCAAGTGGCGAAAACTTCATGTTTTTGTAGGATTAATGGCTCAATCATCAAATGAAGTGAAATGAGTAGATATTTGCAATGAAACTTCGAAGAAAAGTTGGAAAATTGAATTATTTGAAGTTGATGAAGTTCAAAATTGGAATGAGCATAACGCAATTCAATCATCAAGGAACTAAAGGGTCAAAAGTCGAAGGATTTAACGTTTCAATCTCTGACGAAAATTTCAGATTTTGCAATTTTGTAGCTGATCCGCGACCTAGAAACGCAAAGTGCCAATTGGAAAAATCAAACAGCTTGCGAATCTCTCTCAACAAAAGCAGGGGAACCGGATCTACAATGTGATCCGGGCAGTTCCTCAGCGGATCCATCCCGACAATGGCCGATACAAGTTGCACTTTCGAATTTCAGAAAATTTCCAGCTAACTTCCAACTCAAGTTTGAGCAATTTCAAGCGCAAATTGCGTGAAGAATCTTGGAAAGTTGAAGAAACAACTTGTGGAAAATCAAAATACAATTTGTGTGGCCCACCTCTGGCGAACCCAAGAATATCGGCGGGGCCTGCCAGCCGGGACTCGCCCACTTCCCACTAAGCGATCCAACCATTCGGTCAAACTCACCAATTTAAATAATTCCAACCAATAAATTCACATAAAACAAAACCCCAAAATTAATTCACTAATACGTTAACGACATCTTAGCGTTAACTTTAAAGTACAATAATCCATCAAATTTTTCCGTTAATTTCAGGCTTATACAAGATGAGGAAAGTCCAACAAAATTTCTAACTTCCTCGATCCGCGTCTCACCTCAAAACCTGTTAGGAAAACAAATTGGGGTGAGCTAGCATTCGTGAGGCCAAGAGAACATGCACATGCATTGAAAAGCTGTTAACTAAATTATTAAGCGGTAAAGGGCCAACCAATAAATCTTGCAACAAAGCATTTAAACCATACAATTTAAAGGATACGGTTGCGGCTCCTTCCCAAGTATCGATCTTGGATATATGTTGACACTCCGTCAACCGCTCACTCTTACAGTCCACAGTCACCACTTACTCCCTCTCCCGTCTGCTTTCAACCCCTTGCGGGCCGAACTCGAAATTTAGTGTATGGCAACCCACTATGAGTATGCCAAGTCGGTGGACTCATTCCAACCGGCGTGCCAAGCGGTGGTAACCCACGGTTCACCTATCCCTGCCCCACCCTGTTGCGGACAAGGTGAGCGGATCCCAGTGGGGTGTGGGGCATTCCCACAGTTGTAAATAAACATTCAAATAACATTGCAAACAAGCATTAATTGAACATTCTAAACAGTAATTCCTTAGCAGCAGTTCAAAGAAGGTGGCGATAAAAGTACGCTCACCGAGCACACAAGCATGCTTTCAATTTATTTACATGCACTTGGACACTCACCACAGTTGAACAAGCAAGAAATGCAGGAGCTAAACGCGTTCTTCAACGTCCAGCGGGATCACTGCGGCGATAGAAGTGCAAAGCAATTTACTTTTCGACCGAGTTCAAAAGTTCGACAATTTTGGGAAAATCCATTTCAACCGTGCATTGATGCAACGTACAAATACTCGATGCATGAACTCCCACGAAATGCATATAAACACTTTAATATAACAAAAGAAGCACATGCAGGCGTTAGGCGAAAACGGGCAAGTACAAAAGCGAACGGAAAACACACGGTGAAGGTGCAGAAAAACAGTTTTGGCACCCTGCGTCATCGCTCATAACTCGAGCTACGAGTATCGGATTAGGACGTCGAGGTGCCGTTCAACTAAGAGAACGAGCTACAACTTTCATGAAGGAAGATTTTGCCCAGATTGTCTCGTTTAAGGTCAAAAACGCAGAAAACTGTCTCAGAAGTTTCACCGTCAGAATGTTCGACAGGCCAACTTCAAACGGGCATAACTCAGCGCTCACAAATCGAAATCAGGAAATTTCAAGTGCGTTGGAAAGCTAGAATAAAGGGCTATAACTTTCGTGTTTTGGCCAAAATCAAATCACAAGGTATCAATGCGAAAATGAAGCCAAAGTGGCTGTCAGGGGCTGCCCTGTTTTCCTGTTTACGTCTAACGCGCCAAAATCAATTAACACACGTGCATGCCAAACTATGGACTCAAATGCAGTACCAAACATGCAATCATGGCCTAACATTATCAGCGACACACACTCACACACACAGCCACACGCACACACCCCCACATAAACACACACCGTCAAAGCTGCCCAACCAACCTCAATTATACATTATAGCAACCAAATTCCTATCCACCAACACATACACTCTCACCTTCCCAAAATCAAAATCATGAACCACCAACCTAACCTTACCCTAGGCTGGCGGACCCTTGAAGCTTCGAAACAATCCGTTGCCACACCTTACATTCAACAATCACGGCAAGATGATGCAACAAGAAAGCCATAACAACCACCATAACACCAAATTCCTCATGGCATAATCAACACTCATAAACCCTAGTTCATTCCATGGTTAGGCAAAACACATAAGAACCAATCAGACCAATCCATAAAAGCACTTCTCAAGCTAAGCATAAGCATGAATCAAACCATAAGAATCATCAAATCCAACTAGTTTATAATCCATTAAAATTTCAGCTTATAGAGCAAGAGAAGAAACCTTTCTAGGGATATTCTTGAGTACAAATTCCAAGCTTCCAATGGCAATCACCACCTTCTAGCTTCAATTCAAGGTTGAGTGGTTGAATTCCAAGAATTTTCACCAAACTTTCCTTTCTTTTCTCTTTTTTTTCCTCTCTTTCTCTCTTCTCTTCTCACGGTTTTCTTCCTCCTTTCTCTCTTGTTTTCAGCCGCCTCTTGGTTCTAGAATGAACCAAAGAGAGCTCAAGACTTATCAATTTTGTGGTCAAAGAGGCCCAAAAGTCAAGTTCCACTATTGCCCTCAACTTTGCTTATTTCCACATTTGCCCAAACAATTTCCATTCCTATCAATTTACTCCATAAACACTTAACTCATCTTAATCCATTCAAGCTTAATCACACCTAGTTAGGCCACTAATCACCTACCATTCCTAATCACCGCGCTTAAGCGTGCATTAACACGCGCAAAATCAAAGAAATCATAAACTCGTGGTTAATCATAAAACTTCGATTTATTATCAAAACGAAAGCATAAAAAGTCAAATGAGGGTTTTTCATACTCAAATTAGAGTTTTTATCGAAAATTAGGGTTTTCAAAATAGGCCATTGAAATTAAACAAATAATTATGGTGAGAAAATAAGAAATAAAAACCTGGGTCCTCACAATTTGCATCAACTTACAACTCATTTGATGCTTGATTAAGATGCATGAAGACATTTCAAGAATGAAGATTCATTGAAGACATTTTTGTTAACTTTTGAATCACAAAACTTTTCTTGTGTTCACATTGTGAAGATTTGGAAACTTATGGATGACGTCTTCTATAAATAGGGCCTTTGGTAGATATTTTCAAAAAAACTTTTGAAAGGCTAGAATCACTACTAAAAATGTAGTCTTCACTAGTTTTTCTTAGTTTATTAGTTTAGTATAGTTAGAAGTGTAGTTATAGTATAATACAAGTATGATATTTTCTTTCTTTATCATGTTTGGCAAGAGTTTATGCCTTGAGTTATGGATGAACTTTCTACTTCTTACTTGTGATGTTTACTTGGTTATTTGATGATATTATTTCGAGCAAGTATTTAGTACTTTGGCTTTTATAATCATAATTAACCAGCCATTAACTGTGATCATCTTAAGGTGTTAAGTTGTCATGATAATTGGAATTTGACATTAGTTCATGAAGTGCTAAACCTAGGAAGTCACTCACAAGTATAGAAGGGCGCCTTTGTGGTTTTAATGATTTATTTCATGTAATTTCATAGAGCAAATGAGCTTGTAGTTAATTCCATAATCACAAGTGCAAGTATGGTTTAGCTATAAGTATAGTTGATTCACTACGAAAGTATGCTTCACATGCATTAGGAAATTACGCCATTCTTAACCAAAGTAATAACATTAATTCAACCGGTAGCTTCATTTGCAAGAGTAGTAAGGAATTCCATAACGCTAGGAGCTTTTAATTGTTATTTTTAGTTATTTTATTTCATGTTTGTAGTCTAGAATAATTTGCTTGCTTGTGATAGTCTGAATAATAGAGGAGTTTGAAAACCACCGATACTTGACAATCTTCCCTGTGGGATCGGCACCTAATATACCGTATGCTAGATAAACGATCTATATACTTGCAATAAACGGGGTGTTTAGGTTTTATAATTAAAATTTGGTGTATAGTAAAATCTCGTCAAGTTTTTGGCACCGTTGCTGGGGAAGATTTATTCAATATCGGTGCTAAGAACAACTTTATTACTTTAGACATTTTTACATTCTTTTCTTGTTTATGTAGTGTCTATTCTTCTTAATTAATCTTGCTTTTAGAGTATTTGAAAGCATTTTTAGGTTTTAAAGAAGGATAGCAAGGAAGTGGATCAGGGCTTGAGAGAAGGAAGATTGACAATGGACCCCTACAATTTTCAAGATTATAACTATGGAGGTAATCAAAGGATGTCGAAGGTATGTCATTTGAAGATTGCACAAGAAGCATTGAGGCTAAACTTGATTATATTACATTAAACATGCAAATGGATACCATTATGAATTTGCTTGAACAAAAAGAAATGCTAATGCTTTTAATTCTAATTATGTGGTTTGTGACTTGTGAGGAAGCAATCATGCTACATATACATGTATTCAAGCACAACATGTGGATTATTATGATGAATTTGAGCATTACAATTCTTGTTTTGATCAATATGGTGCTAATTATGGTAATTCTTATACTTATGGTTGGAATAATCAATGTGCTTATGGTGATTCTTCATATTTTTATGATTACCAGCCCAATTGTGTTCAAATTGCATCAAAGCCATCTTGGGAATTGGCTATAGAAAAGTTAACTAATGCACCTTTATCTTTGGAGCAAGAAAGATTAGCTAATGATTCTAAACCATGTTGGGAAGTGGCTATTGAAAAGCTTGCTAATGCAACTTTCGATCATTTTGATAGGATTGAGAAAAGATTACATGAATTAGCTTCTAGCTTTGAAGGATTACATGACCAAGTGCATACTTTGTGTGAGGTTATTTCATGTAGTAATATGCAAATTGACCCTAACATCAATGGTGGGAATGTTGCGTGTGAAAGTGGAGTACATTTTGATGACAATGATGAATCTTATTTGCATTTCAATGATGAAATGTCCATTTCACATGATGTTGTCTTTGGAATGAATTTTGAACCTCAAAAAGGAAAGCATGAATGATGTTTATATAACCCCTCTTGAGGAATGTGTTGAATGTGTAGATTCTAAGGTCATAATACCCCCGAAAAGCCATATGGATACTCCTTTGGTAAATTCTCGAGTGGTGACATTACAAGGTGATATTTATGCGTCACTTGAGATTGGTAAATCACTTCCTTCTTTCTTATCATTTGGTTACATGACTCACATGATTGAGTCACATTTTAATGATACACCTCGTCTTCAAATAGTGGATTATTCATTAATTAAACTTCCTTGATGAAAAGGTTATATGGTCAAGCTAATGACTATGAAAAAGTGCTAGTTGGGAGGTAACCCATCAAATTATGTTATTTTGCTTAGTTTTAATGTTTGAGCATATGTACTTTATGTTTTTAAGTGTGTTTGTTTTGTTTGTTTTGTAGAAAATCAACCATGGCAAAAGAGACCTTTTGGTGCACCTTGAATAGTAAAAAATGCAAACACCTTGGCATTTTAATTTGTTTTTAGTTGTTTATGATTCGACAAATGAGGTTAATTATGTTATTTTAATCATTTTACATATGTAAGTGAAGGTTCATTGCATGATTAACAAGCAAGGTTTTTTATTCGGAAATAGCGAGAAAATGATTAACTAATGAAGCGATTCTGAGAAAAGTTGCGATTCTAATTTCCAAAAGGATCACGACCCGATCCGCGAGTCTTGCCTCGCGGTTCTCTGGAGTTCGCAGATCAAGATCAGAGAGCTTCAAGCAGGATCCATGATGTGATCCACAAGCCTTGCCTCGCAGATCCTTGAGGCTTGCGGATCCGGTTCAGAGAGTTTCCAAAAAGATCCGCACATTGATCCGCACACTGTGCTTCGCGGATCACTAAAATTAACCTTTTCTTGAAGTTTCATGTCAAAATTTTCAGGTATTAATGGTTATCGGATGGAACTCATGAAGATTTGGAGCAAAGTCGATCACATTCATATGAATCTTGAAGTTCATGACAATTTAATCACATTAATAGAGAGTATTACTTTCTTATCTTTCTTTTCCTTCTTACACATTAAGGACAATGTGCATTTTAAGTGTGGGGGGGGGGGGGAATTGTACTTCTATGCATAATTATGTGATTGAGTTGTAATTATAAATGTGGGAATATGGAAATGTTATATGGGAAATTCGCCAAAATTTTTGAAAAATCCTGTCCAAAATTCTTTCAATTTCTCAATTAACTTGGAGATGACTATTATGTGATTAGAAAATATATCTTTTAAAATGGAGAAAATTATGCCTAAATTTTGTATATTTAATGAAATTTCTTCTCTTTATTTGATTTTACATAGTAGAGTGATAAATGTGGTCAATAAATGTAATAATTTTCCTATAATTATTCTTTTGAGGGAATGTTTATTTATGTTTACTTTTGAAAAAAAAAAAAGAGAAGGAGAAAGAGAGAGAAAAAGAAAAAAAAAGAAGAAAAAAAAAGAGAATAAAAGTTATAGCTCTACTCAATGATTCTTGTGCTTAGTAAGGCGTCTTCATCTATAAATATTGACTTTCATGTAAAAGCGGTACTTGACTAAAGAGTAGGCAAAGTAACTTTAATAAGTGAAATGTTGAGTAACTAGGGATCTTCATCTAAAATGTCGATCTTCACGTCAAAAAAACACTTTCACAATTTGAATAGATGTTTGATATATTATATGAATAAATCCCTCTCTTGAGTTGAGAAAAAGAAGATCATGAGTTTAGAAAGCATTTTGTTGACCACATGATTCACTTTGCATGTGAAGTTGGATGAGGAATGAAAAATTGAATTGAACTAATTGAAGTTATGGTATAATTACTCTATTTTACTTGGTATTATGAGTACTTGAGATTAAATGAATGGTTGCAAAATAGTTATCTACCTTGTTTTGATAAATTGAATCCAAAGGTGCAGTAATGTTTTATTTCAAGGTTTGGATCATTGTTGGTTTATATTTCTTATTGCTTGAGGACAAGCAATGATTCAAGTGTGGGGAAATTTGATAAATGTCTATTTTGTATGTTTGAAGTATGTTCTTCTATTCAGTTTGTGTGTTTTTGTTATTTTGATGGCTAATTAACTAGGGTTTCTAGTGAAGTTTTGCATTTTATGGTTTAAATAGGAAAAAAAATGCATTTCTATGAATTTAAGTGGTGAAAATTTCATGTTTTTGTAGGATTAATGGCTCACTCATCAAATGAAGTGAAATGAGTAGATATTTGCAATGAAACTTGGAAGAAAAGTTGGAAAATTGAATTATTTGAAGTTGATGAAGTTCAAAATTGGAATGAGCATAACGCAATTCAATCATCAAGGAATTAAAGGGTCAAAAGTCGGAGGATTTAACGCTTCAATCTCGTGACTAAAAATTCAGATTTTGCAATTTTGTAGTTGATCCCTGACCCAGAAACGCGAAGTGCCAATTGGAAAAATCAAACAGCTCGCGAATCTCTCTCAACAGAAGCAGGGGAACCGGATCCACGATGCGATCTGTGGGCTATTACCTCGCGGATCCCTAACAATGACTGATACAAGTTGCGGTCGAATTCCAGAAAATTTTCAGCTAACTTCCAACTCAAGTTTGAACGAATTTCAGCTGCAAATTGCGTGAAGAATCTTGGAAAGTTGAAGAAACAACTTGTGGCAAATCCAAAATACAATTTGCATCAACTTTACAACTCATTTGATTCTTGATTAAGATGCATGAAGACATTTCAATAATGAAGATTCATTGAAGACATTTTTCTTGACTTTTGAATCACAAAACATTTCTTGTGTTCACATGGTGAAGATTTGGAAACTTATGGATGATGTCTTCTATAAATAGGGCCTTTGGTAGACATAAAAAAAAAACTTTTCAAAGGCTAGAATCACTACTAAAAATATAGTCTTCACTAATTTTTCTTAGTTCATTAGTTTAGTATAGTTAGAAGTGTAGTTATAGTATAATACAAGTACGATATTTTCTTTCTTTATCTTGTTTAGCTAGAATTTATGCCTTGAGTTATGGATGAACTTTTTACATCTTATTTGTGATGTTTATTTGGTTATTTGATGATATTATTTTGAGCAAGTATTTAGTACTTTAGCTTTTGTAATCATGATTAACCGGCCATTATCTGTAATCATCTTAACGTGTTAAATTGCCATGAGAATTGGAATTTAACATTAGTTCATGAAGTGCTAAACCTAGGAAGTCACTCACAAGTATGGAGGGGCTTGTGATTTATTTCATGTAATTTCATAAAGCAAATGAGTTTGTAGTTAATCCCATAACCACAAGTGTAGGTATGGTTTAGCTACAAGTATAATTGATTCACTACGAAAGTATGTTTCATATGCATTAGGAAATTAGGCCATTCTTAAGCAAAGTAATAACATTAATTCAATCGGTAGCTTCATTTGCAAGAGTAGTAAGGAATTCTATAACGCTAGGAGCTTTTAGTTGTTATTTTTACTTATTTTATTTCATGTTTGTAGTCTAGAATAATTTGCTTGCTTGTAACAGTCTAAATAATAGAGGAGTTCAAAAACCACCGATACTTAATGTTAATCGTGATCCCGAATTTTGATAATTACAAAATAATTGAAGAAATTGGTCTAATGTTTTCTAGTGAGATCCTTGACAGAACAGGACATCGAAGCAGGAAACCAGTTGAAGAAACTGTTGACTGTCGGACGGACGATACCTTGTATCGGATGTCCGATAAAACTCGAAACTTTCCTGTCGGACTCAACGGCGTATCGGACGTCCGATAGACAGGGGATCTGTCGGACACTTCTTTCGGATGCACAACAACTACATCGGACGTCCGAAGATATCCAAGAAATTTGATGAGCTTACTGGACGCTTTCGGACGCAAGCCTTCGGACGCAAAGACATGTATCGGCCGTCCGATCGGTTCCATGAAAATTTCCAGAGCTTACTGGCCACTATCGGACGCAAAGCCATCGGACGTAGAATTATCCATCAGCCGTCCGATAAACACATAGAGCAGCCTATCGGACGCTAGCATCGCACGAGCAATAGAGTGTCGGACGTCCGATAGCTCCAACGGCTAGTTGACCTTTCAGCTTCTACTATCCGTTGACCTCATTTTTTAGGCACTTTTTGGTCTCCTATAAATACAGCACTGTCTAAGTATCAAAAATACAACTGTACACTTGGATAACAAGTTCTAAAGAGTGATTTTAGCTAGAAAATACTCATTTGATTAAGAATTGTTAGTCTTGTAGTGTGAGTTCATTGAGAAGCTTTTCAATTGTGAGTGAGTTCATCAATTGTGTAGCTGTGTGAGGGTTTTCTGTAAAGAGTGTAAAACTTCCTAGCTTGACTAAGTGGAGCTTGGGGCAAGGAGGAGGTGATCCTTCTATTGTACACAAGAGTGATCGAATTTCACCAAATTGAAGAAGCTTGTTTTTAGGAATTCTCTTTAAGCTCAAGTGGAGTCTTGAAGAAGTTTGGTTTGCTTTCCATCATTACTTTTTTAGCTCACTTATCAAATTCATTGTTTGAAATCTCATCTATACTTATCGGTCTCGACTTGTCTACTTGTTTGATAAATCATTTGTTGAAGAGCTTGTGATTAAAATTTAAAAAAGGGGCAATATTTGACTAATTATTAGTCAACCTAATTCACCCCCCCTCTTAGGTTGTATTTGGGCCTTACAATTGGTATCAGAGCTTGGTCTCTAGAATCAAGCTTAACCGCTTAGAGTAAAGATGACAACCAACAACGCCATGTTCTGTGAAGGTCAATCAATTACTAGACCACCAATGTTTAATGGATCAAACTATGTAAGTTGGAAAGAACGTATGATTATTTTCTTGCAATCTATTGACATTGATTTATGGTTTATTTTTAGTGAAGGTCCTTACACTGCCATTATAAATGATCCCATCACTCATGTTCCTAGATTAAAAACTAGAGATGAGTTGAATCGAGAGGATAGAGCTAATCTCACATCTAACGCAAAATCCATGAATGTTCTTTATAGTGCACTAGATTCGAATGAATCCATTAGAGTAAAAGGGTGTAAATCTGCCAAAGAAATTTGGGATAAATTAAGAGAAATTCATGAAGGTAGTGAGGATGTGAGAGAACAAAAGAAATCCATTCTTGTTACTAGATATGAATCATTCAAAATGGAACCTCATGAAAATATTGATAAGATGTATTGTAGATTCAATGATCTTATTAAAGACTTAGAGGTTTTGGAAAAGGAATACACTCTTGGTGAAAAGAATAGGAAAATTTTGAATGCTCTACCTAAAGAGTGGGAGAACAAAGTGACTGCAATTGAGGAAGCCAAGGACTTGAACTCTATGTCTATTAAGTCTCTCATTAATTCTCTAACATCTTATGAATTAAAGCTCAAAAGCAAAGTACAAGATGAAGAGGAAGCAAGAGCTAAAAGAAGCATTGCTCTAAAGGCTGCTCAAGATGAGGATGACTTGGCTTCACAAGATGAAGAAGATGGTGATTGTGATGATAGTGATCTTGCACTCATCACAAAAAGCTTCAAAAGAATACTCAACAAGAGAAGATTCAGAAAGGAGGACCAATCAACCAAAACAACAATCAATTCAATACAAAATACAAAGCAAGATATGATGCAAAAAGAAGCAAGGAGATAAGTGCTTGAGTGTGGGCAGCCAGGCATTATCACGGTGGACTGTCAATGAAGAAGAAGAAAGATATGAAGAATGAAAGAAAATCAAGTTCAACAACTTTCAAATTACTTGGAGCGAGATGCAACTCGGAAGGAGAAATTGAAGAAGAAGAAGAATCGGCTCAAATTGCCTTTATGGCAATTGGTGACAATGAGGTAACTTCTCATCCACAATACGATAGTGATGATGATGATGATGATTTAGAGTCATTTGTTGCAAAACTGCATGAAAGCTTAAAAGAGTCTTATGCTAGAAACAAAGAACTAAAACAAAAAATTACTTTTCTTTTGCAAGATAATGCAAACTTGTTTCAAGACAACAAGAAGTTAAAATATGACAATGATTGCCTAGTAAAAACTGAAATGGAATTACAATATGAACTTGATAGAAAAACAAGCCTTTGTGAAATGCTTAAAGAAAAACAAAATGACTTGAAAAAAATAATGGATAATCTTGACGTGATCCTTCAAAACAAGAAACAAAATAGTTTCACAAGAAATGTATTTAAGTCTCATTCTAACCCTTATGAAAGGAAAATTACGTTTAGTGCAAATGAATTTACAATTCATAGAAAAAGTGGAATTAGATTCATTAAATCAATTCATGTAAACGACTCTACCATTATGTGTGATTTTTGCTGCCAAGTAGGTCACTTAAAGCATGATTGCTATGTGAGAAGAAACATGAGAAAAGGAATGAGATGCATGTGGTTAGTCAAACATGACTCTAACCATCAAGGACCCAAAAATTAAAAGGGTACCAAACTTTCTATTTCTTGTAGGTAAAATTGAAAAGATATGAAGAAATCAAAATGGTTCATTGATAGTGGATGCTCAAGGCACATGACCGGCGATCCTTCACAATTCATCAAGCTCAAATCAAAGTCAAGTGGAAAAGTGACTTTTGGAGATGACATGAAAGCTAAAACAATTGGAGTAGGTGATGTGGGTAAGAATGGTGAAACATTTGTGCATAATGTTCTTTTAGTAGATAATCTAAGCTATAATTTGCTTAGTGTTAGTCAACTTTGTAATAAAGATCTATTTGTTTTATTCAAAAAGCATGAATGTTTGGTTCTTGACTCGAAATTTAATATCGTTTTTAAAGGAAGTAGATACAATGACATCTATGTTGTGATTCTTGAGAAAATTGACTCTTCTAGTTTTAAATGCCTTAAAATCTCAAATGAAGATCCTTGGTTGTGGCATAGAAGACTTTGTCATTTTAACATGGATGTGATAAATGAAATTTCAAAAAGGGAACTTGTTAGAGGACTTCCTAAGATTAAATTTGAAAAGGATAAGATTTGTGATGCATATCAACTTGGGACACAAACCAAAACATCTTTTAAACCTAAGAAAAACATTTCTACATCTAAGCCATTGGAACTTTTACATCTTGATCTATTTGGTCCTACACCTATTGCTAGTCTAGGTGGTAGAAGATTTTGTTTCGTTATTATTGATGATTATTCTAGATATACATGGACTATTTTTCTTACTCATAAAGATGATGCCTTTAAAAGTTTTGTCTCTCTCTTTGCAAAAGTGCAAAATTTACTTGGATTGCATATTGTCAAAGTTAGAAGTGATAATGGTTCGGAATTTAAATATTGTGGATTTCCGGAATTTTGTGATCATAATGGAATAACTCATGAATTTTCTATTGTAAAAACCCCTCAACAAAATGGTGTTGTTGAAAGAAAAAATAGAACACTTGTAGAAGCCGCAAGAACCATGTTAAGTGAAAATGATTTACCAAAATATTTTTGGGCGGAAGCCGTAAATACGGCTTGCTATGTAATGAATAGAGTATTACTAAGACCATTTTTGAACAAAACTTCATATGAGTTGATGTTTGATAAAAAGCCAATTGTTGGTTATTTTAAAGTTTTTGGATGCAAATGTTTTATCTTAAATATCAAAGAACACCTTGGAAAGTTTGATAAGAAAACCGATGAAGGCATTTTCTTGGGATATTGTGAGAATAAAAGAGGATATAGAGTTTATAATAGAAAAACTCTTGTGATTGAAGAAGCTATACATGTTTCATTTGATGAATCTAATGGCAACTCTTCAAATAGTATTGTGTAGATGATGATGTAGGTATTCAAAAGAATCTCGAGAAGCTCACACTTCAAGAAGAAAACAATGGTGATATGGAAGAAAATTCAAAAGATGGTGATTCTCAAGAAATCTGAAGGCTAGATGAAGAAGACAAGAATGATGAATCACTAAAGGATTTTCCTAAAGCTTGGAAGTTCATTCAAAATCATCCAAAGGATTTGATCATTGGTGATCCATCCGAGAGGGTAAGAACTCGTTCCTCATCAAAGCCATTATTTGATAATTTCGCATTTGTATCGCATATTGAGCCTAAAAACATCAATGATGCTTTAAAAGATGACTATTGGATTATGGCCATGCAAGAGGAGTTAAATCAATTTGAAAGAAATAATGTTTGGACTTTAATTGAAATACCTCAAAATTATCCTATCATTGGCACTAAATGGGTGTTTAGAAATAAATTAAATGATAAAGGTGAAATTGTAAGGAATAAGGCTAGATTAGTGGCTAAAGGGTATGCTCAAGAAGAAGGTATTGATTATGATGAAACGTTTGCTCCCGTTGCTAGATTAGAGTCTATTAC
Source organism: Gardenia jasminoides (assembly GCA_013103745.1). Taxonomy (NCBI): domain Eukaryota; kingdom Viridiplantae; phylum Streptophyta; class Magnoliopsida; order Gentianales; family Rubiaceae; genus Gardenia; species Gardenia jasminoides. Next base: position 14,014,218 of record CM023100.1, on the reverse strand, counting down.
GATGTTTCTTGCATTTGCTTGTTTCAAGGGTTTTAAGTTGTATCAAATGGATGTTAAAAGTGCTTTTCTAAATGGTTTCATTGATCAAGAAGTCTATGTGGATCAACCACCCGGCTTTGAAAATGAAAAGTTTCCTAATCATGTATTTAAACTTTCAAAAGCATTATATGGCCTAAAACAAGCCCCTAGGGTTTGGTATGAACGTTTAAGTGGTTTCTTAATTGAAAATGGTTTTAAAAGAGGCATAGTAGACACAACTCTTTTTACAAAACAAAAATCAAATGATCTTCTTATTGTACAAATTTATGTTGATGATATTATATTTGGTGCTACTAATGAGGACTTGTGCAAGGATTTTTCCACCATTATGCAAAATGAGTTTGAAATGAGCTTAATGGGAGAATTGAACTTTTTTCTCGGACTCCAAGTCTTTCAAACACGTGAAGGAACCTTCATCAACCAAATAAAATACACCAAAGAACTTCTCAAAAGGTTCGGCATGGAAGATTCAAAGCAAGTGGGAACACCAATGTGCACGTCCACCAAGCTTGAAAAGGACGAAGAAGGTACAAATGTAGATGAGAAAAAGTATAGAGGTATGATCGGAAGCCTTCTTTATTTAACCACAAGTAGACCGGATATTATGTTTGCCGTATGCCTATGTGCTCATTTTCAATCTTGCCCAAAAGAATCTCATTTGAATGCCGTTAAAAGAATTTTTCGTTATTTAAAAGGAACCATGAATTTTGGTCTTTGGTATTCTAAATGTAATGAATTTACTTTGTGTGGTTATACGGACGTTGATTTTGGCGGTTGTAGAATTGATAGAAAGAGTACTAGTGGATCTTGTCATTTTCTTGGAAATTGTTTAGTCTCTTGGTTTAGTAAGAAACAAAATGCTATTTCCTTGTCAACAACCGAAGCGGAATATGTTGCTGCTAGTGCATGTTGTGCACAATTAATTTGGATGAAACACACCTTGAATGATTTTGGTTTGACATATGATAATATGCCCATTTTTTGTGATAATACTAGTGCAATTAATTTGACAAAAAATCCCATTCAACATTCTAGAACAAAACATACAGACATTAAGTATCATTTCATTCGTGATCTTGTTCAAAAAGGTGAAATTTGTGTAAACTATGTCTGCTCAAATGATCAAATTGCTGATATTTTCACAAAAGCACTACCCTTAGAACAATTTGGATATCTTCGTTCGAAATTGGGTATTTTAGAAAAGGAGCCTTAAGCTTTTCTGATGAAAACTTATCGGACGTCCGATCCTGATGAACGGACGTCCGACAGTGTTCTTGGTCATTTTCCAGAAAATGCTATCGGACGCATGGGTCGGACGCTTCACAACGTTCGGACGTCTGACACATGAACAGTCACACTGAATCAGGTCATTTCACTTCACTTCCATCAGTCAACCACATTTAATTCGGACGCACCTTCCCAACCACCTCAATTCAAAACTCCAAATTCCCAGCAAAACTTTCACCATTTCTCAAAATTGAAAGTTCAGACTTCACCACTCACCTATTGCGGTCCAATCTTCATCAATCGTCTTCACTATAAATCACTCCTCTTCTCACTCCCAAATCACACCACAAACCCTAAGTTCTCTTTTCTCCTCTTTCTGGCTTGAAAAATTGATACATCTTCACCTAATTTAAAAGTGTGTCACTCTGCATTACGCGTAAACAACTCCTCATCACTCAAATCACATAACACAAGCAAGATGGTGCGCACTCGTGGAGCTCTATCATCTACCGGACGCAAGAAGATGCCAAGAGATGAAGATACTTCCTCCCCAAAGGGCAAACGCACTTCCAAAAGGACAAGACGTGGCTCTGCTACAAATCAACCAACTCGTACTACTTCTGATTCTCAGGTTATAAGAGAACCTGCTCCTTTACCCAAGTTCATAGATTCTGATGCTGAGTCTAAGTTTGCCTTATTCTCTCAAAAAGGTTTCATTATTCAGCGATCCATTGTCCCATCTGAGTTTAAGAAAATCGATCTAGAGTCTGTCCTTAAGTTGTTTGAATTTCAAAAATGGTCTCACATCATTGTTATGTCTAATATCTATTACCCTGACATGATGTATCAGTTCTTTTCTAATCTTAGGAAGGGTAATTCTCGTGATGAGCTTAAATCCCGTGTCAATGGAATTGATTTGGTATTTGATTCTGATGTTGTGAATGAAATTTTAAAAACCACCATTGAGTTTGGGTGCAAAAGTAAGATTGCAAACTTCTTTTCTTATGAGGAAACTCCAACAAGTTTGAATCATTTCAATGCTGAAAAATTAATGGCTTATTTTCAATCCCCTTTTCAAACCCCTGTTGATGCCAAGTTGGAAGACTTGAGTTCTAAAAATCTGATCATCTTTTCAATCATCTCAAATTTGCTTGTTCCAACTGATGGTCATCGGACAGATGCAAACAAAATGGAGTTATATCTGTTTTATGGCTTTGTTGAAAGAATACGAATAGATTTTGGCTTTGTCATGTGTAAGTTTCTGATGAATCTCTCCACTGATACAAGAAGAAAACTCTCTTATGGGAAGTTTTTAACTCCCATCTTTGAACATTTCAAAGTTACTATAAGTGGTGTATGTCCTAAGGACTTAACCACCTCTGTGTTTTCAAAACAATATTTTGAAAGAAAGAATTTAAAATTCTTTGATGGTAATTGGTGCACCAAGGAAGCTGTCTCTGAGTCACGTTCAAAGAAAGCACATGATGCTCCTCTCTCTCCTAGTATTACTAGAACTCTTACATTTACTCCAGGTCCATCAATTCATCCTAGGAAGTCAGCCTCTAGGATTTCCCCTCAATCTGAAGTCATGGATTTGTCAAATGAGCTCAAAAGTCATGTTCTTCTACTCGAATATGGTCTTATGTTAACCATGACATCTGACCAAAAATCTGATTTTCTTGACAAAAGAAACCTGTTACTTCCTCCTCCCAGGGATGAAAACACCTCCCAAGCCAAAGAGCCACGAACTGATCCTCTATTGAATGACCAAGAGATGACTGAATCGCAAATTCCACAGTGTGATCCCTCATCATCTAAAAAGGGAAAAGAACCAGTGGTTGTGGAAGATGAAGAAAATGAGGATGATGGGAAGAGATTGCAGAAGAGGATGATTCAACATATCGGCTTGTCGAAGCGACCTGGAACTCGATCAACATTCACCCTTTAGGCACACTAGGATGTACTTACACTTCACATTAGAATGCACAAATCTTTTTTGTTCCCTTTGCTGGTGTGAAAGTGTATCAATCTATCTTGCTTTCATCTAAGTCTTTTGTAAAACCAGCACTTGTACTCTTGTTGATATTATTTTCGGTTAATGATGATGGCCTTCAATGGTTTTGGATTATGTTGTGGGTTATCATTATATTGAAGATTATATTGGATGATGTTACGATGTAATGGAATTCTACTTGGAGATTTCCTTGCTTGCTTATAATGCGCATTATGCTGATTTACATATTTGGCATTAAAGTTTTCACTGCTTGCTTCGCACATTTTGTGTTGAAAGTTTTGTGATGACAAAAAGGGGGAGAAAAAGATAGGTATTCGAGTAAGGGGGAGTAGATAGATATTCAAGTAAGGGGGAGTTTTTTATTTAAACTCAATATTGGTTAAATTACATTCAATTGTTTTGTCATCATCAAAAAGGGGGAGAATGTTAATCGTGATCCCGAATTTTGATAATTACAAAACAATTGAAGAAATTGGTCTAATGTTTTCTAGTGAGATCCTTGACGAGCGGGACATCGAGGGAAACCTATTGAAGAAAGCTGGCGTTGGACGGACGATACCTTATATCGACGTCCGATAAAACTCAAACTTTCCTATCGGACGCCAACCGGACGTATCGGACGTCCGATGGGGATCTGTCGGACACCTCTTTCGGACGCACAACAACAACATCGGACGTCCGAAGATATCCAAGAAATTTGATGAGCTTACTAGACGCTTTTGGGACGCAAAGACATGTATCGGCCGTCCGATCGGTTCCATGAAAATTTCCAGAGCTTACTGGCCACTGTTGGACGCAAAGCCATCGGACGCAGAATTATCCATCGGTCGTCCGATAAACACATAAGCAGCCTATCGGACGCCTAGCATCGGACGAAAGCAAGAGTGTCGGACGTCCGATAGCTCCAACGGCTAGTTGACCTTTCAGCTTCTACTATCCGTTGACCTCATTTTCTAGGCACTTTTTGGTCTCCTATAAATACAAGCACTGTCTAAGTATCAAAAATACAACTATACACTTGGATAACAAGTTCTAAAGAGTGATTTTAGCTAGAAAATACTCATTTGAGTAAGAATTGTTAGTCTTGTAGTGTGAGTTCATTGAGAAGCTTTTCAATTGTGAGTGAGTTCATCAATTGTGTAGCTGTGTGAGGGTTTTCTGTAAAGAGTGTAAAACTTCCTAACTTGACTAAGTGGAGCTTGGGGCAAGGAGGAGGTGATCCTTCTATTGTACACAAGAGTGATCGAATTTCACCAAATTGAAGAAGCTTGTTTTGAGGAATTCTCTTTAAGCTCAAGTGGAGTCTTGAAGAAGTTTGGTTTGCTTTCCATCATTACTTTTTTAGCTCACTTATCAAATTCATTGTTTGAAATCTCATCTATACTTATCGGTCTCGACTTGTCTACTTGTTTGATAAATCATTTGTTGAAGAGCTTGTGATTAAAATTTAAAAAAGGGGCAATATTTGACTAATTATTAGTCAACCTAATTCACCCCCCCTCTTAGGTTGTATTTGGGCCTTACACTTAACAATCTTCCCTGTGGGATCAACACCTAATACACCCTATGTTCGATAAACGATCTATATACTTGGTAAATGGGGTGTTTAGGTTTCATAATTAAAATTTGGTATATGGTAAAACCCCATCACACATATATAAGTAAATCATATTCATAACTACATAAATCAGGGAATGAATAATTTATCAACCTCAATAACTATAAACTGTATGCATGAGAGTTATAAATTATTTATAACTCCCACGACCAAAGTACAATAGATAAAACTCACCATGTGTTCAACAAACTTGTTAAACTTTTATAGTGCAAGCGTATTGATCAATAATTACTGAAATTTATCATTGTAATGAGTTCAACCCATTCCTTTACTTTAAAACTGTAAAATCATCCATATCATACAATCCACAATAGTGCTCATTATTATGAACACAACAGTAGAAACATCTAACTTGATCTAGAGATGGAATGAGAAAACTTAAACCCTTCAAATAAACTTGCTCAACTTGAGTCCTTTAGGCATAAAGTTAAGATAGATACAACCTCCACTCTCGAGGATTTTGAATAACTTAATTGCCCATAAAACTAGTATCTATAGTATCTGCCTAAACTATGCTTAATATTTTTAAATGTTCAAAGAAAATAAGTGACTTTAGTTTCTTAGAACCTTTTACTTCATTAGCAAATATATAAGTATAGAATAATATTTGCTAAAATTATCCACCCACACAATTTATAAGTAGGTAATATAGGTCTTACATAAGAAACCAATACCAAGATCACTGTATCACTTTTAATCCTAATTTATCTTTAGCCATTTAAGATAAATTGACATGTGGTTTTACATTTGACTTTATGTGTATAATCAATGTAAAACATGTGTCCCCGTCATTCTTTATTTTCACTATATCAAAAGCATGCTAGCTCCCCAAGATCGTTTACACTAAAATTCTTGAAATAATGTCTCCTAACTGCACAAAACTTAAATTTTAGCTAGCTAACTAGTAAGAATGGTGAAACATTCGTTCATAATGTTCTCTTAGTTGATAATCTAGACTACAATTTTCTTAGTGTTAGTCAATTATGTGATAAAGATTTGTTTGTTTTATTCAAAAGCATGAATGTTTAGTTCTTGATTCAAAATTTAACATCATTTTCAAAGGAAAGAAATTCAATGACATCTATGTTGTGATTCTTGAGAAAATTGATTCTTCTAGCTTTAAACGTCTTAAAATTTCAAATGAAGACTCTTGGTTGTGGCATAGAAGACTTTGTGTGACAGCCCCACTTCCCCTTAAGGCTAACCAAAGGGTTGGCGGGCTGCCTGCCCAACTCTCGCCAGGACTCGAGCATTCAATGATACTAACTTAAACGGGTAAACCACCAATCATAGTAACATTAATATTAAAACTGTAAAGTAATGTTTAATCTTAAAATTACAGTTATCCACTCAAAATATTTAGAATCCTCGAGCCATATTTTAATACATTTCCCATAAGTCTAAAGTATTCATCACCAAAAGAATATACAAAACATTTCTCCATACTCGAGACAAAAGTCAAAAGAACAAGCACTAGCCCTATCTAGACTTCTGGATTCTCGTCACCTGTTAAGGAAAAACAAACGGGAACGGGGGTGAGCTAAAAAGCTCGTGAGTTTCCAAAAAAAAAAACATGCACATGCATTTAAAACAGTAATATAATAAGCAATAATTTAAACACGTAGAAAAACTAAATTTAACACACAAGGAGGATACGGTGGCTCTCAGGAGCCTAACTCCACATTTCACGAACATTTATAGTAGTCGACACTCTGTCGACTTTCAATCCAAGTAGACGACTCTTCACGCCAAACTCCAACCACCAAACTCCCCCTACCAGGCCCGCACGCCAAACACTTAAACATTTAAACAGTTAACCACTCAAGGGACGCGGCCAAGAGTGGTTGTATAACACTTTTCTTCTCCAACTTGTAATACAGGCAAAACATTTAATTTACCAACTCGACTTAAAAGGGAGTAATAAAGTATACTCTCCTTTAAGCGAGAGGCTTAACAGTTTCAAATTTTCGAGCATGAAGCACGCTCAAACAATGCATACAATTAAAGCAAGTAACACGCATTGAAAACTCACCGACAAAGTAGGGGTCGGAATGCAAGTTTTGATCAAATGGCAAATTCACACTCTGCCCTAAAATAATTAAAAGAGAACGGAAATAAGTTTTCCTAGTTCACCGACCAAATTTATCTCAAAAAGAAGTAAATTCGATAACATTCTAATTTGAGAAGAAATATTTAAAAAATCGTAAATTGAGTTATACAATTCCAAATTTCACGCACTTGATACCATTGGAAACCTATTTGAATGTTCTAAAACTTTGTAGAAGACATCCAGTTAAAATTTTAGCAGAAATTGCCCAAATTTTCGAGAAAGAAACTGCTACAGTACCAAAACAGGGCACGTCAGGTTGGTCGACCAGCCCAATTTGAAAATTCATCAAAAATTACAGAAAATGAATTGGCCTCTCAAATTTATACAGTTTAAATTAATATGTAACAAGTTTCAAACGCCACTAACAGCACTCAATTCTGACTCTCGAGCAAGAAATTATAGCAGTTCAAACAGGGCTGGTTTAAAATTCTGCACTTTTTGAAATCCAGTTTTACTGGGCAATGTTTGAAGTTTCAAATGAGTGACGAATTCTTCCTCAAAAATCACCAAATTTGGTACACTAACTCTACCATATATAAATTATATCCACACCAAAATTTAGCCAAAAAATATTACAGGAAGATAGTGTTTTTAATGCTCAAAGTTTGCTTAGCAATCATGCCCCCAATCTGTCAAGTTTTGGTCTTCTTCTTCTCATCACTTATAACCTATCTAAACTACCACCAAAGACCTCATTTTTGAAACCAAAATAGTTTTAACCTTTCTAAACCTAATGGTGATCACAAATGATGATGGCTTTTGTCAAAATTTAGCACAAAACCGGCCCATAAATCCGGACAGCAAGCTTGCTCAATTTCCAGCTCTTCTTGTTCCAATTTAACTATCATTCTTGCTATTACTTTTGAAAGGCTTTTGTGGGAAACATTAACAACCTAACTCTTTAACATTTAAGCATTACATTTAGACTTCAAGCTTGCAAAATCACAGCCACAAAACAGGGGAAACATAGCAGGATTTTCAACCAACATTTAAGCTCCCATAGCAGAATTTTCTCATGCCATTCTTACTAGAACTTTTGAGGGGCTTTTGTAGAGAAAATTAACAACTCAAAGTTCATCATTTAAGCACTATAATCAGCCCTTAAACTTACAAAATGCAGCCATGAAAATCAAAGGAAAAACAGCAAATTTTCAGCCCCCATTTCACCTCCCATTTTCGGTTTTTCCATTGAGGTTTTTCCTCCAAATTTCATCCACAAATTCCAACATGTACACACACCATTCATCATTTAACAACACTAGCAATCAATTTCATTCATTTTGTGGGAATTCCAAGAGCCCACTCAACAACCAAAATCAACAAATGCTTAATAATAAAGAAACCCAACAACTAAACTTCAAGAATTAAACTTAAAGCTCATCATTTTAGGTGTAGGAGGATTACCTTCTCCTCTAGTTGTTTGAGCAAGATTAGGGTCCAAAATCCACCACCAAGAACCCCCCCTTTTCTCCTACAAGGTTCAGTCAACAACCACCCTTCACCACTCCAAAACTTCAAGCCTTCTAAGTAAGGGTTTTGCAAAGAAAATTGAGGGTTTTCTTTGAGAGGAAATGGAGGAACTTGGCCAGCTGAAATGGAGAGCTTGGAGAGGAAATGAGAGGCTGTTTTTGCTAAGCAAGAAGAGGGGAAAGTGATCGGCTGAAATTGGAGAAGAAAGAAGGGAAAACTTTATTGTCTTGATACAAAATTTTGACAAGACATAAAGCCTTGTTTTAAGGAGATTTGTTCCCTTTTTAATTTCTAGTCTTGCAACTTAATTTGGAAGGGAATGGAATGACAAATTTAACTAGAAGATTAAAGGGGATAATTTTGGTTAGGAGAGAGAAAGGAAGAGGAAAAGTTAAAGTTAATTGGAGGAAATTAAATGGATAAACAATCGCAGGTTAAAATCCTAACTTTCGGGAAATTTGTCCAACTAAGGTTTTAAGGTTTCAAAACCCTACTTAATCTCACTTCTGGTCCCTTGATTATATTCCTAGCCTACGAGTGATCATCCTTACATTCTATAATTACTTCACTCACTGCCCGAATTTTTTTTACCTCGAAAAACGTGTTTTCTCATTTTCTCACGAATTAATACTAAAAGAGCGAATTGTGAAAAAGGTAGACGAAATATTGAAAATCTACGAGAAAATATGTGTGAAATAAAATTTGAATCACTCAAGAATAAATTAAATAAATAAATAAATTGAATTTTCATTTAAATTTTCTGGAGAATATGTTTGAGAACGACTTTAAAATAAGCAAATAAACTAATGACAATAATAACAATATTTAGAATAATAAATACTAACAATATTTAAAAATAAAATTTTGAAGCCCTCACACTTTGTCATTTCAATATGGATGTGTTAAATGAAATCTCCAAAAAGGAACTTGTTAGAGGTTTGCCTAAAATTAAATTTGAAAAAGATAAGGTTTGTGATGCATGTCAATTTAGTAAACAAACCAAAACTTCTCTTAAATCTAAAAGAAACATTTCTACATCTAAGCCATTGGAGCTTTTACATCTTGATTTGTTTGGTCCTACACCAATTGCTAACTTAGGTGGAAAAGGATATTGTTTTGTGATTGTTGATGATTATTCTAGCTGTACATGGACTGTTTTTCTTGCTCATAAAGATGATGCTTTCAAAAATTTTGTTTCCTTGTTTGCAAAAGTGCAAAATTTGCTTGGCATACACATTGTTAAAATTAGAAGTGATAATGGTTCGGAATTTAAGTATTGTGGATTTCCGAAATTTTGTGATAACAATGGAATAATTCATGAATTTTCTATTGTAAAAACCCCCAAACAAAATGTTGTTGTTGAAAGAAAAAATAGGACACTTGTTGAAGCTGCAAGAACCATGTTGAGTGAAAATGAATTGTCAAAATATTTTTGGGTCGAGACCGTGAATACGGCATGTTATGTGATGAATAGAGTTTTGTTAAGACCAATTTTGAACAAAACCTCTTATGAATTAATGTTTGATAAAAAGCCAATTGTTGGCTATTTTAAAGTTTTTGGATGCAAATGCTTTATTTTAAATATTAAGGAACATCTTGGAAAATTTGATAAGAAAACCGATGAAGGTATTTTCTTGGATTATTGTGAAAATAAAAGAGGATATAGAGTTATAATAGAAGAATTCTTATGATTGAAGAAGCCTTAAATATTACATTTGATGAGTCTAATGGTGATTCTTCCAAAAGCATTTGTGTAGATGATGATATAGGTATTCAAAAAGAGCTTGAGAAGCTTACACCCCAAGATGAAAACAATGCTGAAATGGAAGAAAATTTGAAGGAAAATGACACTCAAGGAAACCGAATGCAAGAAGAGGAAGACAAGGATGATGATGTACCAAAGGATCTTCCTAAAGTTTGGAAGTTCATTCAAAACCATCCGAAGGATTTGATTATTAGTGATCCATCCGAAAACATTAGAACTCGTTCTTCTTCAAAACCACTACTTGATAATTTTGCATTTGTATCACACTTTGAGTCTAAAAATGTTAATGATGCTTTGAAAGATAATTATTGGATTGTAGTCATGCAAGAGGAATTAAATCAATTTGAAAGGAATAATATTTGGACTCTAGTTGAAAGGCCTCAAAATTATCCTATTATAGGCACAAAATGGGTTTTTAGAAATAAATTAAATGATAAGGGTGAAATTGTGAGAAAGAAGGCTAGATTAGTGGCCAAGGGATATGCTCAAGAAGAAGGTATAGATTTTGATGAAACATTTGCTCCCGTAGCTAGATTAGAATCCATTAGAATGTTTCTTGCATTTGTTTGTTTCAAAGGTTTTAAATTATATCAAATGGATGTTAAAAGTGCTTTTCGAAATGGTTTTATTGATCAAGAGGTTTATGTAGACCAACCTCCCGATTTTGAAAGTGATAAATTTCCTAATCATGTGTTCAATCTTTCAAAAGCCTTGTATGGCTTAAAACAAGCTCCTAGAGTTTGGTATGAACGTTTAAGTGGATTTTTGATTGAAAATGGTTTTAAGAGAGGTATTGTAGACACTACTCTTTTTACAAAACAAAAATTAAATGATCTTCTTATTGTGCAAATTTATGTTGATGATATCATTTTTGATGCTACTAATGAGCATTTATGTAAGGATTTTTCCATCATTATGCAAAATGAATTTGAGATGAGTTTGATGGGAGAATCGAATTTCTTCCTCGGACTCCAAGTCCTTCAAACTCATGAAGGAACTTTCATTAATCAAATAAAGGACATAAAAGAACTACTCAAGAGATTCGGTATGGAGGATTCAAAACCAGTTGGAACACCAATGTGTACGTCTACCAAACTCGAAAAGGATGAACAAGGTACATGTGTTGATGAGAAGAAATATAGAGGTATAATCGGAAATCTTTTTATTTAACCGCAAGTAGGACGGATATTATGTTTGCCATTTGTTTATGTGCCCGGTTCCAATCTTGTCCTAAAGAATCTCATTTAAATGCCGTTAAGAGAATTTTTTGATATTTGAAAGGAACATTGAATTTTGGTCTGCGGTATCCTAAATGTCATGAATTTACCTTATGTGGTTATACAGATGCTGATTTTGGTGATTGTAGAATTGATAGAAAAAACACTAGTGGTTCATGTCATTTCCTTGGTAATTGTTTGGTATCTTGGTTTAGTAAAAAACAAAATGCCATTTCTTTGTCTACAACTGAAGCAGAATATGTTGCCGCCAGTGCATGTTGTACTCAATTGTTGTGGATGAAACATACTTTGAATGATTTTGGATTATTGTATGATAATATGCCTATCTATTGTGATAACACAAGTGCTATAAATTTGACAAAAAATCCTATTCAACATTCTAGGACAAAGCATATAGACATAAAGCATCATTTCATTCGTGATCTTGTTCAAAAAGGTGAAATTTGTGTAAATTATGTTTGTTCAAAAGACCAAATTCCTGATATTTTCACAAAGGCTTTGCCCCTAGATCAATTTATATATCTACGTTCGAAATTGGGCATTTTAGAAAAATGACTCTTAAAAATTCTGGTCAAATTCTATCGAACGTCCGATCCTGATGAATGGACGTCCGTTTCATAGCTGTTTTCTAGAAAACCCTATCGGACTGATGTGTCGAACTCTTCATGTAGTTCGGACATCCGACACACCAAAAGTCACAGCTTATCAGTCATTTCTCTTCATTTCAATCAGTCAAATCTCATTTATTTCGGACATACCTTCCCAACCATCCAATTTCAGAAATCCAAATTTTCACATTGATTTGCACCAATTCTCAAAATTGAAAGCACAAACTCCCTCCCAAGACTATTGCAAGCTGAAAGTCATTAGCATTTCTCACTATAAATCACCATTTCATCCATTCCCAAATCACCTCAGAAACCCTAAAACCTCACTTCTTCCATTTTTGAGTTGTTCGATCACTGCATTATCATAAAAATCACTGGTCAAACACTCAGCATCTCTCTAAGCATCTTAGTCTTCACTTAAAACACACACACGCAACCATGGTGCAAACTCGTGGAGCTGCATCTACTACCGGACGCAAGAGACTGCACAGGGTCGAAGATACTCCCACTCCAACTTCCAAGCGGACTTCATTGAGGAAGAAAAGAGGTTCAGCAACCTCAATCAACTCAGACTGATTCTCAAGTTACATCACAACCTCCTCCATTGCCTAAATTCATTGATGATGAAGCTAAGGAAAGATTTGCCTTGTTTTCCCAAAAGAGATTCATTATTCAAAAGTCCACTAATCCCTCTGAATTTCGAAAAATTGACCTTGATTCTGTTCTCAAATTATTTGAATTCCAAAAATGGTCTCATATTATTACCATGCCCAATGTTTACTATCCTGAGATGCTTTATCAATTTTTTGCTAATCTTAGGAAAGGGAATTCTCGTGATGAATTAAGGTCTAGTGTGAATGGTGTGGACTTAGTCTTTGATTCTGATGTGGTAAATGAAATTTTGAAAACCACTATTGAATTTGGCTGCAAAAGCAAAATTACCAACTTTTTCTCTTATGAAGAAAATCCAACTAGCACCAATCATTTCAATGCTGAAAAATTGATGTCTTATTTTCAATCTCCTTTTCAAGCTCCTGTTGATGCAAAATTAGAAGACCTTTGTCCTAAAAACTTGATCATTTTCTCAATCATTTCGAATTTGCTTGTTCCTACTGATGGGCATCGTACTAATGCAAATAAGATAAAACTGTATCTCTTTTATTGTTTTGTTGTGAAAATTCGAATTGACTTTGGTTTTGTCATGTGTAAGTTCTTAATGAAATTGTGCACTGACACTAGGAGAAAACTGTCTTATGGCAAGTTTTTAACACCAATTTTTGAACATTTTAAAGCTCCAATCACTAGAGTGTGTCCTAAAGACACTTCCACTTCTGTTTTCACAAAGTCGTATTTTGAAAGGAAAAACTTGAAGTTTTTTGGGGGTGTATGGTGCTCAAAAGAAGCTGCATCTGAGTCTCGTTCCAAAAGAACTCATGATACTCCCATTACTCCTAGAATCTCCAAAACTCTTCGTTTCACTCCTGACCCATCAATTCATCCTAGAAAATCTGCTTCTGAAATGAATTCTCCTCAATCTGAGACTATCGAGTTGCTCAAAGAACTCAATGATCATATTCTCCTTCTTGAACATGGCCTTATGCTAACCACGACACCTGAGCAAAAGTCTGAATTCTTGGATAAAAAGGGTCTACTATTTCCTCCTGCCATGGCTGAAGATGCTTCACATGCGAAGGAACCTCGGCCTGACCCCACTCTTGACATTCAAGAAGTGACTGAATCTCCAACATCTCATCGTGATCTCTCAACATCTGAGAAGGGAAAGGAACCAGTCACTGAACAAGCTAAGGAAGAAGATGATGAAGATACCGAAGAGGAAGATCACTCAGTTTATCGGATTACTAGAAGAAGGCCTGGAACAAGATCCACTTTCACTCTTTAGGCACATTAGAAGTACTTGCACTTCACCATTAGGTTGCATCATTTCTTTTTGTTCCCCTTTAACATTGGTCGAAGTGTATTAAGTATAAAGTACTCTGCTATTTTGTATTTATGTTGAATGATCAGTATTTTGGCTATTCCATAATTCAGCATTCGGTACTTACTGGTTGTGGTCTTGGATTTAATCTTTTGCACTATTGACATTGCTTATTGTACTAATCTTGTCTCTGTGGATTTGGTTCTCTTGTTGAGATATTGTTACTGTTCTTACTCATGTTGAGATACTAATAGATATTTGATGAACTTGTGTTTTTGATTCTGTGGGATATTGTAAATCACTATTGTTCATTGAATGGTATTTTTGCCGGTATTGCTACTTATTGTATTGATGATACTGTTAGTTTTGTTCTGTATTTTGCTATACTGGCCGATATTAGGAAAAAGGATTGCATTATTGGCATTAGATGAGTTTTGATATTGGAAATGTGTCCCACATTTGGTATTGAAGATTTTACCTTTTCTGGACTCACATTTGGCATTGAAGATTTCAACTTCTTGTTATTCTACTTCTTGAGATGACAAAAAGGGGGAGAAGTCTTGTGATTTGATTCAAATTAATTCTAAAAGTCAGTTTATGTCTTGAATGTTTCGTGGTTGATATTGATCTTGACTTGGATATATGTTTAAGGGGGAGTTTGTTAATCAATCTAATTTATACTCATTATGTAAGCCATGTATGTGACGACCCCACCGTACCCAGAGGCGTACCAAAGGGCTTAGCGGATCGCCTGCCCAGCTCTCGCCAGGACTCGATAGCAAAAAATGAAAAACGCATCAATTTCTCACCAAAGGACGATAGATACATTATATATATACATAATATCCACTACAAGACCACAAAAGTTAGAGAATAACTCTTGTTAAGGTTTCTCACACTTGCTATCCACAATACAATATACATGGCCAAAACCCCAAGCCAAAGCAAGTACTAAAGCTAAAAGGCTACACTATGCCTCCCACGCGTCAATTCTCGCTTCAGCCCCCTGCTAAGGAAAACAAATTGAAAAGGGGTAAGCTATATGCTTAGTGAATAATCAGGAGGGGGGGTACATGTAAATCACATTGCCACAAATTTTCAAATCAATAGCAAAAGTAACACCACACTAAGGATACGGGTGGCTTCAAAGCCAATAATATCATTGAGATCCCAAAAGCATTGAGATCAGACCATCTATGTGGTCGGAAAACAACATTGACCATTGAGACCCCAAGGCAACCCCTTGAGATCAGACCATTTATTTGGTCAGAAAATAACATTTACCAATGAGACCCCAAGGCAACCCCTTGAGATCAAACCATCCAAGTGGTCAGAAATAACATTTACCATTGAGATCCCAAGGCAACCCCTTGAGATCAAACCACCCAAGTGGTCATAAATAACATTTACCATTGAGACCCCAAGGCAACCCCTTGAGATCAAACCACCCAAGTGGTCAGAAATAACATCGACATTGAGACCCCAAAGGCACCCCTTGGGATCAGACCATCCACATGGTCACTCATCACCAAAAATATCATATGTACAATTCATATATTACCCATCATATGCATTCATATATCACACAACACGTACATTCAAGAATCATATATGGAGCCTTGGTCGAATGCGATAAAGTACACCCTCGTCCAACGTCCACTTAACATATTTCACATTATATTCACAGATAAAGTCCTAATTACTCACCACCAGTAGTACAAAAGCAAATAGGTTAGCAAAGTTCCCCGGTCTCCTCGACCTCGTCACTTCCTGTGAACAGTTGAGCCAGAAGATTACTCAAACAATCACTAAGATGCCAAAACCACTTAGAAACACTTAAAACAGTAAATAAAGTACATGCATGGGCGTTCGACCAAAAACGGATAAGAACGGGACGAAAACGGAAAACACACACTAAAAGGTGTAAAAAAAACAGTTTTGACACCCTGTGCGCCTTTACTCATAACTCAAGCTACAAGTATCGGATTAGAGTACACGAGGTTCTGTTTCGAAGCTAAGAGAACAAGCTACAACTTTGATGAAGACCATTTCTGCCCAGATTCTCTCTAACTAGGTCGAAAATGCGGAAACAGTTTCAGAAATTTTCCCGTCAGAAATTCCGACAGGCTAGATTCAAACGGTCATAACTCAGTGCTCACAAATCCAAATCAGGAAATTCCAGCGGCGTTGGAAAGCTAGAATGAAGGGCTATAAGTTTCATGTTTTGGCCAAAGGCTAAATCACAAAGGATCAACACGAAAAACAAGGCTAAAGTTACTGCCGGTAAAATTCTGCTTTCTCGTTCAACGCCTCAAACGAACTTTATGCAACCAAAACGCATTCATGCAAATTCCATTGACTCGCCTGCGATTACAAACATGCAAAACAGCCCCTCACACGCCTCACACCACTCCAAACCCGCACGCACATTCACACACTACACACACAACACTCCATGTGGGAATCCAAGAGCCCACACAACCATTTAAATTCACGCGCGGGTGGGAATTCAAGAGCCCACAAAACAATTAAACCTACAATCCAACATTAATTCCTACCATTAGCATTAAAGCAAAACCCTAACCCTAACTCAAAATCATGGCAAGGCATACATACATCAAAATCAACCATTCTACTCCATAAAATCATTCCATAAGCTAAAGATAGACATGAATCGAGCCATAGAAACCACAAAATCCTACAATTTATAATCTTCAACCAAATTCAAGCTTGTAGGAAACTAGGAGAAACCTTTCTTGATGTTGTTCTTGGTGAAACTTCAAGTGTTCAAGTCCAAGCTTCTCCTCCCAACTCCGAACCAAAATCGAATGGTTGAAAGTTTGCAAAATCTCCAAGCTTTTCTTCCTTTTTTTCCTCTCTTTTTCTCTTCTTTTTTCCTTCTATTTTCTTCCCTCTTTTCTCCTTGCTTGGCCGACTTTCTTGTCTTCCTTTTTGCTAAGAGATTAAGTCTCTTAGATATTTGTTTTGTTAGTCAAAATTTGGTCCAAGTCCAAGTCAAAGTTGTCATGCTCAAATCAACCTAGAAACTTAAGCTATTTTCCACTCTTGCCCAAGTAATTTTCTTTCCTATCAAACTAGTCCATAGGTGCTCAATTTAACCTAGCCTATCAAAGCTTAATCACACTTACTTAAGCTACTAATCACCTAGGAAACTTAATCACTCTTCTTAAGCATGCATTAACACACGAAAAATCAAGGAAGTAACAAACTTGTAGTTGGACGTAAAACTTAAATTTATTTTCAAAACTAGGGTTTTACAAATCCAAACTAGGGTTTTACAAATCCAAACTAGGGTTTTCATATATACAAATTAGGGTTTTATCCAAATTTAGGGTTTTCGAAGCAAATTAGTGTTTTCAAACTTGTAAAACAAAATAATTAAAACAAACATTTTTAAAAGTAAAACAAACCATATAAACACCTTGGAAAACAAAAATAACTATAATTAATATTATTTAATATTTTCCAAAAATTGAGAAAAATCGGGGCCTTACAATGTACATTTCCAGTAAATAGATGTTAATCGAGTAAGGGGGAGTTTTTATTCGTCTTATCAATGTTTTTTATCAAATTATGTTCAATTGTTTTGTCATCATCAAAAAGGGGGAGAATGTAAATCGTGATCCCGAATTTTGACAATTGAAGAAATCAATTTAACATTTTTCCATTGAGAATATTTGCAGCTCAGGTTATCAATGCAATGGTGCAAATTCAAGAACTCAATCAAAAGAAGCAAATGTCACTGATGACTGTCAGACGCTCGATAACTTATATCGAACGTCCGATAAAATTTGAAAACTCTCTATCGGATACTCAACTTGAAGTACCGGACGTCCGATAGATAGGGGATCTATCGGGCACTTGTATCGAACGCATATCAACCCCATCGGATGTCCGATCGCATCCAAGAAATTTTTTGAGCTCTCTGGTCGCTGTCGGACGCAAGCCTCATCGAACGCAGAATCTTGCATCGGCCGTCCGATAAAGATCAAAACAACCTGTTGGACACTTGCATCGGACGCACAACATTGTGTCAGACGTCTGATAGTTCCAACGGCTAGTTGACTCTTCAAATTCCTTCTATCCGTTGACCACTACTATCAAGGCACTTTTTTGTCCCTTTTAAATAGAACCTTGTCTGTGCTTAATAGTAACTTTTGAACACTTAGAATACAAGTTCTTGAGAGTGATTTTAGCTAGAAAGTACTCTTGGTGTAAGAATTGTAGGTCTTGAAGTGTTAGTTCATTTTGCAAGCTTTTCCATTGTGAATGAATTCTTCAATAGTGTAGCTTTGTGAGGGTTATCTGACTGATTATAAAACTTTATAGCTTGACTAAGTGCTACTTAGGGCAAGGAGGAAGTGATCCTTCCATTGTACACAAGATTGGTCGAATTTCATCAAGTTGAAGTTGTTTGAATTGAGTTTTATTCTTCAAGCTCAAAAGGAGCATTGAAGGAAATTGGTTTGCTTTCTATCATCCTTATTTCCAGCTTATTTAACGATTCATTGATTGATATATCATCTACACTTCTCAGTTCTCATTGCTCATTTGTTTGACAAATTAATTGTGTGAGAAGTTGCATTTGTTATTTTGAAAAAGGGGCATCATTTGATTAATTTTTAATCAACTTAATTCAACCCCTCTTAGGTTGTCTTTGGGCCTTACAGAAGGTCTAAGTTTCTCTTAAAAATTGTGATCCTTTAATTGGATACTTCCAAACACAACATGCTTGAATCTTAATTTTTTCCAAATCTAAACTTCACTAGAATATTTTGAAACAAAAGTATTGGGCGCTAAAAAGACAGATATGGCTATGTATATCATGTTCCACTTTAGAGAAATTTAGACAAAATGATTCACAATATACCTGATCATATCTTTATGAGCATTCTTTGAATCACTGGATCTCACAATTAAGGAATAACACTCAAAATAACAAACTGAATATCAAGCAAATGGTTTCTCGTAATAAAATCTCTAAATGCTCATATTATCATCAAAATCATAATTTAAAACCTTACCCAATTATTTTTCAATATTTAAATTCTAGTTGATCCTAGAATTATTATAGAGGTGACCAGAAATTTTTTTTTTACCCTATAAGTCAAGTAATAGGCCCAAAACAAGTGGGCATCAATTGAACAGTCTTTATTGTATGAAAATCCATACCTTTAAAATTAGCATAGCTAACTTTCCTTTCCCTTTATTTCACTTTTGTTTGTTTATGCACTGTCAATGAAAATTAATCAATGACAAATATCCTATTACCAAATCTTAAAAGTTAGATGAAAATCAACTAACAATCGAAGGATTGAAATCAAGCAAAAGGGAAATAAATTATTTATGCTAATTTTCATAGAACTTGAACTCATAAAACTTGAATCACCATAAAATTGACATTTAGTATTTTAATGTCAAAAATATGAGTTTGAACAATGAAAGTTTTCTCAACTTCCCCTCATTTACTATTCACCTGAATTGGAAGATACATGTCAATCATTGACACTTGATATAAATATAAAATTGAACCCTAGATTATTGAAAGAAAGTGGATCCTTTAAATAGGTCAACTAGGAAACCAGTGAAAATCTATACTTTATGATAGTCAAGAAGTCAAGAAGATAGGTTCTTCCCCAATGATCAAACAACATTGTCTGTTAATTCTCATTGAAATTGTAACTTTAAATCTTTCATGTGCTTAAAATTATTGATCAATAGACTCAAACAAAATCTTGATCAACAGACTGAATTATCATGGCGCTTTGAAAAGGGCCAAAGGATAAATTTTTGTATAATCTTAATATTTTAGTTTGTCCTTTAAAACAAGCCTTTCTATATTAAACTGCAATTATAGGAATTTAGAGACTTTACTTGACGTATAATAACAACAAGATCAATCAAGTCAAATAGTAAACTGGACTTTAGTTTTCCATCTCAAAGCAATATTGCCAAACAAACCAATAATAAAATGACAATTGTTCACACAAATATTGCAAACTTTAAAACAATTATATACTAAAATATAATGAAACAAATCATACGATAAAACATGTGAACAACTAATGGTAATATTCATGTGTGAGATAAAGTAAATCTCTGAAAAGTGCTCCTTGGATAGTTAAAACCTTCCACTCAAGTGAAAGAGTGAGACAACTTTAGAAGAACCAATATACTTCAAATAGGTAGAACCTTACTAAGTTCACAATTTTCTTTTCACTGCACATTCAATCCTTTTAAAATTGATATAATATGATTATCACCTTCGGGCAGATAACCATATAATTCAATTTTAAAAGACAAACATAATGAATTATGATAATGGCCACTTTGGTGTAAATCATTTAACTGAGAAAAAAACTATATGACCATAAATGTACCATGCTGATCACTTAACCCTTCTAAAATTAATATACATAAATACCCCATTTGGGCAGGTAATTACGATAATAATTTCAGAAGACAAATATCCCAGAGTCCTTATCAAATAATTTTATGAATTAAAACAATAGCCACTTCGGTGGTACTAATTGTAATAATCCATTAAATTATTCAACTACATTTTTTTATGTCAATAGATAATAAATCCAACTATGACATTAATAAACTAAAACTTGTTAATGCCAAATTCTTTGTCCAATTTGCTTAAAACTTTACCCATGCCTCTGAAACCATGGACAAAGGAAATATTGACATATTCTTATAAATACATGAACCAAGAAGGCTACCTTAAAAATTTCGCCAAAGGTTCATATCTCAAGTAATATTTTCAACTTTTAATAAATAAATGAAGTTGAAAATCAACATAGAACTTCAAAACATGAATATCTCAAGATCTTTATTAAATAATTCTATAAATATAATAAAGGTCAATTTGGTGATACCACTTATTATATTCATGAATTAATCAACTGAAGCAAAAAAATCTTTATAAGCACATGAGCTCTTTTATATCATTCATAGAAGAGCAAAGGAGATAAAGTTCTAAGAAAGCATCAGATAGAATATGTCAAATGTTAGCACCAAGAAACCTCAACAAACCTTATGGTCAACGGTCAAGTCATTGTGTAAAAAACACAACTCACATAAATATAAGAGAAAACATTTCTTTCTCTTAATTCTCAAGCCTGAATGCATTAAGTTGACAAATTATTCAATTGAATAGTAGCATTGAAATGGCGACGATGACTACATCTTAACTTGCTTATTTTAATAATAACTCTTAATTTTATAGTGCACATGAGAACCATATTGTAATGAACATGAAATTAACATTTGACAAGTTCAAAACCCATGTCAGTCTAATGATTCTTTAATCTCATATTGTCAAATGCAAGAGAATTAGATGGGTACAAACCAACAGCCTTCTAATTCAATCCCTGTTCAACATTCAACAATAGGATGCAGCCAAGCTATTGGAAAAAGTTGAGCCACGATATTCAATTTGTAGTTTACAAATCAAGCTTCCAATAAGCGCTTAGACTTCTTATACAAACAAAGCAATTCTTGCATCCAAGTTATTTACATATGAAACAACTGCTGAATTGCATCATGCTTGTGCCCGTGAATTTTCTATCAATCTCATAGACAGAAAATTTAGACTTAAAATGCTTTCTTGTCAAGTTTTATTTGCAATAATGAAACAAAACTTGTGGAGCACAAATACAAAAATAGTTAACTGGAAATTTATTTTAAGCCAAACTTCATTGACGGCAACAATTTTAACTTAACCCCATGTTTGGTACATAGGAATGACTTGGAAAGGAAAGGCCACTAATTCATTCCATTTTAGCGTTTAGTATGATTTATTTAAGTTGGAAAACCCTTTCCCCCTGAAATGGTCATTCCAACTTTTTTCTGGAATCCCATTCTTTAGAAAAATTTGGGGAATGCTCTTTCCACCTTCATTCTAAAATGCCTAAATAGTAGGATGTCAAATTTATCCTCATAAAATTTTTTAAACTCATCATGATATCTTGGGCTATTTTATGTTTAAATAATATTTGAATGCAATTTTTCATAATAATTAATTATCCTTGTAATTAAAATAATTTTTCTTTTGTACTAGGAAAAAATGTTTTAAGTTATTTTATTTTTTGACTTTTGAACAATTGCGCAAGAATTTTTCTTGAATCTTATCAAAATTGAAAATAGATTAAAAAATAATTATAACCACTTGACTTCATGTAATTTATATTTTACATTGCTAATTATAATTTCTAGCAAATGTAAAATTTTAACTTAGAAATCTATATATTAAAATGAATTAAATATTACAATTGAAGAATTTTGAAATCAATTCTCATTTAGTTTTGAAATAAAAAAATCAAAATCTCATGTAAATAGATAAACACTATTATAGAATAAATAAAAACTAATAAGGCATGTTATATCTTATAAACTAATCTAGAGCAATTAAGTCAAATTTGTATTCAGTATTCTATTCTAGCATATGAATATTAATTTTATTAAATATTGAAATTTGATTAACATTCTATTCTGACTTGTCTACCAAACGCTTGAATAATAAATTTTTTTCCCCATCATTCTGGGTAGAAATGTATTTTGGATAAGAGTCTTTTCCATTCTAGACATTCCCACGTACCAAACGAGAGTTACTTTTTTATTACAATCAAATATTAATAATATCTCTATTCTTTCTTCAAATATGAATAGTACAATTGGAAACTGGAGTTTTGTGAAAAAAATCAGAGCCCCTTGTTGGATTTGAACCGATGACTTACGCCTTACCATGGCATTACTCTACACTGAGTTAAAAGGGCTTTTTTGATGAATTCCTAAATAGGTCACTATGTAGATAAAATGCCTAAATGTCCATATATGATATACATAAGTTATATATATATAAGATATAAGTCCATAAATGTAGGCAAAGTTAACGGATTTTTCTTTCTTAGTGCTTTAGCCTAGAACCTTGTAGTTAGTGGTAAACAATCTTCCACTTTTCACTTGAAATAATGCATGCCATCTAGTGTATTCTTATTAGCAGAAGTTCAAGTCCTTCCCAAGGCATTGATCATGCCAAGTTCATGTTCTCTCCGATCAAAGAACTAATAATACTTTAAATAAGGGTTCATGCCAATATCCAAAAGCATATAACTCACTAATAGGGAATCAATTGATCATGTCACTACATATAATAAAATGTGTGACACTACATAATATAACACTCATGCACTTGAGAATCACCAAAGACTCTCAAACCGGTTACGGGAGTTGCTTATAATTTCGATTCACAATATTGGCAAAATAAGGGAGAACAAATTCGTATGCAATTTTGATGGCTTTACCAGTAAAATTGTGATTATGAAACAAGGGATAACAAACAACTAATTTACCACATATCAAGACTTAAAACAAAGAACTCTTAATTACACCTAATTCCTTAGCAATTCAAACACTGATATTGGCCGCTCTAATACCACTTGTAGGATTTTCCATGATCCCAATATCAGATATTTGAATACAACTATAACTATAACATAAACGCATATTGTTCTCCGTAGATAGATCGCAAGATGTTCAAAAGTCTAGATCGGCACGCTGTGATTCGTGTGCCTAGCATAGGTAGCTCCCTTTCCCTCTCTAATTTCTGTATGGTGGCCATCAATGGGACAAACCACCCTAACAATAGGATGCTAGTGTTAGCGATGAGAATCTAGCCTTTTGTAACTATAGTGAGCCCTCCGATTAAGAGAACTCTAGTATTAATAACAGGCTCTACACCTTACACATCATACCAAATAGATGATTGAAACAGACCTACACCCCAATTGTAGTGGATCACAATATAGCGGGCTTTACCGGTTGTCATTTAACCTGTTTTGAAAAATAAAATTAATCAGTAGAAGCCCAAGCTAGGAAATAATTCTAACAGGGTTTTATTAGCGCATTTTGCTTTTTCTTAACCACTATTTGTTTTCTAAAACTTTGATTAGTCCATACTGTGTTCTCAAGGTTAATTTGGTTAACAACTGAATTTAGGTATAGTAATCTTATTTCTTGATAGCAAAAAAGCAAGTACAGAACAGCTGATATTGCCCTATACAAGACATACAGTTTATTTTGGATAAATAAGTTAGTGCTTACCTACAAATATAGACTTTTAAGGCATGTGTTTGGACATGTAAAATCAGTAATACCATATCCAAAAATCCAGCAAACCTCAAATAAAATTTGATTTGGTCTTTTAAAAACTCGATTAGATTACTAATTCAGTATAATCACATAATTTGCATGAGCACTAACGAAAAAAGTTTCTCTTTGGAAAAAAAAAAAAAAGGAACACTTTTGTGATGCCTAGATAGAAAGTCTAGACGTCTTTTATTTTTTCCTATTCCCTTTGAAGGGAGAACTAGGGAGGCATTAAATAATCATGAAAGCGCAGTTGATAAAATTGATTTAAAGACATTAGACATTTCGTAATTACTTCTTTCCTTATCTTTTTCACTCCAATAATTCTTATTCTTGGCAAGCCAAATATTCTCTTGTTTGGATTGCCATTTTTGTCTCAAAAATTTCTTTTACATTTTTCGTGAATACATTTTTTAATAACTTTTTTACCTCATATATATCAAATCATTATAATATACTTTTTGAAAAAAATAGAAAATAGCTGTGACAGCCCCCACCTTTCCTTAGGACGTATCCTAGGATATCAACTATCAGCGGATCACCTGCCCAACTCTTATCGGGACTCACAACAGTTCCTCAATCAGATTACAGACCTCAAATAAGTACAATGCAAGATCTTCAAAATAATAATTACATTTCCAACTAGTCTGAGTATCCCAAAAGTACAACAGTCCAAGATTTCAAATAGTACAAGAGATAATCCTGCTAGTCACTATAATCCTCGAATAAATTAAAATTTGAACTTCAATAGATACAGTTCTCAAACAAATTACAATGTCAATCTCAAATATTTACATCAAATACTTTACTAATTTACATTCCACAAGTCTATCGAACTTCAAAACATACATGGGATTCTAGCCAGTCACACCAATGAATTAATACAAGTGATTTCTTTCACTTCGAACCCTGTGGAGGGAAAATAAAATATTTTGGGGTGAGTTAAAACTCAGTGAGTGTTCAGTGAAAACAAGAAAATTCACATTTTATCAAATTCATGGACATTTGAATAAAATAGCATTTTTGTAAAACATTTGAGTTTTTAAAAGAATAATGTGTAAGTCGAGAACATGGTCATATATCCACATTGAAAGTATTTAAGAACCTTTTCACTTAAAAGCGTACAAGAAACAGTAATTTCTTAAACAATCATTCCATAAACACTTAATTTAACAAGCAAAATTGTAACAATCCCACATCGGTTGGGAGGAGCGATCCCGGTCACTTTATAACCTGTTGTGGGTAACTCTCCACCTGAGCAAGGCCTTTTGGAGGGGTGTTGGGTTTCTTGACTTGCGGGTTTTGGCTCTGCACTTGTTGTGGGCTAGAACCCCATCTCCAGGAACAAAACCCACGACCTTCAGGGTGGCTAACTGTGGAAGAATATTGGTCAGGATTGTTAGAGTTGGTATCAGAGCCAACTCCTGACTTTGGTGTGCCAGTGAGGACGCTGGGTTCCCTAGGGGGCTGGATTGTAACGATCCCATATCGGTTGGGAGGAGGGATCCTGGTCACTTTATAACCTGTTGTAGATAACTCCCCACCTGACCGAGACCTTTTGGAGGGGTGTTGGGTTTCTTGACCTGCGAGTTTGGACTCTGCACTTGTTGTGAGTTATAACCCCACCTCCAGGAACAAAACCCATGACCTTCAGGGTGGCTAACTGTAGGACAATATTGGTCAGGGGAGCTAGAAAAATGCAGTAAATAAAGATTCAGGGAACAATAATTCAGTAAACATTCAGATATTTAGTAAATACTCAGTTCAAGTATTGAAAGGATATAGTGTCCTCTGAGAGCAGTAGCAGTCCATCTTATAAATCAGTCAACCCCCTTCTCATCCTTATAACACCCAATGATAATACTCAAGTATAGCGTAAACAGTGCCCTAGGTTACCAACCTACCCGACTGAATCCGCTTCTGCCTCGAATAGGCAGGTAACGAAGGGAGAAAGGCCTTGTTCAGCCAATGTGCTAAAGTACACATGACTTACAGTCATGCACAAGTAATTCGAACATTGATAAATAGGTAACATACACTTTTGGAAGTGCAGGACAACAGACAATCAATTTCAACCTTCAACCCCCTTAAGAGAGTGCAATAAAGTATACACTCTCCTTCGTGAGCGAGGGACGCTTGACAGTCAGCCTCTTCACCTCAAGTCTCGATAGAAGTGAGAAATAAATTTTGTTTAAACAAAACGTAATAGTTTAATAGAACACATTTAGTAATAAAATACTTTCAAATCAAGATAAGTAAAATACCAATCCAAATACTCACTTATAACGATTGAAATTAACAGTTAAAGTTCACTTTACATAGAAGCACCGGTATCTATTTAAACATGCACAATCAATCAATTAAGCACCCAATCAAATCATGGAAACATTTAAGCACAACCAACAATAAGGAATACTCACAAATCCTTCATAAATTATTTTACTTGTAAAAGCATTTTACTTGAAAATAACAGTAAATTATTTCCTTATAAATACTAGCAAATCATTTCCACAAATCATTCCTTTGCAAAAAATAGCAAGATTTTGCATTTGAAAAAGAGTTGGAACACTCACCAAGTTTTGAATCCTTACACATCAATTTCTAATCACCAATTAACCTTCATGGCATATTCAAATCGCGAAATGAAACATAATATAACAAGACTTTCACTAATTTTCAATCCACAAGAAACAAGAAATGATCACTCCAATATCTCATTCAATATTTCCATCTTTAATTTTCCACACTTAGTACCCAAACTCACAAGGCTTTTAGTTCAAGTCAAGGGAAACGGCTATAAGGATGCTAGGGCAGTAGTTCGGGTGTCAAGTGCAGCAACAAATGTTATTTTAAACCAAGAAAGATGAATTAAATCAAGGAAAGTGAGGAAAACAAGCTACTAAAGTTCAACTTTGTTTAAGTTTCAAAATTGAAAAATTTGCCGTCAGTCCCGCTTGCACAGTCATGGGAAAATGGCTTTTACTTGGTATAGAAAAATTGAAATCGAGTGTGTCAATGGCGTTAAAAATTAGACTCAAAGGGTTTTCCAACGGTATAAAATTCACCCTATAATTCATTTTCTACAAGTACCAGTAAATCAGGAAAATCGGTAAAATTTCTAGACTTGCACCAAAACAGAAACAAAGTTGACAGCTTTGACACCTTTTGGCATTTTGATCATATCTGGAGCTACACTTATTGGTTTGAAATGAATTTTATGCCGTTTTGAAAATAAGACATAAGACTACATTTGTCATGAAGACATCAAAAGCCAAATCACGCATTTTCATGGTCAGAAAGTGAAATCACAGAAGCAACCGAAAGCTGTCCAGGGCATTTGGGCAGTCATTTCATAAGTTATAGTGCTCCGATTGCTTTGAAATTTGGTGAGTAGAAATTTAATTCAATCATCTACAATTTTCATGTTTTGTGCAAGAGCTAGTTTGGCCTTTATCATAGACAAATATGCAGCTCAATTTGACACAAAAATGGGGCAATACAGCAAACACTTGGTATGCAACAGGAATTCTTCCAAAAGTCAGTGGAAAACTCAACTTCAACCATGAAAAATTCCAGATTTTGACTCCAATAGTGCAAAGTTGTTTGAACAAAATCAAGCCAAGAAACATCAAGAAAATTTTAAAAGCAAAGTTGGAAATTCCAGTTTTCATTCGGCCAACCCATCATGATTTTCCTCAAGATTTTCTCCAAAAATCAACCATTAATTCAATACAATCTCTCACAAATCCATAAGGGTTTCATCAATCATTAGCCCTTGCGTATCATTAAGCAACATCCAACCGAATCTATTCAAGAAATCAAAACCCATGCTAGTAATTTAGCCACAAACACATCTAGTGCTATTTCTTCAAACAATTTACTATATCCACCATGGATCAACCTCAAATCAAGTAGATCTACTATTTTCATGGCTAACATTAAAGGATCCAAGTGAGTTTCAGATTTTACCTCAAGATCTAACAAGATCTGATGAGATTTTCACCAAGAAGTTCTTCCTAGCTTTCCTCCTTTGAGTTTCCTCAAGATTGGTCGAAGATCTTCTCGTCTACTTGGTGATTTCTTCCAAAATTTTCAAGAATCCAAAGATGGCAGCTCTATCTCCCTCTCTCTCTCTCTCTCTCTCTCTCTCTCTCTCTCTCTCTGCTCTGACAATAAGAAAAGGAAGAAAGTTGCGGGCTTTGATGATTCTTCAAGCTTCTTGCTTCAAGGTTGGAAGATGAAGAATGATGCAACTTTCTCTCTCTACTCTCTCTCTCTATTTCAGCTAGAAGGAAGAAGAAGAAGAAGAAGAAAATGAAGTCCAATGTCTTGTTTTTGGCTTATATAAGAGTTGGCCAACACTACGCCATGTGTCAAATTCCTATTGATTCAAAATCTAAGGTAATCTTATCTTATCCACAACTTTATCTCTTTTGCACTAAAACTCCCTCTAGTCTCTTTAAAATTCATTCTACACATCATTAATTATCTCTATATACTCTAGTTTTCATCTTAAAATTAGATTTCACGTCACGTCTTAAAATTTAACACTTAATACTAGTCGATAAAAACTGGGCAAATATATCAAAGAAAACTTACTAATAAAATCATCGAAACTAAAGAAAATCATTTTTTTTCCAAACTTTAAATCAATAAATAAGTCAATGTGCGACAGCCCCACCTCCCCCTAAGGCGAACCAAAGGGTTCGGCGGACCGCCTGCCCAGCTCTTGCCAGGATTCACTCACTCAAATGACCAATAACCCTTCGAAAGTGAACGTAATTAACCATTTCAATCCAAACCACAAATAATAACATTACTAAATTCAACTTACAACTCAAACTCTCAAATTACCATAAACCATCAAATTCATCTATTAATTTCAATCTTATACAAAACGAGGAAATCCTACAAAAATACTAGCTTCCTCGATTCATGTGCCACATCTCGAAACCTGTTAAGGAAAACAAATTAGGGTGAGCTAACGCTCAGTGAGGCCAAGAAAACATGCAAGCATGCAGGTTCAAGAAAATTACACCTTTATTAAACAAGACAAGTAACGAGAACTTTGAACAAGAATACAAATACAGTATTTAATTACACATTAAATAAAGGATACAGGGGCTCTCAGGAGCCAAGTTCCACGAATCTTGATCACATTCCAAATAGTTAACACTCCGTCAACTTTCTTATCCATGTAGAGCTCCACTTGTCAACCCTCTCCGTCCACCGTTTCACCCCCCAACCGGGCCCGCTCGTCAAAATAGAAAATTTGGTAATACTCAAGTATACCTAGGTAAGTAGTCGGCGAGTGCACTCCAACCAACGAAAATATGTAAAGACTCATGATTTACCAATCCCTCGGCCAAGCCCTCGCCGGCCCGAGGTGAAAGGTTTACCAATGAGGTTTTGGGCGTCTCCAACAGGTTTAAATAGTAAGTAAGATGATGAGACAACGCTCAGTCATCAAACAAGTACAAGTACAGGTTAGGCAAGTCATTTCAAGTACAACAAATACAGCAAGCAAGTCGTCAAGTAGAGAGGCGGACGAGATAAAGTACACCACGCCAAGTTTAATAATACAATCAATTTAAACATGTAACAGGTCAAGCAAGTCAACAAATCATGCACTTGACACTCACCAAATAACTGAGAGCAAGCGAGAAAATTCAGGAGGTCATACAAGCGTCTCGGTGTCCACGTGATTACCTGAGATATGAAAATCCATTTTCAACCATGAAACGACGCAATGTACATATACTCAATGCTAAGACTCTCGAGAAACATTTATAAATACTTAAAATAGCAAAAGGAGCACATGCATGGGCGTTAAACGAAAATCGAATGAGAACGAAACGAAAATGGAAAACATACACTAAAAGGTGTAAAAGACAGTTTTGACACCTTGTACGCCGTTACCCATAACTCAGGCTACAAGTACCGGATTAGAGTGCATGAGTTTCTGTTTCGAAGCTAAGAGAACAAGCTACAACTTTCATGAAGATCATTTCTGCCCAGGTTCACTCTTTCTAGGTCGAAAATACAAAAAACAGTTTCGAAAATTTCAGTGTCAGAATTTCGGACAGACTTGATTGAAATGACCATAACTCAGCACTCACAAACCCAAATCAAGAAATTCCAAAGCCATGAGAAAGCTAACATACAAGGCTACAATTCTTAAGAAGACATCAAAAGCAAAAACATTCATCTACCGGGTCAAAATGACCCATTACAGTAACAAAATACGATTCCTGACAGAAACAGGGCATCAGGGGTAATTTAGTCATTTCACATGATACAGTGCTCCAATTCATCTGAAAATTTACAGGTAGAATCCTCACTCAATTCTATACAACTTTCATGCTTTAGGCTAAGGCTAATTCAGCTCCCAACATCCTCGAATATACCAAGCAAATTCAGACAGAAAATGGACAGAAATTCTTGGCTGAAATTTTGAGAAGCAAAACACCAAATCCAAGCCATCTAATCATCCTCTAGGACACACATGAGCATGAATTCAACTTCCAATCATCAATTCCCAACATTAAGTCTTGCAACTAATGAAACCCTAACCCTAACTCTTGGCCAAGATTCAAGACAAGCAAACAATAAAACCAATCCATGGAATCATCTCACAAGCCAAGGATAAGTATGAATCAAGCCAACAAAACCACCAAATCCAACAATTACACATTATCATCAAAATTCCAGCTTATATACAAAGGGAAAAATACCTTCTTGGCTTATGTTTTTGATGAAATTGCAAGCCCAAGATAGTCCACTTAACCTCCTAACTCAAGCTTCAAGATTGGATGGTTGAAAGTTGCAAGAAACTCCAAGCTTTTCTTCTTTTTTTTTCTCTATTTTTTTCTCTTCTTTTCTTCTCCTTTCCCACGGTTTTCCTCTCTCTTTTTCCCCTTGCTTGGCCGGCTCCCTTAAGCCATTAAATAGCTAAAAGATAACCTCAATTAGATATTTTTACCTAGTCAAAGTTTGGTCAAAATTATCACACTAATTCAACCTAACAACTTAGGTTGTTTTCCACTCTTACCCACATGATTTCTTTTCCTATCAAATTAGTCCATAGGTACTCAATTTAACCTAGCCTATTAAAGTTTAATCACACTTACTTAGGTCACTAATCACCCAATTACCCTAATAACTCTCGTGCGCATACAAATGCACACTGAAAATTCATAAAACAACAAACATTGATTTGTACATATAATTAGGGTTTCGAGAAAATATATTAGGGTTAGTACATTTAGGGTTTAGTGTGCAAACAAATTAGGGTTTTGTCAAAATTTAGGGTTTTCAAAGCAAACTAGGGTTTAAATTTCAAATTAGGGTTTTTAGACTTGTAAAACAAAATAGTTAAAACAAAACACTTTAAGAAGTAAAACAACCATATAAACACCTTGGCAAACAATAATTACTATAATTAGCATTATTAATAATTCCAAAAACTTGGAAAAAATCGGGGCCTCACACAATGCAATAAGGTACACAAATCATTCATCGGGAAATCAATAAATGCAGATAATCCAAATTGAAAATTTGAAAAATAATTTTCACAAATTTTTGGGTCTTCACACTCTCCCCCTTAAGAGAATGCCATCCTCGACATTCTAAAATTTACTCAAATCCAAGAACAACTCCAATTAAACACAAACATTTCAAAAATCACCAGCATTAAGGTTTCTAGTCAAAACCTCAAGCTCCAAATTCAAATCCAAAGAATAGGTACAACTTGCTAACTTAAGTGTCAAATAGGAACCAAGTCAATTCGCACTACGACTAGCCATCTCCAAGTGCCAATCAACTCAATCCCCATTATTCCTCATAGAAAATTCACAAGAAATTTCACTTAAGCAGTCAATCCAAGAATCACATCCAATCTCATAGACATACATATGGAGATTAAAAACCTTAAAGAACACCTCGAATTTCTATGATTTACCTTAAGTCAAATTCATTCCCATAGATATCGACTTGTACCATTATTCAAGAAACTCACCTATCACTTCCCAAATCAATTCCACACAATTCTCTTCTTTTCCTACAATATAAGAAACCTTCGTGCTCAATATTTCACTTAACAGTCAATTAGTCTCACGGTCCGGCATCCTAAACTTTAAATCTAGGATACACTACAAAGATCTAAAACCTAAGCTCTCATACCAACTGTGATAGCTCCCACCTCTCCCTAGGGCGTATCCTAGGGTATCAGCGGACCATCTGCCCAACTCTCATTGGGACTCACTACAGTTCCTCAATCAGATTACAAACCTCAAATAAGTACAATGCAAGATCTTCAAAATAATAATTACATTTCCAACTAGTCTGAATATCCCAAAAGTACAACAATCCAAGATTTCAAGTAGCACAAGGGATAATCCTACTAGTCACTATAATCCTTGAATAAATTAAAATTTGAATTTCAATAGACACAGTTCTCAAACAAATTACAATGTCAATCTCAAATATTACATCAAATACTCTACTAATTTATATTCCACAAGTCTATCGAACTTCAAAACATACATGGGATTCCAGCCAGTCACACTAATGAATTAATACAAGTGATTTCCTTCACTTCGAACCCTGTGGAGGGAAAATAAAATATTTTGGGGTGAGCTAAATCTCAGTGAGTGTTTAGTGAAAACAAGAAAATTCACGTTTTATCAAATTCATGGACATTTGAATTAAATAGCATTTTTGTAAATCATTTGAGTCTTTAAAAGAATAACATGTAAGTCGAAAACATAGTCACATATTCATATTAAAAGTATTTAAGAATCTTTTCACTTAAAAGCGTACAAGAAACAGTAATTCCTTAAACAATCGTTCCATGAACACTTAATTTAACAAGCAAAATGCAGTAAATAACAATTCAGTGAACAATAATTCAGTAAACATTCAGATAATTTAGTAAACACTCAGGTCAAGTATTGAAAGGATACAGTGTCCACTGAGAGCAGTAACAGTCCATCTCATCAGTCAGTCAAACCCATTCTCCTCCTTATAACACCCAGTGGTAATACTGGAGTACACCGTAAACAGCGCCCTAAGTTGCCAACCTACCCGATCGAATCCGCTTGTGGCTCGAATAGGCCGGTAACGAAGGGGGAAAGGTCTTGTTCAGCTAATGTGCTAAAGTACACATGGCTTATAGTCATGCACAAGTAATTCGAACATTGATAAATAGGTAACATACACTTTTGGAAGCGAGGGACAACAGACAATCAATTTCAACCTTCAAACCCCTTAAGAGAGTGCAATAAAGTATACACTCTCCTTCGTGAGCGAGGGACGCTTGACAGTCAGCCTCTTCACCTCAAGTCTCGATAGAAGTGAGAAATAAGTTTTATTTAAAACAAAACGTAATAGCTTAATAGAACACATTTAGTAATAAAATACTTTCAAATCCAGATAAGTAAAATACCAATCCAAATACTCACTTATAACGATTGAAATTAACAGTTAAAGTTCACTTTACATAGAAGCACCGGTATCTATTTAAACATGCACAATCAATCAATTAAGCACCCAATCAAATCATGGAAACATTTAAGCACAACCAACAACAAAGAATACTCACAAATCCTTCATAAATTATTTCACTTGTAAAAGCATTTTACTTGAAAATAACAGTTAATTATTTCCTTATAAATACTAGCAAATCATTTCAACAAATCATTCCTTTGCAAACAATAGCAAGATTTGTCATTTGAAAAAGAGTTGGAACACTCACCAAGTTTTGCATCCTTCCACATCAATCCCTAATCACCAATTAACCTTCATGGCATATTCAAATCCTGAAATGGAACATAATATAACAAAACTTTCACTAATTTCCAATCCACAGGAAACAAGAAATGATCACTCCAATATCTCATTCAACATTTCCATCTTTAATTTTCCACACTTAGTGTCCAAACTCACAAGGCTTTTAGTTCAAGTCAAGGGAAACGGCTATAAGGATGCTAGGGCAGTAGTTCAGGTGTCAAGTGCAGCAACAAATGTTATTTTAAACCAAGAAAGGTGAATTAAATCAAGGAAAATGAGGAAAACAAGCTACAGAAGTTCAACTTGGTTTAAGTTTCAAAATTGAAAATTTTGCCATCAGTCTCGCTTGCACAGTCATGGGAAAATGGTTATAATTTGGTATAGAAAAATTGAAATCGAGTGCATCAATGGCGTTTAAAATTAGACTCGAAGGGTTTTCCAATAGTATAAAATTCACCCTATAATTCATTTCCTACAAGTACCAATAAATCAGGGAAATCAGTAAAATTTCTAAACTTGCACCAAAACAGAAACAAAGTTGATGGCTTTGACACCTTTTGGCATTTTGATCATATCTGGAACTACACTTATTGGATTGAGATGAATTTCATGCCATTTTGAAAATAAGACATAAGACTACATTTGTCATGAAGGCATTGAAAGCCAAATCATGCATTTTCATGGTCAGAAAGTGAAATCACAGAAGCAACAGAAAGCTATCTTGGGCATCTGGGCAGTCATTTCATAAGTTATAGTGCTCCGATTGCTCTAAAATTTGGTGAGCAGAAAGTTAACTCAATTCTCTACAACTTTCATGTTTTGTGCAAGAGCTAGTTTGGCCTTTATCAGAGGCAAATTTGCAGCTCAATTTGACATAAAAATAGGGCAATACATCAAACACTTAGTATGCAGCAAGAATTCTTCCAAAAATCAGTGAAAAACTCAACTTTCAACTATGAAAAATTTCAGATTTTGACTCCAAATCAACATACACTCATAGTGCAAAGTTGTTGAATGAAATCAAGCCAAGGAACATCAAGAAAATTTGAAAAGCAAAGTTGGAAATTCCAGTTTTTTTACCTCAAGAACTCAATGAAAATTCAAGCTTGGGATGTCTAAGATCCCTTCCTTTCCAAGCTCCTAACTGGTTCTACCTCCCTCTCTTGATGCTCCTCAAGCTCCAAATGTGGAGTGTGGAAGACTACTCAAGCTCCCTTGGATGATTGATGAAGTTTTGGAGTTGATTGGTGAAGGTTTGATGGAGGTTTTTGAAGATGAAATGAAGGGGAAATTGGGGAAGGGAGGTGCGGCTGCTAAGAGGGAGAAGAGAGAGGTTTTGTGTGTTTTGGGAAAGTGAAAATGATGAAATGAAGAGATGACACAAAGCCTTGCTTTAATATGCAAAAAGTCAACTTGAATTTGTGGCCAAAAATGCTCCAATTGGAGTTTAATTCCAAGCACTCACTTCTAATCCCTCAGTTAGCTTTTCTTAATCTACTAATGATCATTCTTATTCTCCAAACTTACGTCACTCTCAGTCCAAATGTTTGTCTCGAAAAATATGCATGTTCTCGTTTTTCACAATTGAGTGATAGAAAAATTAAATTGAAGGTTAAACAAGGTTTTTAAAATAAAATGAGGTAATATATGATGTAATTGTAATCAAATGATTTAAATCAATTATTTAGAGAAAATAATTAGTTAATTAATTAATTAGGTCAGATAAAAATAAATTTTCGGGTCATCACAGTTTCCAACATTGCCATGACAGTTATTGAAAAACTCTTTTAGGTGGTACCGGGTTATGGGTGTTAATTAAACTTATGTCTGTATAATGAGTGTAGATTAAGATGTAGTTCAATAGTTAATATTTTAAAAATGTAAAGTTAAATAGAGAAGGATTGTAAATGCAAGGTAAAGTAATATTCGTTAATGTATCTATTCATATAATAAGTTAGATATGATTTAAATATTTTGATAAGTACTCATTTTGCATACATTAAATGAATGCATTAAACTTTTATCTCTACATCATTATAAACCTTGTATAGTACTAGACTAGGTTGAGCTCGGCACTGAAAATTAAACCCATTAATTGTTTCCAACATTGCCATGACAGTATTGAAAAACTCTTTTAGGTGGTACCGGGTTATGGGTGTTAATTAAACTTATGTCTGTTTAATGAGTGTAGATTAAGATGTAGTTCAGTAGTTAATATTTTAAAACTGTAAAGTTAAATAGAGAAAGGTTGTAAATGCAAGGTAAAGTAATATTCGTTAATGTATCTATTCATATAATAAGTTAGATATGATTTAAATATTTTGATAAGGGCTCATTTTGCATACATTAAATGAATGCATTAAACTTTTATCTCTACATCATTATAAACCTTGTACAGTACTAGGCTAGGTTGAGCTCGGGACTGAAAATTAAACCAAATTCTTTCCAGCAAAAAAAAAAAAAAAAAACAAAAACAAATAAAAACTGAACCTGAGCTTCATTAAGCTTGGCCCAGTTAAAGCCCAACCTGAACAATTAGCTATATAAATATATCTTTTTCAGCATAATTATGTAAATTATTTAATAATTATGTGCATTATATTGTATATAAATTATAATTTATATATGATTGTAAGATAATATAAATGCTATATACAATTACATATAATTATAAATTAATCTTGAGGTTGGGTCCAGTTCGAATTGAGTCGAATTTGAGCTTGTCAAAAAAGCCTGATTGACGGCTCAAATAGTTCCGTTAGATTAATAATGTCTAGGACTCTAACATTATCCGTGCATCTCTAGAAACTCGTATTTTCCATTTATTTAAAACACACACACGCGCGCTCAGAGTGACACACATGAATAGAATGCTAGAGATGCACTCCACTTTCAGAAAATGTGAATAGACATCATACCCTTCATCAAAGTATTCTCGATGCTAATTCGTACTGATATAACGCGTATATTGTTAGACACAAACAAATATAATTCACCGACTGTGGAATTATTGATACTAATTGGATGTAGAGGTGGAATATGGAGACACATGAATAATCCATTTCAACTCCTATACAAGCATACTACCTACCAAGTATTACAGCTTGTACATGTTGGGAAAGTACACAGAAACCTACACTAATGCAACAACACGTTAAAGATTTTCATTCTAGTCAAATTCAATTTATAAGCAAACCACCCCAAAAAAAAAAAAAAACCCTCCAACCAAGAAAAACCCCTTTTTGACACTGGTTTTCATTCTCTCTATTTTCTTCAAAAGAGACTTTAACCTTTGTAGAGAGAGAGAGAGTGTGTGTGTGTGTGTGTGAGATAATAATTTGTGAGTAGTAGGGCCTATGTTTGTGCCCCACATGTACCTTAAACTGGTTAATACACTGTATACTAATTTGTTCAACGGAAACAAAAAACAATGGTGGTAAAAATCGAACTAACGTTCCAAGATACCAATTTAGTTTATTGCTCAGGTCTAATTAATTAGGCTGCCATGAGCAGATGATATCATGAGTTATACCCTACATGTATACCCTATTTATTATCAATTCTTTTTTTTTTTTTTTTTGCTTTTGGTTACTGGGGTGGCAGGCAGCGGAAATTGCCCAGAAACGCTTTTGAGGTTGATCCCCCAAGTCTACAAGTACATCCTATTTATTATCAACAATTTTTTTTTTTTTTTGTTATTTCTGTGGCAGGCAGAAGAAGTTGCCCAGAAAGCGTCATTTTCTGACTTCTGCTGTTAACATTTTAATATTAGCATTTGAATTTCATTCTTTAACCTCGTAATGTCTCAAATTTCTCATTCATATTTGAAAAGGAACCATAAGAAGACTTTATTGAAGTCACAGCCTACCATCCCCTTTTTGTTTGGACAGTTTTTGCTCTTTTTTTTGTCAAAATAACGCGTAGTTAGTTGCTAATACCTTTTCCTCCAAGATCTTTTGCATTTCTGAATTAATTGCTTAGACATTTCCACACCTTAGCTTGTTAGTCCACAAATTCCAAGAAACAAACAAAATCTTTGCTTTCAACTTATCAGCAACATTAGTCTTTTTCCAGGCTTCCCATTTTTTCTCCTGTTCTTTCTCTTTCTGTGTTTCATCGTAGTTCACAAGCTCCTGTGACATCTATAATGAGCATGAACTGAATTGTTTTGTGTGTGAACCTTGGATCGTGATCAACTTCATGAATCTCAAACCAATGAACATGAAAAGTTCTAAAAGGAAGAAGCCTGGAGTTTTTTTGGGTTGGAAAGTTTTTTTCCTGCTTGTTTCATAGTTGGTAGTCTATAGAGCTGTCCAGAATATTACTCTGATTGCTGGGTTATGGAGTACTGTGAATCCGAAACAGCAGCTGCTGAAAGTGAACAGCATATGATTGCTGCTGCCTATCATATTCTGAAAGCACTTGGGGCTAGTAAGACCTTGAACAATGACATGAGAAGAATTCTAACCGACCTTGATGTTCAATTGTCCCAGATGACTGCAATTCATGAGAATGAGGCCGACAGAACCGGGGAGATTGAAAGTAGGCTCAAGTTTGCTCAGAGAAAGATCATGAGTTTCCAGTCAAGAAACTCGAAGATTTGGGATTTAGGTCCTGGTGAGGATTATGGATATTTACAAGCAGTTGATGAAGTTCAAAGGTTGGCAGGAAGTTTGCAGAACATGCCCTTGAACCAAACTAGGAAAGTAAGGCAGCTACTGGATGAAGCTGAGAATATTCTGCACAAGGCAATGGCAAAGCTCCAGGAAGAACTGGTTCACATCCTTTCGAAGAATATGCAACCCCTTGAACATGAAATTGTTTTACTCGAGTCTTGCCAGGTGGCTTCTGTGGAGGAGGAATCGATAGTTCCAAACGAGGATGAATCGTTTGAGATCCTATCTCAGAGGGGGAGAAGAGGCACTGATTGTGAGCAGTATATAGTGGATTTGGTCCATCCACGTGCTATTCCTCTGATCAAATGTATTGCAGAATTGATGTTTGCTTCTAATTATGACAAGGAATTTTGCCAATCTTTCATTAGCTTTTGGAAGCAGGCATTGGATGATTACTTGATCAATCTCCATGTAAAACAACTCAGCATTGAGGATGTTCTCAAGATGGACTGGAAGAGCTTGACCTGCAGAATCAGAATTTGGTGCCGTGCAACCAGAAGCATTATCGGCTTCTATCTTGCAAGTCAGAAACGGCTCTTTGACAAAATCCTGGGAGAATTTGGAAGTACTAGTTCATCTTGCTTTATTGAAACTTCAAAGGTTTCTGTATTGTGCCTTTTGAACTTCGGACAAGCTGTCCTAATATTGCCCCCTCGTCCAGAAAGACTTTTTTGTTTGCTAGATATGTACGAAACTCTGTCAAAACTTCTCCCAGATTTCGATGATTTGTTCGCAGAAGAGGCTGGTTCTTTAGTCAAGATTGAGTTTCATGAACTTCTCAAGAGATTAGGCAATTCTGCGACGGAAATCTTTCTTGAATTTGGAAACCATGTTGCCTCAAATACTTCATCAATACCGTTCACTAGTGGAAGTATTACCCATCTGACCAGGTATGTGATGAACTATATCATGTTACTGGTAGAATATGGGGGTACCCTCAATTCACTCCTAGATGAACAAAATCTGGAGAATCCAGATCAATTTTCTCAAGCAGAGGTTTCTCAGATTATCAATTCGTATAATACAAGTCCCATGGCACATAACCTACAGTCTGTTACTTCAGTTTTGGAAGCCAATCTGGACACCAAATCTGATCTTTACAGAGATGAATCTTTGAAGCACATATTTATGATGAACAACATTCATTACATGGTCCGAAAAATTGAGAACTCACAATTAAGGTGGTACTTTGGTGATGAATGGATCAGAAGACATGTTAGCAAATTCAGGCAGCACGAGACATGCTATGAGAGAATCACATGGGGTTCTATACTTTCTCAGCTAAAGGATGATGGTAGCAAAGGGAAGGCGATGCTCAAAGACAAATGCAGGAAATTCAATGCAGCTTTTGAGGAAGTATACAAGAACCAGACAGGATGGCGGATCCCAGATCCTCAACTACGAGAAGAGTTGAGAATCTCGACTTCACAAAAAGTTATCAATGCATATAGGCCATTTGCTTCTAGATTAGCAAATTGTTGTATTAGTGAGAAGTACGTCAAGTACACTGAAGATGACTTGGGGAATTATATATGGGATCTTTTCGAGGGTTCTCCTAAGTCTTTGAACCATGCAAGGAGGAGGTGAACTTGGTACCCTTTTAGACAGCAGTACTCTTCTTGTGCTTTTTTCCAAATTGTTTTGCAAGTGCAATGTAATAACAGAAAAAAATGTTCGCGAGATCAGTCATATTTATCAATTTTACAATCCATGTCTGAAGTTTGGAACACGAGATCAAATGTGTTGTATTTCTCTAAGTACTCAAATTCTTTACCCATTTTCGTGGAATATTTAACTGAACTGCCTGTTCAATGTTGAATCAGACAATCAATTCATTAATAAAATTTAAAAATGAGCTCTATTTCTACATGGTTAACAGAAATCTTTTGCTGTCAAATTGCCCTTTCAAAGTAGTGCAAACAAGCATGAAATAAGGGTGCATTGTGATGCATGCTAGTTTTTCCAGGTCTGCAGAATGTGGAAACTTTTGCAAGAAATCATAAATCAGCCGAAATTCAGAAGTTTATGGTAGTTGATACGCGAACTACATATTTCAGCGGCAACCAAACCTTTCTGCTCCACTAAAAGCTCACAAGCACTAATGCTGTACAGACGTTTCCTCTCTTACGCATCCTATGTCACCAGTTGGACTCTTTCAAATGACTTGGTCCTACGAAGATGTTGCTTTGTGGCTTGAATGAAAGGTAGAGGTCTTGTGATGACTAGAGCATTCAATGCACTGCAGAAAAATAAATACGAGAACTACACAACGAATCATAAGATAATCAGAGGTTCACAGCCTAACTCTGTGGCCCAGGAAAAGGGACCTCTATATCTAGGGGTAGCTATGGTACCCGGAATCGGATCAAAACCAGATCGGCAGTTTCTTAAACCGAAATTAGAATTGGGTTTAAGAAAACGAAATCAAAACCATAATCATGACTAAATGTTAAGGTTAAGACTCATAAAAAAAATTAAACTGAAACTAAAACCGACGGTTCAAGATCCGTTCACATCATCTAAAATACACTTATATTCTGAGTAGTTCGACTTCTTTGACTCAATTTAAAGTTCAATTTTAATAGGCAGCACTCAATACCAATAACATTTGTTCTAGTCCATTAATTTATTATCTCAATTCCTTAGTAAATAAAACAATAACTGATTTAGATTCTGTGACAGCCCCACTTTCCCCTAAGACGTACCAAAGGGGTTGACGGGTAGCCTGCCTAGCTCTCGCAAGGACTCGGGCATTTGAAAATTACTAACGCTAAAGATTAAACCTAAAATTCAACTTAAACGAAAATAAGGAAACCATAAATACGATAAATCTTAAAACATAAATGATGGCTTACAAATATCTAAAATTCTCATCCACAGTCTATTACATTCCCATGAGTCAAGAATTCACATCACAAAAGGAAATACAAATCATTCTTCTAAGCTCAGGATCAAAAGGCAATAATACAAAGCTAAACCTAGTTAGATCCCTGGATTCTCGTCGCCTGTTAAGGAAAACAAAATGGAAACAGGGTGAGCTAAAAGCTCGTGAGTCTCCAAAAGTCATGCACATGCATATAAACAGTAAATCAATAGGCGGTAATACAAACACATGAAACAAATAAATTAAACACGCAAGTAGGATACGTTGGCTCTCAGGAGCTCAAATCCACAATTCACGAGCATTTAGAGTAGTCGACACTCCCTCGACTTTCAATCCAAGTAGACGACTCTTCACGCTAAACTCCTTCCACCAAACTCCCCCTACCGGGCCCACACGCCAAACACTTAAACATTTAAGCACTTAACCACTCAAGGGATGCGGCCAAGAGTGGTTATATAACACTTTTCGTCTCCAACTTGTGATACAGGTAAAACACTTAAATTACAAACTCTACTTAGAAGGGAGCAATAAAGTATACTCTCCTTCAGCGAGTGGTTCAACAATTTCAAATTCCACATTTTAAACACGTAATATGTCACGAAGCACGTTCACGCACAAAGCATGTCAATCAAAGCATTTAACATGCATTGGAAACTCACCGACAAAGTAGGGGTCAGAATCCAAATTTTGGTCAAATGGCAAATCAGCACTTCGCCCTAAAATAATTAGAAGAGAACGAAGATGAGTTTTCTAGTTAATCAATCGAATCTCATTCAAGAAAAGTCAAATTCAAAATCTCCTATTTGAGCAGTAATCTTTTAAAAATCGTAACTTGGGTTGTAAAAGTCCAATTTTCACAAGCTTGGTACCGTTGGAAACCTCATTTAACGCTCTAAAACTTTACAGAAGACACCATGATAAAATTCTGGACAGAAATGGCCCATATTTTGATTAAGAAACTGCTACAGTACAAAACAGGGTATAACAGGTTGGTTTTTCAGCCAAATTTGAAAATTTACCAAAAATTGTAGAAAATGAATTGGCCCTAAAATTTTCACAGTCTAAATTCCTATGTAAGAAGTTTCAAACGCCACCGACGGCACTCAATTCTGACTCTCGAGCAAGAAATTATAGTAGTTCAAACAGGGCTGGTTCGAAATTCTGAAATTTCTGATTTCCAAATTTACAGGGCACTATTCTAGGCTTCATTTGAGTGACAAATTCTTAGACAAAAATTACCAAATTTGGTACACTAATACTTCCATATATAGGCTAGGTTCGTACCAAAATTCAACCAAAAATTGGAATGGGAAGACAGTTTTCTACTTGCCCAAAGTGAACTGGACAACACTTGTTCATTCCTACGAGATTGCACTCCCTTTCTTCTTATTGCTTTTAACACATCTAAACCACCACCATAATACCCCATTTTCGAACTTAAGGCAGTTCCAACCTTCCTAGACCCACTGGTGATCAAAATTGATACAAGTTTAACTCAAAACTTAGCACTAAAACAGCCTCAAAAATCGGACAGCATGCAAGCCCAATTTTCCAGTTTTCCTTGTTCCACTAAACCACCAATTTTGCTTAACTCTTGAAGGGATTTTGTGTGGGGTAAATTAACCACCTAACCCTCAACATTTAAGTCTCACATTAAGCTTTCAAATTTGCCAAAATCACAGCCAACACATTACAAGAAAAATAGCAATTTTCTCCCTCATTTTTCTTCCTTTTCCAACCGGTTTTCCTTGAGGTTTTTCCTCCAA
Source organism: Gardenia jasminoides (assembly GCA_013103745.1). NCBI lineage: Eukaryota > Viridiplantae > Streptophyta > Magnoliopsida > Gentianales > Rubiaceae > Gardenia > Gardenia jasminoides. The sequence goes on along the minus strand of CM023100.1, from coordinate 13,970,902 downwards.
TGTTCAACCACAATTTCCAACTTAAATATATGCATTGCATCAATAATCATGATAGAAATCAAATTATCACAATTGTGGGAGTCCAAGAGGCCACTCATTCAACCAAAATCAGGAAAGGCAATTTAATGAAATTTATCATCCAATGTTGCAAACTAACACAAGAATCAACTTCATCAACAAATGTCAAGGTTCTATCAACCTCTCAAGCTCCCAAGCCTAATATCATGCTTAACAATGGAATTAATAGACAAAGATGCAAGCTTTAGTTTCTTACCTCCTCCAAGAAGTGAGCAAAAATCCACCCAAGAAATGCTAGACTAAAGCTTCCAAATGCTACTCCTCAAACCTCCTCCAAGAAGTCCAAACTCAAGCCAAGATTAATGGAAGTTGTAGGTGGTTTTAGAAGGGAATTTGATGGAGGAAATTTGATGAATTTTCAAGGGAAGATGGGGAGGGGAGTTCAGCCAAGAGGAAGAAAAGAAGAGAGGAATTTTGTGTTGATTTTTGAGTGAATTAAATGAGAAGAGAAAGACAAGACATAAAGCTTGTCTTATGCCCCAAAGTCAAACATGGAATAGTAATCCCTTTGCTAACAATTTTGGAGGGAAAATAATTATCCCACTTAGCTAAGGATTAAAGGGTTAATCTTGGTTAGGAGGGAGAGATGAAAAGGAATCAAATTGAAGTGATTTGGGGTGAATTAAGTGGAAGAAACAATGGCTAATTAAAATTCTAATCCAAGGAGAAGAATCCAATTTAAACTATGATTTCGAATCCCCAATTATAATCACTCTTTTTAATTCACCTCTAGTCACTGGATTATATTCTTAATCTACAAGTGATCATCCTTACATTCTATAGTTACTTAACTCATTGCCCGAATTTCTACCTCGAAAAACGTGTTTTCTCAATTTCTCTTTATTTGATACAAGAGGTTGAATTTCAAAATAAGATGAACGGACTATTAAAAATATACGAGGAAAAATATGTGTAAATTAAATTAGGGGAAAATTAGGTTTTTCCCCAAAATAAAATAAATTTCCATTTAGATTTTCTGAAAAATATGTTTGAGAACCACATTAAAATAATCAAATAAACTAACGACAATAATAACAATACTTAAAATTATAAATACTAACAATATTTAAAAATAAATTTTTGAGGCCCTCACATCCTTCCCCCCCTTAACAGAATTTCGTCCTCGAAATTCATACTTGAATTATGGAATAATTCTAGGTATTTCCTCCAAATTTCTTCCTCTAACCCTCAAGTTACTTCCTCGACACCTTGGTTCATCCACAATATTTCCAATAAAGGAATTTACTTGTTCCTCAAAATTTTCACCTTGCCAAATAAATAATTCTGGATACTTTTGCATTTCTTCTTCCTCTTCCCAAGTTGCCTCCTCAATGTCATGATTTCTCCAAAGAATCTTGACTAAAGGGATTTCTTAGTTTTCACATCCTTTGCTTTTCTGCTTCAGAAGTTTCCTAAAAGTTACCTTGAACACCTGAAGCAATTACACCCGATGACCACCAAAAGTGAACCATCTCTAATTAATTCCCTTAAACCATCACGGTGCTCATTTGAAAAGGTAGAACCACATACTTAAACAACTATTGTAACACCTAAAGAGGAGATCAAAGCTTTCAAAAACCATCATTTAAAAGAGGAATTAAAACCATGAGAGACCTCTCTCTGTTTTTTTTTTGCCTTCTTATCCATGAAATCAAACTTGGATCAAATCAGCATTTCCAAAGTAAAGTCATAAGTTTTAAAAGAACACTTTTCCTTCAAACCAGAAAATTCCATCTTTATGCGACGTTACTTGAAAAATCACATCTTGAGTTACATATTCATAAAAAGATCACCAGCTGCATACCACTGAAAAATAGACTCAAAGTACTACAACTGTTCAAAAGACATGTTCTCTAGATTCAATTCGTAAATAAGACAAATTTGACCTCAAGTTGTAGCTTTAACAGATTGAAAAATAGAACAGGTTTGACATTTTAGTAAACTTTGAAAAACTATTGGTGCTTATTGAGATTGAGTAAAAATCTAAAATTTACAAGGTTGAAAAAGCTCTTGTCTAGTTTCAAATTTAACAAACAAAACCCAAATTGAATTTTTGTTTTACGCCGCGATATCAAAATTTTCTAAAATTGTGCAATGCTCCCTGAGGAGATGTCTAGCAGAACAAAGTTCAAGAAATTATCCCTTTTTAACTTCTAAATTCACATTTAAAAGTCAACATTGAACAAAGATTATTGAGCAATAGTTTACCAACAATTTGTAAGAAAATAGGGCTAAAAGTAGTTGAATGGATTCGGCCAGTAGGGGGGTATTTCTAGAGATTCTACCAAGATTCTTGCATCAATCTTACAACTATAATTCATCAATCTCATGAAATAACCATAACACATAACAATTGACATATATCAAGCTATTAACCATCAAGATTCACCAACAAGTTTACACTACAAAGCATGAAAAATCTTCAAGTCATCTAACCTGGTACTCGGTTTTCAAGAGATCCCTTCAATAACCTAAACTCATCTCTATAGGACCGACTACAAGGAAGGAAGAGAATGGAGATTCGTGTTGATGATTCTCTTGAAAGATGAAAGCAAGAATGAAGATAAAATATGAATCAAGACTCTCTTTTTCTCTCTAGTGGTTTCTTGTGAAGCCAAAATGAAATGGTAGAATGAAGATTAATTGAAGTCTTGTAAGGAATGAGTGGTGGAGGTGATGCCAATTGCCACCCTCCCTTTGCTCGAAACTCTAATGAAATCTTATCTTATTCACTAGTTCGCCTTTTTCTCACTTAACTCCCTTTAATTTCAATAAAGTGCAACATACACCACACGAATTATCTCTTTACCCTTATTCTCTAACCCTCAACTTCGACTCTTGATTATCTCCCACGTTTTGGGGTTACCAAGCCCCTCATTCTTGGCCTCGACCTCGGCCTCGACTACCGTCCATAATCTTTATAGAAGGTAGACATTTTTTTTTAAAAAAAAAGGAGATATGAAAATGAAATACAATAAGATAAAATAGAATAAAATAGCACAAAGTAAAATAAGCAATTAACAAATTAAATTTTGGAACTAACAAGAGAATTTTATAAAATCGACCAAATTTCATACATATATATTCCGAGAGAGTCAAGTGCATCACGGTGGCATGTTTATTACTAAAGAACTCACAAAAATCGCTTTCATGGCCATTTCACCACACAAAATACAATAGTAAAAGCAATAAATAAACATGCACCCACAGAGACGAGAATCACTCTAGTGGTTTCTCTTTACAAGAGGGTTAAAACATGTCCATAGGACCAATCGCAAGGTATATATAAAGCAATCATTAAGTTCACAAGGGGGAACCTTACTAGGTACGCAACTAAGTCAATCAATCATAACACTAGTAGATCTAATCTCCTAGTTCAGTTTCGGCTCAGATCAAGTATTAGGATCCCATTGGATTACATAAGACTATCTATCAATCTTTCCTTCCATACTCCCTCGGTCATAGATTGACTTCAGTGTTCCAAGAGGTTTCAACTCTAAAAGTCAACATTGATTTCGCAAAATATTCATGCTTAGATACGAGTTCCAACTTACGGGTTCGCACGCTCATTCTCAAACTAAGACCCTTATCGAGCCAAAACATACGTAATGCAACAATGTATATAAAGGTTTTCTGTAAATTAGTGTAGTTACAAGTGGTGAAAACTTTCAAGGTTAAAATCTTCAATGGCATTCAAACTCATTAAGTTTTCTTCGAGTAAATCGAGTAATATGCCTCGTGCATACTCAGATTGTTTTATTACAAGAATAAGGGTGATTCTGTCAAATGTTGAGTTTAAAAGTTAGTAAATATCTCTTCACACCTCAGGTGTAAAGTTGCCAAAATTTTCAAAATTAAAACACTTCTTGTCTTCCAAAACCACCCCAGTTTCTTGTCCAAATCATGAAAACTCAACATGCGTTATGAGATTAAATGAAAGAATGTTTAAAATAGACCGAAAATTTAAAATTTAAAACTTCATGGAAAACAAACAAGGAAACCTCGATCAGAACAATTCCTTGCTAACTCTCATTAGATCTCAAAATCGCACATCACATAATAGCAAATAAAGCTTAGGAAGGGTATCTCTTAATCATCCACCAATTGGATCACTAGAAATTTAATATCTCTCAGGTCTAAGATTCCTCAAGTACTAGCCACAACAGAGAGCTCTCGATTCAACACCAACCACAATTAAAAAGGGGTTATAATTATTCACACTCTTGAGAAGATCTCTTACTAGCACACATCCAGAATTAAAGGCTTAGTCCCTCCATGTCAATTTCTATCAGTTTTTCCATTTCTCTCATCCAGTCATCGAGTACGAAACTCATATTTTCAATCAAGAAATACTCTAGCACCACAGGCCGGTATCCTAAACAATTTTAAGGCTAGGATACACTATAAAGATCTGAATCCTAAGCTCTGATACCACCTGTGACAGCCCCACTTTCCCCTAAGGCATACCAAAGGGGTTGGCGGGCTGCCTGCCTAACTCTCGCCAGGACTCGGGCATTTGAAAATTACTAACGCTAAAGATTAAACCTAAAATACAACTTAAACAAAAATAAGGAAACCATAAATATGATAAATCTTAAAACATAAATGAAGGCTTACAAATATCTAAAATTCTCATCCACAGTCTATTACATTCCCATGAGTCAAGAATTCACATTACAAAAGGAAATACAAATAATTCTTCTAAGCTCAGGATCAAAAGGCAATAATACAAAGCTAAACCTAGTTAGACCCCTGGATTCTCATCGCCTATTAAGGAAAAACAAAAAGGAAACAGGGTGAGCTAAAAGCTCGTGAGTCTCCAAAAGTCATGCACATGCATAACAAACAGTAAATCAATAGGCGGTAACACAAACACATGAAACAAATAAATTAAAAATGCAAGTAGGATACGTTGGCTCTCAGGAGCTCAAATCCACAGTTCACGGGCATTTAGAGTAGTCGACACTCCGTCGACTTTCAATCCAAGTAGACGACTCTTCAAGCCAAACTCCTTCCATCGAACTCTCCCTACCGGGCCTGCACGCCAAACACTTAAACATTTAAGCACTTAACCACTCAAGGGACGCGGCCAAGAGTGGTTATATAACACTTTTCGTCTCCAACTTGTAATACAGGCAAAACAGTTAAATTACCAACTCTGCTTAGAAGGGAACAATAAAGTATACTCTCCTTTAAGCGAGCGGTTCAACAATTTCAAATTCCACATTTTAAACACGTAATATGTCACGAAGCACGTTCACGCACAAAGCATTTCAATCAAAGCATTTAACATGTATTGGAAACTCACCGACAAAGTAGGGGTCGGAATCCAAATTTTGGTCAAATGGCAAATCAGCAGTTCACCCTAAAATAATTAGAAGAGAACGAAGATGAGTTTTCTAGTTAATCAATCGAATCTCGTTCAAGAAAAGTCAAATTCAAAATCTCCTATTTGAGCAGTAATCTTTGAAAAATTGTAACTTGGGTTGTACAAGTCTAATTTTCACAAGCTTGGTACCATTGGAAACCTCATTTAACGCTCTAAAACTTTACAGAAGACACCACGATAAAATTCTGGACAGAAACTGCCCAGATTCTTGATTAAGAAACTGCTACAGTACAAAACAGGGTATAACAGGTTGGTTTTTCAGCCAAATTTGAAAATTTACCAAAAATCGTAGAAAATGAATTGGCCCTAAAATTTTCACAGTCTAAATTCCTATGTAAGAAGTTTCAAACGCCACCGACGGCACTCAATTCTGACTCTCGAGCAAGAAATTATAGCAGTTCAAACAGGGCTGGTTCGAAATTCTGAAATTTCTGATTTCAAATTTACAGGGCACTATTCTAGGCTTCATTTGAGTGACAAATTCTTAGAAAAAAATTACCAACTTTGGTACACTAATACTTCCATATATAGGCTAGGTTCGTACCAAAATTCAACCAAAAATTGGAATGGGAAGACAGTTTTCTACTTGCCCAAAGTGAACTGGACAACACTTGTTCATTCCTACAAGATTGCACTCCCTTTCTTCTTATTGCTTTTAACACATCTAAACCACCACCATATTACCCCATTTTCGAACTTAAGGCAGTTCCAACCTTCCTAGACCCACTGGTGATCAAAATTGATACAAGTTTAACTCAAAACTTAGCACTAAAACAGCCTTAAAAATCAGACAGCATGCAAGCCCAATTTTCCAGTTTTCCTTGTTCCACTAAACCACCAATTTTGCTTAACTCTTGAAGGGATTTTGTGTGGGGTAAATTAACCACCTAACCCTCAACATTTAAGTCTCACATTTAGCTTTCAAATTTGCCAAAATCACAGCCAACACATTACAAGAAAAACAGCAATTTTCTCCCTCATTTTTCTTCCTTTTCCAACCGGTTTTCCTTGAGGTTTTTCCTCCAATGTTCAACCACAATTTCCAACTTAAATATATACATTGCATCAATAATCATGCTAGAAATCAAATTATCACAATTGTGGGAGTCCAAGAGGCCACTCATTCAACCAAAATCAAGAAAGGCAATTTAATGAAATTTATCATCCAATGTTACAAACTAACACAAGAATCAACTTCATCAACAAATGTCAAGGTTCTATCAACCTCTCAAGCTCCCAAGCCTAATATCATGCTTAACAATGGAATTAATAGACAAAGATGCAAGCTTTAGTTTCTTACCTCCTCCAAGAAGTGAGCAAAAATCCACCCAAGAAATGCTAGAGTAAAGCTTCCAAATGCTACTCCTCAAAGCTCCTCCAAGAAGTCCAAACTCAAGCCAAGATTAATGGAAGTTGTAGGTGGTTTTAGAAGGGAATTTGATGGAGGAAATTTGATGAATTTTCAAGGGAAAATGGGGAGGGGAGTTCGGCCAAGAGGAAGAGAAGAAGAGAGCAACTTTGTGTTGATTTTTTAGTGAATTAAATGAGAAGAGAAAGACAAGACATAAAGCTTGTCTTATGCCCCAAAGTCAAACATGGAATAGTAATCCCTTTGCTAACAATTTTGGAGGGAAAATAATTATCCCACTTAGCTAAGGATTAAAGGGTTAATCTTGGTTAGGAGGGAGAGATGAAAAGGAATCAAATTGAAGTGATTTGGGGTGAATTAAGTGGAAGAAACAATGGCTAATTAAAATTCTAATCCAAGGAGATGAATCCAATTTAAACTATGATTTCGAATCCCCAATTATAATCACTCTTTTTAATTCACCTCTAGTCACTGGATTATATTCTTAATCTACAAGTGATCATCCTTACATTCTATAGCTACTTAACTCATTGCCCGAAAAACGTGGACCTCTTAGTAGGATTCAAACCCAAATGAAGTTCTGACCATCTATCAGAGAAAAAAGAACGAACGGATCTTGTAGGATTCCCAAGAAATTCTTCAATTTCTTTCGAAAGCAGATGATTAATCATCCACTTCTCACGTTCCGTGAATAGTCGGGACGTTAAGGAATAGCTAGAAAGACATTTTGGGAATCGGTTTTATTCTCTCTCGGTTTGTTCCATTTGAAGAAAGGAAGGATCCAAAAGAATTAATCTTTTTATTAGTTGTTGAATCTCTCTTTGATTAATCAATATGTGATATTCTAAATCCTCATTACTAATGGAATCCAAATGATCTCTTGATTAATCAGAAGATCGGGTTCAATTCCCGTCGTTTGCCTACAAAAGGATTTTTTTTAGTGAACGTTTCACAACTTACTCTCTCTCTCTTTCTTTCTTTTTTTTTTTTTGGTAAAGAGGAAGAGAAAAAACTCTAATTTTTCTCCTATTTATTATAGTGACGAAGAATCAAATTATCATTTTAAAATCAACTTTGTAATAATAAGTATTTTAATGTAACTAAAAGAATTGAAACCGAAACCAGAATCGGAAGAAATCGAAACCGTAACTGGATCGGAATCAGAGATTTAGGAGTCGTAACCGTAAGCGTTTCTATAAGGGTTGGTTCATATTCCACCTTTCAAAAGAACTAGAACCGGTGGTTCTAAAACCGTGGCAACCCCTATAGATATCGGACAAATCACAGCTTTAATATCCAATGTACTATAGCTTCCAGAGCCCAGAGCTGGTTTCTTCATTCAATGTCATCATATATTGAATCAATATTTATTTGAATCCTGATTATTTGAAGCACAAGACTTGGCTACTATTTGGTCAATGCAAAAGAAAATTTCACATGAAAATATCATGATCTCGGGATTCTAAAGCAAGTAAAAGCTGTGTGTTTGGATAGTAGATTATTTGAGATAATTTTTTGAAAGCAACATTGTAGCACTTTTTTTATGTGATGTATGTGAGATAAAAAGGTGGTTGAAAAATGTGTTGATGATACAAGCAAGTAAATTTTGATAAATAATTTCCTATCCAAACTAATGTATGCATGATCTAGATGACATCTAGATGTGCTAAATGTGTTGATGATGTGCTAAATCTTTTGATAAGTAAATTTTGATAAATAAATTTTGATAAATGTGTTGATGATGTGGCTTACATCTAGATGTGCTCATGTTAAATAAAATGCATGTGCAGATACACATCACCGATCTTATTATGATGTTACAATGACGGCATTCACTGGCTTTTCTTCTTCTTCTTCTTCCTTTTTTTTTTTTATGTGATAGAGCTGAATAAGAAAGATCAAGTATTGAAAAGCTTTAATGCACCTCACATGGTAGATTATTCCTATTCTTCAACTTGGTCAGACAATGATTTACACGCATATACGAGGAAACATGATTGTTTATGAAAACCTGAAATAACAGAAACACACCAAGAATCCAATAACCAATTCCACTGTGCATTCAATTGCTAATGAAACAGTACTAGACCGTTAAAACAAATAGAACAGGAGAATCTGGCATCAATTAAGTTGGAATATTTAGGTCTGACTTATTGTACAAACTAGATTTTCCTATTTGTCAAGCAATTCCTAGACTTTGTCTTTGTGTGGTTAAGGTTCCTTCCCAAGAGCAGACGGCCTTAGAGTTAGAGGTTCCTGTGGGAATTACTATTCTTCTTCTGTAATATCTAACATTTGTTTATCGTAAATCTCGTTAACAAAAAGTCTCTTTTCCCCCACGATTGTGCTTTGCCTGAGAGACTGCTCTGAAATTCAGCCTGGGAAAGATATCATACGAGTTGTGGCAGTTGCACAAAAAGGAGATGCACAAATAGCTTTCTGATCATAAATAGACATTATATGCTGTCCAATGCTGAGCCTTGTTAATCAAAAACATTAAGCTATAAACATTGGTACTGCCCCTAAAATTTCTTATTTGCCAAAAAGAACTGTGCCTAGAACCAACCCAGTCACTTGAATTCACAGTCTTCAAATTACTGAAGGTGATTCCAGATTATACTCTTGTAACATATCATGAAACTCTTCGAAATAGCCACAGATAGTCCCATTGCTCTAATACCATTCGGGTAGAGTGGTCCAGAACATTAAAATTCAAAGAAGGATTTGGGTTAATCCAACAATTTAACTGAATATTTATATTTGCAGGTGTAATTTCTATTTTCATTAATATGTCTAATTTATATTCAGAAAGTTCAATAACTAAAGAAAAAAGAATATTATGCATATTTTCCATGTTTTTCAGATTTGTATAATAGAGTGATCATCTTCTATCTTATACTTACAGCTTTATCTTTAAAAAAAGGGTCCATCATGTTTCCATACCTTACTCTGATCTTTGACCGACAAAGTTTCGGCTATCTCCCAGAGAACTTCTTACTTGGGCATTCAGCCTCCAGCCATAAGGGTGACTTCCTTTTAGGGCCACTTTAAAACTTTGCAGCACAACCTAGTTTTGTTCCCCACCTCTATGCGTACTTAGAAGTAAAGTAAAGAAAACGAATGATGAAAGTACTTCTTTTATTAATGAAAGCTATCTGTAAAAGATAGAGATAATACACTCTTTCCTCTTATTAAATATTCGTGAGGAATATGCTAGTTAAATTCTGCAAGGAAGAATTCTAAACTTATTCGAGGTGGGGTGAAGATACAAGAGGTCGGCTAGGAATGACTTCAAGAAAATCCATATCTTCAATTCTTCCTTGCCTAACTTTATATAGGCTTCATTCGGATTTCAGATTCAGATTTTAACTGATTTTTTCACGGATTTGTTTCAGTTCCGCAAACTTGAACTTTTTATTTTGAATTCTGAAAATATCTTCTGACGTAAGTGCTTACGTCTTATTCCACACTTTGACAGTTGGACGAAACCTCTTCCTCCTTTTTACTGCAATTAGGACACGTTTTGGCTTTATGTCGTCTCATCCGGCAAAGTGCCTTTATTGCTTTCTGACTTGACTTGATACAGCAATTTTCTAGCGTAACAACCCCACCTCTCCCAAGAGCGAACCCAAGGGTATCAGCGGACTGTCTGCCCAACTCTCGCCAGGACTCACTACAAACCCTCAAGCATATTATAGATTTCAAATAATCACACTTCAAGATCTCTAAAATAATAATACATGCATTCGCTCTTAAAGCCTTAATTGAGGTCCAACAATAAATGATAGTTAACTTACAAAGGTAAATCCTCAATAATATCTAATAAAACTCTTATAACATCAATTTCAGGTACAATAAATCTTTAACGTCGAAATTTAATATTCAGCTTATACAAAATTATGAAAATCCTACCAAAGTAACTAAATCCTCAATCTACGTTTTCCACTTCGAGACCTGTTAAGGAAAACAAACTGGGGTGAGCTAACGCTCAGTGAGGCCAAGGAGAAACATGCAAGCACGTAATCAAGTAAGTAGGAAAGCCAGTAAATTCAGATATAAAAGCATGTAAATCAATCATTCACTTGTACAATTGCAATTTTCACCAGGAGATTGTATTCTCAAGGAATCACTACTCGAGGGCTCACATTAGACAAAAGTCTTGGAGCTGAGTTCGGAGAACCCTCTTCGAGCCTCTCTATCTACAGTGAATTTGCGCAAGTACAGTGACCAGTTCATACAGGAAAAATACACAGTACGGGTAAGAATACAGGGCTCTCAGGAGCCAATTTCCACGATTAAGCAGTTGAGTCCACTCCATCCCCAAACGTTGACCCTCCGTCAACTTAACACAGATACAGTCCGTAGAAACGCCACTTATTACAACCTCCGTCCAACAGTTCACCCTCTCGGGCCCGAAACCAAACAGGTAGATTTAAAAGCAGTGGCGGATTCAGGATTGATTCTTAGTGGGGGCAAACTTTGGAGATTTGGGGGAATTGCCGGATTGAAGTACTAATGAAAGCAGAGCACAGATGAGTATTTTCTGCTATTTGGCCTTTGGAAAATGAGGAGAAGAAACCTTTTTTTTTTTTTGAACTAAAATACAATCAGTTTTTGGGTTCTTAAAGAAAGCATTTTTTCTAGGTGTTTTATAGCAATATTTTAGTCACATTACTTGCAATTTTTCCAAGCATCTTCCCTCCATTCCCGCCAATGACAAAAGTCAACAAGATTATATTTAACTCTTATTTACTACAATACCCTTCAATGAATTCTTTGAGTGTTTTGAGTTGTAGGGGCAAATCAAGTAAATTACTAAACTCTTATATTCATTTTGGGAAATTTATACAAAGTCAGTGGGGGCAATTGCCCCCACTGCCCCTACTGTGCGTCCGCCACTGTTTAAAAGGTAAAGCTACATCGAGCAATACCAAGCAAGACCTCTCCAATAGGTCAAGCTCAAAGAACAGTACCTAAGGTTCACCAAGCTTCCCGACCAAGCCCTTGCCGGCTCGGGTCCCAAGGATCCCTAATAGGTTTTGGGCGTCCCCATTTATCACTTTTTAAGTCGATCAATTATTCCAATCGACATTCAGATACAGTCAAGTCAAATAACAATCATGTACATGCAAGACAAGTAAAAGAGGACGAGCGAGATAAAGTACACTCTCGCCTCAACAGGTTTCATTCAAATAAATATAACAGGTAATTCAACAAATCATGCACTTGACACTCACCGAAGTCAAGAGTCTAAGGCAAAGGCACGTAAGATTAATTGGGATTTTCCGGAATCTTCTCGATCACCTGAGACAAATAGGAGTATTTTCATTCAAAACACTTGAATAATATTCGATAAATGTCTTTAAAAATGTCTCAATGAGACTCGAGTCAAGTTCAAGATTCCCTAATTTGAAAATCAAGTGAGACACTAAGTTGGCACGAAAATCAAGAAAAAGGGGTCGACCATTTCCATATCAAAGTTTCCAAGTTTATGCCCTATAATAATTAAAAGAGAGTGGAAATAGGTTTCTCTAGTTCACCGACCAAATTTACCTCACAAGAAAGCAAGTTCGATAATTTCCTAATTTGAGCTGAAATTTTTGAAAAATTGTAACTCAAGTTATACAAGTCAGAATTTTGCTCATTTGGTACCGTTGGAAACCTCTTTGAAAGCTCTAAAACTTTGCAGAAGACATAAAATTAAAATTATGGACGAAATTAACCCATATTTTCGTTAAACATTCTGCTACAGTAAAGAGGCAGTGCTTATCAGGCTGGACATCCAGAGCACTTTGAAAATTCACCAAAAATTACAGAAAATTATTTAACCTCTGAAATTCATACACAATATAGTAATACATAAGGAGTTTCAACAGCCACTGACGGAACTCAATTCTGAAATCCGAGCATGAAATGACAACAGTTCAAACAAGGGCAGTTCGCAATTCTGAAATTTCTGGGAATGTGAAGGTACAGGGCAGTTCTCAAGACATTGTTTGAGTGACAAATTCAAGTCCAAAAATTGTCAAATTTGGTACACTAATACTTCCATATATCAACTAGATTCATACCAAATTTCAACATAAAATTCAAATGGGAAGGCAGTTTTCTACGTGCCTCAAGTTCATCCATCGAAACTGTCCAAACCGACAAAGTTCATTTCCTTCATTTCATATACTTAGATTATGCCTCAAATCATCACCAATTTGCTTAATTTTCGAAACCAAGCTAGTATTGAACTTCCTAAGCCTAATGATGATAAAAAATGGTCACATCTTTTGGCAAGAATATCACAAAATAATCCTTAAAATTCGGACAGCATAACCCCCCTTTTTTTCCAGCTTTCACTTCCAAATTAGCAACCCTAATAACATCAACTCTTGGAGGGCTTTTTGTGGGGAAAAGTAACAGCTTAACATTCATCATTTAAACATCAAGTTCAACCCTTAAACTAGCCAAAAATACAGCCACGAAATTCAAGGAAAAATCAGAAAATTCATTCCCCAAATTTCTTCCTCTAGCCGGTTTTCTCCTTAGGGTTTTCCTCCAACTTTTAACAACCATCATTATACATAACGCACTTAGATAGCATCATCTAACCATCTAACAATCAATTACACACATTTAGTGGGAATTCAAGAGCCCACCGATTTTTCCATAATCATCAAATTTCTCAATAATGAAGCTCAACACTTCACACAACACAATCATCACCAATTCAAGGTTCAATGAACTCATTAACCACCCAATTTCTAGTTATCATGCTTGGAATTTAAAGAAATTAGACAAGAAGGAAGTTGGTAGAATTATACCTCTCTTAAGTTTGCAAGACTTCAAGAACGAAATGCAAGATGAAGCCCACAATATCCTCTTCCTTAAGCTCTTTGTTCAAGCCTCAAGCTAAGCTCTACTTAGTGCAAATTTAGTTGAGTTTTAAGGAAGAAAATGGAAGAAATTTTTTTGATGAAGAGCAAGAGGAAGAAGAGAGGGTGAAGTCGGGTGAGAGGAGAGGAAGAAGGAAGAAATTTTGTGCAATTTTTCTTGAGGAATTAATGAGAAAAAGGAAGACAAGACATGGGTCTTGTCTTTGCCTCCAAAGTCAAAATTGGCATAGTAACTTTAATTAACCATTTGGAGGGAAAATTAATCACTTCATTTGGCTGAGATTAAGGGACAAATCTCGATTAGGAGAGGGAAAAGAAATGGAATAAAATGGAAGTGAATTAGGGTGAATTATGTGGAGAAAGTAATGGCTAATTAAAATTCTAATCCAAGGAGGTTAATTCAACTTAAACTATAACTTCAAACTCCTAATTATAATTACTCTTTTTAATTCACCTCTAATCACTGAATAACATTTCTAACTTACGGGTGATCATCCTTACACTCCATCGCTACGTCACTCACTGCCCGAATTTTTACCTCGAAAAACGTGTTTTCTCATTTTTTTGTCTAATTGATGCAAAAAGAGCAAATTTTAAAATAAGATGAATGGAATGTTGAAAATATACCTGAAAAATTAATATAGAGCTAAATTAAGTTTTTTCTCAAAATGAAATAAATTAAACAAATAAATAAATAAATAAATTGAATTTTCATTTAAATTTTCTAAAAATTCGTTTAAATGTAATTTCAAAATAATTAAACGAATTAATAATAATAATAACATTATTTAAAAATATTAAGTTGTAATAATATCAAAATAGATTTTTGAGACTGTTACATCTAGTAATTTAATTTTTCAATTTAAATAATTTAATGCTGCATCTGGAGTCTTTCCAGTATAAGTAGTCATTATTGAAGAAAATGCTTCGTCTCCACCATAGGTTTAAAATCCTTGTTTCAGAGTATTTTCGAGATTTTGTAGAACCACTATCATTCCAATAGGTCTACGATAATGTATTTTGTTTTTAGAAAAATATTCATATTCCTTCCTCTAGGGATAAACCTTTATTTCGAGGTCATCATATTTCAAAACTCTGATGTGATGGAATGCATCAAATCTATTTGTTTCCTCAAAATCTAGACCTGCAGAAATAACCTTGAGCATCAGGATGTCCTTTGGTCCGTATGTAGGATTATTTTGATAAATGTGTCTGACTCCATTCTGCACCTATCTTAGCAGTTTGGATATTTCAGGAAAATTGGGAGTAGTCATATAAATAGCATTAACCACTCCAAAATTATACCATTTTTGGACAAAAGTGCCATCGCACCCTTGCATACAATTTATTCGGGGATAAAGACCTGTAAAATCCATATAACATGTATTTGTATTCTGCAGACTTTACAATTCTCTCATAAGAGAATTGTATTCAGATACGAGCGAATGCTCATTAATAATATTATTCAACATGGGTAACCACTGAGAAGTTGTCTTGCGGTCATATTTTGGTTTCAATAGAATATTTTCAGTATCTTCCTTTCCCGACAAAGGGGGAAGATTATCATTTTCAACCCTTTTGAATAGGTTGTATAGAATTTCTTCAACCTTATCATAAAGGCTGATAGTATGTTTACCTTGCTCGGCATGCTTTATAAGAAGTTCAGAAACTTCTTTATTTATATCTTGATAATTAACGATATTTATTACATCATTGAATAACTTCTGCAACTGAGAAATTTGCTCAGATAACTTCGAGATTTTATCTAAAAGAACTATCTACTTATTTATCTAGCCTTCTATCTTGTGTAAGAAAATCTGTAAGAAAATTCTGATCAGACTTTATTAGTTCAATATCAAATATGAATTTGGATAGGGCCATTTGACATCTACTCAATCTTTTATTTTGAGGTAAAGGTTTAATATTATTTTTAATAAATGCTTTTACTTGAGAGTTATCGGTCCGTAATTTAAATCTTTTTGGTAGTAAAAAGTAATAAAAGTTGTTACAACCTTTTACTACAGCAAGCAATTCTTTTTCATTTATATGATATCTTTTTTCTGTCTCTAAAAAGATTCCAGATGCATATCTATAAATTTGATTATTTTCTGTTTTCAAGACCGCGCCCCATACTTCTTCAGAGGCATCTGTCTCTAATATAAGATTGTCTTCATCAGAAGGTAGAGTTAAAAATGGTAAATTTTTACATTGTTCTTTAATTTTCTTTACTAGAGTTATATGATTTTCAGAAAATTCATATTTACTTTCTTTCTTTAGTAATTTTTGTAATTCTTTTCTCTTATCAACCAAATTACAAATGAAATCTGAAGCATAATTTAATGTTCCTAAAAATCTCTGCAACTGCTTCTTATCTTCTAACTTGTTAGGAAATTTTTGTATTTTTTCTAAAATATGAGACTGCAATTTTATTCCTTCACTATTTATTTCTAGCCCTAAAAATTCAATTTCTTTTTGTCCTAATTTTGCCTTTTTCTTGGATAATCCTATTCCATGTTTTAGACATAATTTAGCAAATATATTTAAATGTTCTAAGTGTTCTTCTATCGAATCTGATGCAATTAAAATATCATCTACATAAACATATAGAAAAGGGTAATCTTTAAATATTTTATCCATTTTTCTTTGATATATTTGAGGAACATTTTTTATTCCAAATGGCATAATTAACCATTCATATTGACCTTGTGGAGTACTAAACGTAGTATATTTAATAGTATCAATATGCATTTTTATTTGCCAAAAAGCACTTTTACAATCAAATTTAGAATATATTTTCTTTCATCTACTCAAATTTATAAGAGTTTCTTTATGTGGAAGAAAGTATCCATCAAATATAGTTTCATTATTTAGTTGGTTATAATTAACAACCATTCTAGGCTTATTTCTTATTATTTCGGCATGGTTTCTCACCATAAATGCAGGAGAGGAGTGAGGAGAATTACTCGCTTATTAATGGTATTTCTAGTAATTCTTTAAGTTGTATTCTAAATTCTTCTTTCTCAATTGGATTATATCTCATAGGCTTTACTAATTACCTTATTTTCATCTTTAAGTTTTATTTCTGCATAATCTTGAGTTTTATCCCAAAATTTAAGAGGATTTTCCGTATAACTTAATTATAATTTTACTTTTATATCTTCTAAAGTGGTAGAAATTTGCTTAATTTGAAGTTGTTTTAAATATAATTGATTTTCAAATTTTAGCATTGGAGTTCCTTTAGAAAATTTTGGATTTTCAATGTATCCAATATCACCATGCTGACCTGCGCGAGGTTGAAATGTAAGAGGGGTCTTACGAGCATAAGCATTTTTAAGACGTGATACTACAATCTAATGGCCACATGAAGTTTTAAAATGTATTTGAGACTGTAAAGTATCAAATAAGACTTTATGAAATAATTGAAGAAAATTATTTCCAAGTAAAATATCTAATCCTGTATCAAATAAATAGAATGGAGGACATTTAATAAGAAATGATCCTACTAATATTTGAGGTTTGGATATTCCAGAATTTAAAGTAATAGGTCTATTTGAAATATCTAACCCCGTTTTATTGGGTAAATTTTCATGGTATTGTGACTGAAAACATGTAGACTTCCATAAGCATGTTCGCGATCCACTATCTATATAAGTTGTAAAATATTCAGCTTTATAATCTTTATAGGTTATTCCTATGGGTATATAAATGCTATATTGACTTGTCATTTTCTTTCAATATGTATCTTTTTATTATTATAGGTAATAACTATTCCATTATGAGTTATTGAATAAGATGATATCGTATCTAAGAAACTTGTTCCCAACATTATTTCAAAGAGTGTCGTTGGCTCCTTCTTTTTCTACTAGTAGCCTTGTTGGAATTCTAGTTTTAGGCAAAGAGTTAGTTAATTCTAATTCTATTTCAACAGCTTCATTAATTTCATGAGTTTCTCATTAAAATTTGTATATTGATAAGGGTCTTTTAACTGATAGGCCGGCAAATATTCTACTAATCTATGATATATGTAATTTCCATTTGCTCCAGTATCTATTAGAACATTGCAATTCTTCATAATTTTTCCATTGTAAAATTTTCCTTCTATTTTATAATTAGTATTTTTTAATATCTTAATTCATATAATTATGTGGAAGATGTTGACTAATTCCTACACTATTTTGGGTTAGGATAATCTTGGAATATTTATATTAGGTTTATTCAACAAGGGTTTCTAACTTATATCTAAATCAAAGTTTTCATCTAATTCTATATTTGTAATTTTCGGTGGGTATACTTTACCTATTTCAGAAAATAATTTAGGTAAATCTATGAATTCAGTATTTGCAAAATTTTCAGTATGATGAGTATTAGATAATACATAAGAAATCATGTATGTAATGGAATAAGGTCTATTTCCATTAAAAAAAATCTTTTCTTTTAAAATCTTGTATTAAAGAAAGTGTTTTATCAAAATCTTTATCTTGTAAACTATAAGAGAGTTTTGGATATATATTAAATATTAATTTTTGATATTTAAGATTTCCTTTAAGAACACCAAGTGTGGCTTCTTCTTTATTTTTTATTCTATTATCTATAAGGGCTAAATCTATTAGTGTATTTAACCCTTCTCTGAAGGTTGCTCTAACAATCATTTGTATAGAACCAATATGGATCCATCCTATTGTGTCTCGTATCTTCTCTGATAATTTATTCAATTTATCATGAATATCTTTTTTAGATATTAATGGAATCATAACCTTATTTGTAGTTAAGCCATTTTCTAAAGTTTTTTCTTTTAGATTTATTCCATAAAACAAATGATGTTTTCGCATATGAAACTTTATTTTTTTCTAATGCAGGGACATTAAATCCACTATAAGAATTTATTAAAAAATTACTCTTTTGTATTTTTGTCAATATTTTTCTATCTATAAGTGCCTCTTGGCTATATTCTCCTAGTTTTTCCAAATGAATATCTATTATGTCTGAAGTATTTTCTTCCTCTTGTTTTTGTATTTCATTCATCTTCACTACTTAGATCATATTCAGTATCTATGCAAATAAATATACTTTCATCAGACGAAATTTCTTCTATTTCTGTGAATTTATTTATTTCGATTAATTCATTATCGTTAATTAAATCTTCAATATCATCGTCCACTTCAAATCTCTTTTTATTAAATTTTTAGGACACTGATTTGCTAAATGTCCTTTTTCCTTACAAAAATAACATTGACAATCTGTTATATTTCTTTTTCTTTTATTTCTCCTGTACATCTTTTTCTTTCTCGAAAATTTTTCTCTTTGTTTGTAATATTTAGCTTTTCTTCTTTTCATATATATATATTTAAAATATTTATGTTTTTTATATCTCCCTTTCATTTGATGATAATAATATGGAGTGTCACATCCTATTTGGGTTGGCATACTAATATTATTACAACATAACTTCAGTTGAGACTTTAATTTTCATGTTTTTCTAAACAATATGGATTCTTCACACTATTTACTCAATTTTTCCAAAGTATGAAATATTCTTTTTCCTAAAGTATCTTTAGTTCCAGAATTATATTCTTCTCTTAATCTCTTACCCCAGGGGTCAGGAATTTTTGAGAAAAACATTTCCAAATATGTTTCTGTTTTCTTTGAATCTATTCTATAATAATAATCTTGAAAGACAGAGATATATTTATCTATTTCACACTTATCACAAAGTGTTAATCTAAGTAGTGCATCAGTATATTTTTGAACTGAATTAACATCTTTAAAATAACTTCATTCTCGAACAAATTCAAGTAGGATTAATTCAAGTACTCTTGGTATCATTCCGTTTGTACCTTGTTCTTCTCCATATATTATTGATTTTGTCTCTTCAAATAATGTTTTCCAATAACGAGAGACACTATTTACAAGAGATTTTTCTAAAAATCCTTTTGCTTCTTCATATCCTAATTTATTTATAGACACTGCTAATCTTAATCCAATTTTCCATTTATCTATTGCTTTTTCAGTATTTTTTACACAATCTAAATTTAAAAATGTTCCAAACAGGAATATTGTTTCAGGTGTGGTCCTGTCTAAATGTATATAGCTTTTATTATCTAAATAGCCTTTTTGTTTTGCTATATTCATTAATAAAGAAATAAATGAATTTTCTATACTAGGTCTTCTTTTACATACGAGGATGCTGGTCTACTTGATGAAGGTATATCATTTATATTTGGATTTATAGATATTTCTGGTCTTATATCTGGTTTTATATTTATCATCATATTAACTAATCTATTACTCATTTTTTCTATTTCAAAGTCTGAGAGATGAGTAAATGTATGTTTAGAATCACTCATTTTATTTAGAAATATGTTCAGTTACATATTTATGCCTGTTTTAGGTAATTTTTTCTTCTGAACTTTTTCTTTCTAATTTTTCTTTATTTATATGAATTTCTTTCTTTAGATCTTTATATATGTATAACATTGCTTGCTGTAATTCAAATAGGTCTTGTTCTAGTTTTAAACTTCTAGATTCTATTATTCTATAGTTATCAGAATTCATGTATGACTTCTTACTAGATGTAGATTTCTATTTGAAATAATTTGTTCTAAATTTCTTTTTTCTATATCTAATAATATATTTAATACTTGTGATAATATTTCTTCAAAGGAATATTTAACAATAAGATGTCTTACTTTATTTATTTTTGCTTTAGCAGCTAAATCTGTACTAATATATTTTTAACATTCTAAACAATATTCTATTCTACCACTTATTTTCATGATTGGTTTAAATGTACTGCTTTCTAATGATCTGTGAATTCTTTGTGAATTTGTGCATATCTATTAGTTAGTATATATTTTTCATGTTTTGCTTCCCTTAAAGTTTGGTATCGGTCATGGCAAGTAGTAGGGTGGCAGTTATTTAATGTAACGTGAATCCATCTTTCATGATGGTATGTAACTCTTTCATTTAATTGTTATAGTTGATATGCATATTTTGTAATAAGGAATAACATAGAATCACATATTGCACATTCTTCCATTTTAAGGGGAAGGATAATACCAGTTAGAGTCATCAAATTCGGATTCTTGATTGTAAAATCTAATCGGGATTGAATAAAATTCTTCAAGGTCATTTTCAAAATTATTCTCATTTTCTAAAAAAGTATTAGGATCACTCTACCCGAATGGTAGAAAGCATGACTGAATTTGGAAGTATCCTATTTGTGACTGTAGTTTCTGCTAGAGTAGTTACAGAAACGAATGAACACTTCTCATCCACATAAAAGGGAAAAGAGAGAGGAAAAAATGATAATGATAATGGCTTCTAAAGCACAAATGTAGCTGCGCATGAAGAGTTTCCACTAGTTTAGGGGCATTCAAGAGATTGTAAGACTCCTAGACTTCTGGTGATCGGAATATTTGGGTATAAAGGTATCTTTTTCCACGTTCTTAATCCTGGTTTCCAGCTTCTTGATGCAACCAAAATAAGGCTCATACCATATGCACGAATGTGACTATGTTTTAAGGATAAAGTTGCACGATCTATTTTTCTTTGCAATAAGATGACCCATTAATTGCTTCTCTAGCTTAAGCACAAATTGTTAACAATTCCACATTCAATGGTAAAAGTAGCAAAGAATATCTATTTCCTCTCTATTAGCTGGTCCCAGACTTGGCAGCTTTCAATGATATTCATAATTCTAGCCTGTTAAGACACATCACATGCCTTCAGTTTTTGTTAGACGAAGCTGACTTTCATTGTTCTAAATGTTTCACCCACTGGATTAACTATTATAAAGCCATCTAAAATCAACCTCGATTTGCTTAACCTGAAGGCAGGAATAGTTCATGCTACCCTGCCACCTGCATGCTTAGGTACATCTCCTTTCCATGTCACTATAAAAGAAATTCAGCCATTCTCAGTCCTACTGCTGGAATCTAAATGGCTATGTGCAGAAAGCATCTAGAGGTCCACTAGAAGATGCATCCTTCTTTTTGTCTTTTTCCCCTTTTTGTTTTATGAGTTTCCTTCTGTAAAAACAGCTACCTTATGATAAGATTCACGCTAACTCAAGAAACTCTAGTATGACAGATCAGACAAATAACTTCCAAATATTTATATAGAACTAGCAGATATAAAGTGAGAAAACAAACTTGTTTAAGCACAGCAACTTCGCAAAGTACTCATCTACCACTTTTGGTTACACTATTCTCTGATAAATAGCTCATAGAAGCGCCAGGCTTCAAAAGGTGACTGGATAACAGGAAGATTCATACCTTCCAAAAGGGGACAAACAAACTCCAATAATGGCCAAAACATTATCTTGATCATTATAATGTGATTGGTTTACAAACCAGAATCCTTGTGTTAAAGGCAAAAAAAAAATAGAATGGACTGAAGGATCACAACAACTAGTAACAAAAAGAATTTCAATTTAAAAACTGAAGTCATTGTTAACACATATCTGCTTAAAAATCTAGAATCAGTTCATCAATTTCTTCCATTTCTATCCTAGAGAAATCTCAAGAGGATGATGAGTTTATCCATGCCAATTGGCTGCAGTTAATATTACATCAGAACAAAAATAAGAGAAGGGTATACATTAAAGAAAAATCCAGAGAAGAATATCATGTGCCTGCTGATAATATACCTGAAGTTAGAATCCATGTTTCAACAGAACCTCGAACTGGACTGCTTAATAAGGACAGACAAAATTTTGACTAATAAGCCGAACTGGGAAGCTGTACCAATAAGTTCTCTTTTCTTCATTATATATTAAGTATACAACTACACCTAGACCATCGCATAAGGATGAGTAAATATGAAGTTATCAATAACTCATTCTTATGGCATATTCTAGGTATTGATTCACATCGCACAGTCTAAACTACACAAAATACAAGATATGTGAAGTAGACTTTCTTTGATTTCAACTTTCAACTGAAAAAGTTGTCGGGCAGTTCCAAATAAAAGGTTAGGGTGATGCCAGGAAATTCCTAAGGTTGCGTCCCATACCTAATGTTCTTTGCTATTAAAGCAATTCAATCACAGAGTACAAATAGACAAAAAGAAGGAATGGCACAAATATGTTTGCTATTAATTGAAAGTATGAAAAACCACCACATTCCATTTACCAAATATGTCATCAATATGCTGTTATCAGTTCTCCAACATCCTACGTCATTCCCTGGCCCACAGACAAGTTCCGACTTTCCAATAGCAGCTTTTAAGTTGCTTATGCTTTATTTTGGTGCAATGCTTTTTGATGTGCAAACAATTTGCTCACCCTGATTATTCCTATACCCTATTTGAATATTGATTCATCTATCTTCACATGAACTGGAAGCCAAAAACAATTTTGTCTGTTTCTATTTTATTTACTAATTGGTTGAAACAGTTTAATTGTGCTGCAATTCCAAATGTCTCCATAACTAGAAATCTGTATCTCAGGTTAGAGTTTTATGCCTACTAAACTTTAGCTGAGATCCGGGAATGAACAGAGTTATAAGACTGATTAAGAAGCTACAGATATAACGTAGCATAGAAGAACAACGGAAGAAAAAATCAGAAAAGAAAAAGCAATAGCAGTTACACTGATAAGCCCAGCAGCATGGTAAGAGCAGACTTCATCTGGAACATATTGTTAAAACATCAGAAGGTTTATAGAACATTGTACAACAAAATTTTCAAGTAAAAGCCTGGTCAATAGATAAAACAACACACCCAGCATTACAGATACTGGAAGTGCTGGCAGAGCTTTCTGATAAAATGCAAGAAGCATCAGAGTAACACCTAGACCAGCTATAATTGCCAGGTAGCATGCATAAACTGTCATGAAATCATACATTGCAGCCCTACCAACTAATACGCTGTAGAATATAAAATCCCCAAGCCCAAGCTTGATTGCCCCAGAGGAGCCCAGGCCGATTCCCTCGAGTACAAAATTATCAGTTGGCCCTTCCTGCAAATTCAACTGGACATCAATCCTATGTTGGATAAGTGGAGCAGAGAGCTCTGAATCCACTGCTGCAACTCTACCCTCTTCAGCAGCAACCAAGTTTCTCTCCCTCCCATCGGCTTCCAAGGGCGATGACATCCCACTATCACAATTTACATTGGAAGTATTACTCCCAACTGGATTTGAATCAGAACTTGCCTCTAAATTATCGTTGAAATCAGATTCAGTATGCCTTCTTTCCCTCCATACCCTTCTCTGCACTACTCCATTGGATGGAGCTGAATCATGATCAGTAACTGGCCGTGCCTCGTAGACCAAAGCAGGGATATCCTCATCCCTTGATATGGCAAGCTCCACCAAAAGCCTCAAAGGGCCACCAGGCAAGAGTACAGCAGCAAGATCATACAGTGCCATGGCAACCAAAAGTACCCAAGTAGTCCACTCCGGCAAAAGAGTAAACCAATAAGCAACCAACATCCCAACAACTACCAAGTACCCTTGTTTTATAAAGATTGCAAATTTCTCCATACAAGTAGCCAATGCTCCAACCACAGTAAAATTAAACAGAACCACCATAAATGTCACAGCATCAATAGGAAAGCTCAAGTCTTTAATAAGAAAAACAGCAACTTCACCACCAATAATCCCCAGAACAAGAAAAGCAGAAAAACCCATGTAATATTTCAGGAATTTAGTGCATCTAAGATAGAATAGAAGCACCAATAAAAAGGTAACGACTGTGACAACTGCAACAAACACTAGTGAGTTCAAAAGGGCACCTTTCAATTTGTCCCAAATGGAATCTGAGCTGTCCTCGCTGTAGGCTACGGAGGCTATGGTTGTGATTGAGGAGCCTGAGGAATCTGAGCTATCATTCAATATTGAAACCAAAATGACCACCAAAAGCATGCAGATTGAGACTGGTGTTATTATTCTGATGATTTCTTCCCCAAGTGTGTCAAGAAGACTCGTGGGTTTCTGATTTTGGTCCATTGGGATTCCAAATCTTGAATCAAATTTCAATTTTTTTTCTTTTTTTCTTGCTGGTATGCTGCGAAGAATGGAATGTTTGAGATGCAAGTTGGAGCTCAATTGGAAAAATTCTGATGAATATCAATTTTCACGCCTTTGCGGATTTGGAGATGGACGGGGTTGAATTGCTGGCTCAGAAAATGAATTCGATCCCTAATAATTTGCGTGCCCGAAAATTTAAAAAAAAATTGCAAACTCTTAGGGCTTATTTTATTGAAACAAATTATATTAATGGACCAATAAGCTTGGATAATTTCAGAAATCTCTTCTCCTAAAGTTTCTAATAATTTCACGTCCTCTAAGGTTTTGAAAATTACACGTACCTCCCTTGCCCATTTAAAATGATAATGCTAGCCCCAATATTTTAATAAAACTCCCTTGTTGCCATGTTCATTCAAAGGATGGGTTTTATAATTTTCTTCCCTTTTTCCTTCTTAATCATTTCTCTCATATTTCATTCATTAGAAATTCAGAAGAACTATCAATTTTGTTCTTAGCCTCTATCTTGATCAAACTTTATACTAATAATTTTTTTTGATAACTTTTAATGTCATCCAATTTTTTTATTTCTTTTTTTTTGGTATCAAAATCAAGAATAAATCAATGATAACTAAAGATAAATGGCCCAAAATCACTATCA
The DNA here is from genome assembly GCA_013103745.1 of Gardenia jasminoides. Classification (NCBI taxonomy): domain Eukaryota; kingdom Viridiplantae; phylum Streptophyta; class Magnoliopsida; order Gentianales; family Rubiaceae; genus Gardenia; species Gardenia jasminoides. The sequence goes on along the minus strand of CM023100.1, from coordinate 13,945,555 downwards.
AACTATAGTAGTTGCATCACTGAACTAATCTATAAACATTTCTTTAAAAAGAGGTGTGAGGACCCGAAAATTTTATTTTTATTTGACCTATTTATTTAATTAATTATGTAATTTCTCTAAATACTTGTTTTACTTGTTTTAAATCATTTTAATTGCATTTACATCATACATTACCTCATTTTATTTTAAAAACTATTTTTAAACATCAATTTCATTTTTCTGTCAGTTAATTGTGAAAAACAAATATGGGCACGTTTTTCGAGATAAATATTCGGACTGAGAGTGACGTACGTTCGGAGAATAAGAATGATCGTTAGTAGATTAAGAAAAGCTAATTGAGGGATTAGAAGTGATTGATTAGGATTAAATTCCATTTGAGCATTTTGGGCCACAAATTCAAAGTTGACTTTTGGCACCATAAAACCAAGCTTTATATTTCTTCTTCCTCTCACTTTTTCCCACTTTACCAAACAACCAAAAACCCTCTTCTTCTCCCTCTCACCAGCCGACTCTCCCCCTCTCTCTTCCCCTTTGATTTCATCTTCAAAAACTACCAAAATTCCACCCAAATCCACCAAGAAACCTTGAGTAATTCTCCACCATTCCACTTGGAGCTTGAAGACCCTCTTGTCTTGAGTGAGAGCCGAGCTTTGGAGGAGAGAAAGAAGGGTTCTTGGTGCATTCTAAATCATCTCCACCTTAGGGTTTCACTTGAGAAGGAGGAGGTAGTTCCTTCTTCACCATCTTGTTCTTTTGATTCCATTTATGTAGCTTTAGGACTTTGATAAGTTCATTATTGTTCTTGTGTTGACTTTGGGTTGTTGAAGTGGGCTCTATGAACTCCCACCTTTCTTGTTATTGGACTGCCATGATGTGTGTGTGTGTGATGGAATGAATTTGTGATCAATTCATGCAAGTTAGAAAGCTAGGAAGAAAGGAGGAAGGAAATGTTATTTTGCCGGTTTATTTTCTGATTTTTATGCCCTATTTTGGTCTCATTGAACACTGCCTTCCCATGCGAATTTTTAGCTAAATTTTGGTACAAATGTAGCTCATATACTGAGGTTGTTGCCTGAAAAATTTGGTATTTTTCCAGTACCATTTCGTTACTCAAATGATGTTTCAAAACTACCTCTTTAATCTGGAAAATTTTTCCTAGCTTTGAGCACTGTTTGAATTCATTTCGGTTTGACATTCAATTGTTTGAATTTATGGTTGAAACTTGATGTGAACCTATACTATATATGGTAGTTTTGGTGTACCAAATTTGGTAATTTTTGGAGAAGAAACCGTCACTCAAACAAGGCCTAGAAGTCTGCCTTGCGAATCTGGAAACAGAAATTTCAGAATTTCGAAACCACTCTGTTTGAACTGCTATAATTTCTTACTCGAGTGTCAGAATTGAGTGCCGTCAGTGGATTTTGAAACTCCTTATGTATGAATATATCATTTATGAATTTCAGAGGCTGATTATTTTTCTACAATTTTTGGTGAATTTTCAAAATGGACTGGTCGACCAACCTGACGTGCCCTGTTTTGGTACTATAGCAGTTTCTTTCTCGAAAATCTGGGCAATTTCTGCCCAGAATTTTAACTGGGTGTCTTCTGTAAAGTTTTAGAAATTTCAAATAGGTTTCCAACGGTACCAAGTTTATGAAATTTGGACCTATATAACTCAAGTTGTGATTTTTCAAAGATTTCTGCCCAAGTAGGAAGTTGAACAAATTTCCAGATTTGAACTTGAAAACCTGGACACTTTATACACTTGGAAACTGACCTTCCCGTGGGATTCTATGGTTGAAACTTTACATGATTATATTCTATATATAAAAGAGTATGTGTACCAAATTTGGTGTCAATCCAATGTGTATTCGACCTCCAAATGGTTTACCAAAGTCAGCCCTATGAATCTAGAAACATGCTTTGTCAGGCAGCCTGTCCTATTTTGTTCTAAAGACTGTCATTTCGCGCTCGAGAGTCAAAATTAAGTGCCGTCAGTAGCATTTGAAAATAGACTCAAAGATCTTTCTAACGGTATAACCCTTGCACACTAAATCCATTCCTATGAGCTACAATGATTCTTGAAAAATGACTGAAAATTCTGCCTGTTTTCCTGGATTTTATCTCAGCAGCCATTTAATCTCCAAAATTTACTTCCTTGCTTTGGTAATATGCGTTTGATGTTTTCTCACGACTTTTAGAGGGTTGAATCTAGTTTCCAACGGCTCAAGCCTCGCCCAATTCTGATGTGTAAAACTTTAGTTATGAATTTTCTTTGAAAGTGCCAATTAGTGGAACTAGTTATCTAAACTTCAAAAGCACTTTGGCATACCGACTCGCTTGGCCTGATTAGTGATTAAAATTTGTCCTTAGGTGATCAAAGTTTCCTCGAGGAAGGACCTGCGGAAGTGTAATCCGCCTTTGTGAACAATTACTTGCTCTTTTGACTTGGTGAGTGTTCAAGTGCATGTTAAATTGCTTTAAATGATGTAAATAAATTGAAAGCATGCTTGTGTTCCTCGGTGAGCGTGTACTTTAACGCGCTCACATTCTTGAATTGTCTCAAAATGAGCTTAACTGTTTAAATGGTTACTTGTTTGACTGCTTGAATTGATTGAACTGTTTAAACTGTTTATAACTGTGGGGATGCCCAAACCCCATTGGGAATCCCCCTTCACCTTGTTCGGCAATAGGGGCTAGGGCAAGGAATGGGTGAACCATGGGTTTTTACTGTTTAAAGTACGTCGGTTGGAATGAGTCCACCGACTTGGCATACTCATAGTGGGTTGCCAAACACTATTCAAATTTAGGAGTTCGGACCCGGTCAAGGGGGTGTAAGTAGACGGGAGAGGGAGAAAAGTGATGAATATGGACTGTGAGAGTGAGTGGTTGACGGAGTGTCAACCTGTGGCTTGAATTGATGCTGGTGAAGAAAATAATTGCAGAGAATTGCGGAAACGTGGAGCCGGCAACTGTATCCTTCAAAATTGTACTGTTTAAATGTTTTATTTACTATTTTGCTCTTTTACGATTTCATTACTTTTATTTAACTGCTTTGATTTGCCTGTGCATGTTTTCTTGGCCTCACTGAGCGTTAGCTCACCCCAATTTGTTTTCCTTAACAGGTTTCGAGGTGAGGCACGTGAATCGAGAAAATTGGTACTTTTATAGGATTTCCCCTTTTTGTGTAAGATTGAAATTAATGGATGAATTTGATGGTTTACGATATTTTGGAGTTATTATCAATGTAATTTTGATGAAATTTTGGGGTTTGTATTTTGTGAGAGTTTATTAGTAATTTTAATATCTTATATTGATGACTTTACGAATGAATGTTTGGATTAATATTTGAGAATTCGTAGTGAGTCCCAGCGAGAGTTGGGCAGGCGGTCCTGCCAACCCTTTGCTTCGCCCTAGAGGGAGGTGGGGCTGTCACAAGAGGTCCATAAACTTTAAAAAAATATAAGATAACACTTTCTTTTCTATCTTAAGAAAATTTAATCCCCATGTAGACACCAAATTTTGACTATTTCAATTGTTTTCTTATGTTTTTATCTATTAATGTTTAGTTATTTATTTTTGAATATTCTAACACATTTTTCTTATTTTTGTAGGTTTTTCAAAAAAAAAAAGGAGAAAGTAAAAAACGCGGACCAGTTACGCGTAACTTGATCAGAAGTGAAAAAAAATACGCGCGCGTTTTTTCCAGTCATTTTTCTCCTCATTTCCAACTGTATTTTCTGCGACTTGAGCATCAAGAAATCAATTTAGATAATACCCAACTCACCCTTAATCCCTTAACAATTCATCTAACGTTCAAAATCAACCCACCTCACCCCAAACTATCCAAACCCTTCATGCTAGGTTTTTGTGGCTATAAATAGCTTATGAAAGGGTTTTTTGGAAGAGAGAGAAAGAGAGAAGAGGGAGGCTGAGAGAGAAAAGAAAAGACAGAAAAATGAGAGGAAAAGAGGAGAAAAAAAGAAAGAAAAGGATTCTAGGGTTTTGCTTTGGGAAGAGAAGGAAACCATCTTCAAATCCGGAACTTCTCCCTTTTGTTTTGAGATCAAGAGGTTCAGGTGATTCTCTTTCTCATCCCTATTTTTTTGAACGTGAATCTTGCTGAAAATGTGACCTTTTGGTGGAACCAAGGTCTTGAATATGTTTTTTAATATTTTATAATAGTTGATGATGTTTATTGGTTGTTATATGAGCATGTTACGTTTAGATAGCCTTGGTAAGGCTAATAGATTTGTTTTTACGTTTAAAATCAGACGTTTGATTGCTTCTGTGTTGATCTTGTTGTGATTTCTGAGAAATTTCTGGAAAAATGTTCTTCACGTTTTTTAAGATGTGAAAAAACGCGGGCTACTTTGCTTATTTCAGCGCTTCCTCTTGAATGTTTGAAGATGTGATGAAACGCGGAGTCCTTGCGCGGCTTGGTTCGCGTAACGATCCGCTTTTCGTCTTGAATATTTGAAGATGTGAAGAAATGCGGGGTTGTTGAGCGATCAGCGTAACCTCCGCGTTCTAGCAGTTCTCCCCTTCCCCCTTTTTTGTCTATTTGATGATGTTGATGCTTAAGATTTGGCCTTTTTCAGTTTTAGCTTGTTTTGACATGATCTGAATGCTGATGTTTGATGCTTTAAATAGATCCCCTTACCTCTGAGGATTTTGTTTATGTTATTGTCTGAAAAAGCGGAAGCAATCTTCCGGTATTTTGAAGATGGAAAGAGACGCTGCAGCGGTTGAGTCGCGCTTTCCGGTCCGCGTTTCCCCTCTGAACCTTACATTTTTGCATGTAACGCGGACCCATTGCTGCTCATCGCGTTTCTACTCCGCGTAACCTCTGTTCCTCGCTTTGTTGCTATTTCCTGCTCTTTTATTCCAGAATCTTACTCTATTATTCGTATTTCCTAGTCTTGTCCATGTTACTTGCAGAATCTGTTTGGATACATTCTCTTTGAATTTTTCATTGATTTTCCTTTAAATTGGTACCTTGATCCCTTTTGTTGACATTGAGTCTTAGATAACCATTCCCATCATTTAAGGATTCAGTTAAGGCATCACATCAAGGGATGGTAACTTCTTTCTCCTATTATGTGCTCTTATGTGTTTTTGCATGATCTTGCATGTTTTAAATTAAGTTTTCCTTTGCTTTTTATTCATGCCTAGTCTTTATTTATGCCATTTAATTTTTGGGTAAATAATTTGGAGGCCTTGGATGCCAAGTTGTAATAGATAGGTTTAATTTTGCAAAAAGTGTATTTATTCTAGAAAATGTAATAGTTAGATTATTATTCCGAATTTTTTTCCCCCTTAGAATGTATTTAGGTTCCCCCAATGTAATAATTAGGTTTTATATGCTTATTTTGCATGCTTGCATGATTATGTGTTTACTTGCTTTCCTAGGGTCTTGCATCTAGATATTATGCCTATGTGTTATGTGTTTATGTGTTTTATGTGTTTACTTGCTTTATTATCATGTTTACATGTTTATTGTGTAAACATATTGACGTCACCACACTAGTCCAACGCTAGTTGTGGCCTTTCCTTTCGATTTCTCACTAATCCAATGTTAGTGAGAACTTTTTGACGAGGGCTAGTCCAATGCTAGACCCTTAAGGCCGTTCATGCATTAGATACAAATTTCACACACTTTTCACTTTTAGAGTTTCTTTCCCATTTTGCATGTTATTATTCTCCCATCCATTATCTAAACATGTCATTTAGTTTTCTTTTTCGTCAAAAAATAGATTAGTGCATTTAAGGCATTACCCTTTGAATTAGGAAAAAGAGCGAGTATGGCTTCCTAGCCTTAACACGCTTTTATTTCCTTCTATGAAAAGGAAGATTTGAAGTCACGAATTTAGTTCCCCGCACCCATTATGTTGCATTATCCCTCTTTAGAACATACATATGCATTATTCTATCAAAATCATTCTTTAAAAATCAACTTTCTTCTTCATGTTTTAGCAATTCAAAGTCAAAAAACCGTTTTTCTTAAAATTGAATCTTTTGAAAATTCAAGTTCCTCTTTGCACTTACAATTGATCTTTTCAAAAATCCAATTTCCTTTTCCCTTGAGATTTTATAAAAATTGCACTTCTTTTGAAAACCCTATTTTCCTGTTTGTTCGAGTCTCATCATTTGCATTTTTCGTGACCTCCTCGAGGGATCAAACTTGGATGACACAACTAATATGATCAATTCCAATCAAACCTCAAGGAGACATTTTGCCCCTTCCCGACCCCAACATTAGATTTAGCTTTTGCATCCATATAGATAACATCCAAATGTGATAAATTTTAAAGTTAGAATTAGGAAATTTTTAACTAAATCTTGCAACTAGCTTTGGTTAGATTAGAAGGGTGCCTTAGAGACGAGTAACATCGAATCTTTGCCTTCCCTTCTTTCAACCGTGACCCCCGAACCTTTTTCTCTAGTTTTTCAAAGACCTGGAATCGTCTAAAAAAGGGTTTTCTTAGTTTATTTTCATTAATTAAAATTTTTTGATGACTTGGTACACCTAAACTCCATATCAAGTGGCGACTCCAAACTTTTCTAAAAACCCTTTTCTAGACTTTTGTTTTTGGGTCCAAATCATCGCATTTTTGTCCCATGACCCCTTTCTTTTCCAAAAATCAATTTTTAACTAAAACCTTTTCAACTAAAAACCCGAAACGACGAGGGGTTTCCTTCCCCCCCCTTTTCCTGTCCATAAAAAATGGGGCGCGACAGCTTGGCAACTCCACTGGGGATTTTCCTAAGAGGGTCCGAGCACTTGATTTAGTTGACTCTTTCATTTTTCTAACTTTCTTATATATCACATTTGGATGTTTTAGGTTGCATTTCTTTTTCCTTTTTCTTTTCTTTTTTAGGATTTTTTCCCGCGCAATCATTCCTTACACATCGCGTACATGATGAATGAATTATTATTTATTTGTATTTATATTTACTTGTACCGCGCCTTGCATTTGGGGGGGTGTGCATCTGCCCTAGAGTCTCGAGAATGTTTGGTATTTGAATCCCTCCTCTCAAAGGGAATCACTTTCATACGTGCATATGTATTTTACTTTGACCCTACTTTTTTTACTTTAGTGGCTTGTCACGCCACTCTTCCCTATTAGGATTAGGATTGATCCACTTGGACATGTGGCCGTGGCACGACGTGCACGTAGCAATGTCTAGGGGATCACTCGAACCACCGACTTGAGGCATTTGGATTGATGACCTTTTGCCTTTTGGTCTGAAGGTTTGGGAGCCTGTAACCTTTGTCAAGTCTAGATGCATTAGTGAGCCCGACCTCATGCATCCATGTTAGAATTATCTAGGGGAGAGTCTACCTTACCCTATTAAGGATCACTAGACACGAGAGGAGGGATTCCACCCCTTTTATTTTTGTGCAATTTGTTGCTCCAACGTGTTATGTGATATCTGTCGATTAAACTAACATTTTGTTGTCTTCCCTTTTCTTGCATTTCACAAACTCTAGAAAATAAGAGTCTTGGCACTCTTTTAAGACAAGCCATCCTTCTAGATAGGCTATTGCACGTTTGAATTTATATCTATTGCATTTAAGTTATTATTGTATATCACTTTTAGGCTTACCCCGGCATTCAAATGGGGCTCCTATAGGCCATGTTTCATTTTGCACTCTTACTTGCTTTAATAAACTGGCATCATGCATAAGCCATAGAGGGAATGCCGCATAGGGAATCCCATGTTAGGAATAAACCATCCATTGTGTCTCGGATATATAATCCAATGAGATTTTCATGTTTATGTTTTGAACGTCCAAAGGGGTAGTGCACAAGGTAAGGTAGGGTCCGATCCCTTCTATGATGGCATCCAAAGATATGGAGTGACCTTCGCATGCTAGAATATAAACCTCTAATAATCTTTTTTTGGCCATTTTATCAAAGTTGGTAAAATCCCATGCATAATGACACTAAATCGAAAAAATTCACAAATATTTTCTCATTGTCGAAATAATAATTTTATCAATGCCAAATCTTGATTTTAGAAGGCTTATGAGCTAGTGTGTTGCAAATAAAATTGAGATGTGGAGTTACAGGTAAGCAATAAACCCAGCTGATTTTTGAGTAAACCATCAATCCCATCCAATCCATTTGAACTAGATCCATATTTCCCTCAAAGACTAGTCAAGGCACTACAATTCCTTCAAGAATAGTCATTTTCATGCTAAATTAACCTTTAACCTCTCTTCACATATCAATTAAAGTAATAAATCAATTCGGACTTTGTCCTCATGATGCATCAAGTATCACATTTTCTTTTGGTCAATCCTCTAGATTGTTTCACTAATCGCATATCAGTGAAGTGATCGGACCCATCAGGTATTGTATGGTGCATACCCCAGAGGATTACATTTTTCATGCTAGGCCGACCCTTGGCATAAAAGGGCTCCCTCATAGGACATGCATACCGGTTTTGCAATTCTGCTTACTAACTCTAAATTTTTTTCTTTTCCTTTCCCCCCTCCCTTGCATTTATAAAAATGTGGGCGTTGATAAGAAAGAAACATTTTCTTGATCTAATAAAGTTTTGAAGATTAGCAGTGTTATTTGATTCTTGGGTAAATCCTGCAATGCAAACTATGGAGAATTCATTTGGGGAAACATAAGCTCAGAGCATCTATGAGAAAAATGGGTTAATATTTAAAAAAAAATTATAGAGCATTTCTATGATGTATTTTTGGGCATACCCAAGGGTCAAATAACACATCTTTAAATTTGCCACTCAAAATTTGGCTTTTGATAATTTAGCATTTTTTCTTGAGCAGTAATTATTGTATAATAATAAAGAAGGCAAATTGTTTGAGAATTCAAATGCACATCATATTTTGCAAGTCCCCTCTTGTATGCAGGTATTCATGGCTGAGATCCGCAAGAAACAGAAGGCAAATTTTGCAGATCCAAAGATCAAGCATGAATAAAAATCAATAACACTACATTTCAAGATGATGGCATAGCCTATCAATTTCGAAGGAGCGCCAACTCTAACAGCTAGTTTTGGATTTACCTTTCAAAAAAAAAAATTTTAATGGCCCGCTGAAGCAATGTTTTATTTGATTAAATTGGAGCAAATTTTTTTTGGTTGGCTACCTTAGAGCCAATTTTTATTGGATAAAATTGGAGCAAATTCTCCATTAACTAAATTGGGGCATTCTTTTTTATTAAAGTGAGGCAAATTTTTGGTTGACCAAAATAGGACAAATGCTTAAAGGAAAATTGAAAAAAAAAAATCTGCAAGAAAGAATTTCTCAATAAAAGGTAAAAATTGGGGCAAGTTTGCAACAGTCATTGAATGATTTTTGTCAATGCATGCATGAGCACATTAATCTGCCCAATGGAAGCGTATGGAGACGCAGTTCGGAGCTTTGAGCACTCGACTAGGTCTTATAGAGGCGTGCCTCGACATTCAGCCGCCTGAGCAGCTTGTCCCAGAGGCCACCGGAGGCGATGATGGAGCTGAGGGGGACGATAGATCCGTCCCCTGATTTGCAGTTTATTCCATTCTTGCTTTATTTTATGTTTGATCTTGTGTTCTAATTTTTTTAGATATAGGTTTAATTGTTAGAAATATTTTTGTTTAAATTGTTGCATCAGGATGTATTTATTTGTTTAAATTTGGCTCTTATGTGCTTATATGTGTTTGAAAAGAAAAAAAAAATTTGTCTAAATTGCACATTTACCCCACAAATTGATTTGTTCTTCAAAATTTGATTCAAAAAGGGTGCAAATGTCCAATTTTGGTTGCAATTGCTTTCATCCTTCGAAATAAAGCGTGTGATGTGAAAATCCTTTTCCATCTTACTGAAATAATTGTTATGTGATTAAGACATTGGCATTTTAAAAAGTATGTTTTGTAAAATAGGAAAAATTATGCCTCAGTTTCTTTCCCTATTGAATGAGATTTCTTCTTTTATTGGATTTTGCAAGAAAATGATTGATATAGTTGGCAAATGATCCTTTTTCAATTAATATGCTTAAAAAAAAAAAGAAAAAAAGAGAAAAAGAAAAGGCAGCAAAGTGAGATCTAAAGTTCTACTCCAATGATTCTAGTACTAAGTAACCGGAGGTTTAGCATTTACAAATGTTAACTTTTGCGTAAAACGGTACTTAAATTACGAGTACGCAAAGCAGTTCAAACAAGTAAAATGTTGAGTAACCGGGAATCTTCACCTAAAAGTGTTGGTTTTCGTGTCAAAAGACATTTTTACTATTTGAGCAAGAAGGCATATGTCGATTAACCGGGAGTCTTCACCTAAAAGTGTTGATTTTCGTCAAAGGCATTATTGCAATTTGAATAAGAGGATGTGTTTGATAAATCCTTTTAGCAGTAAAATTTGAGAAAACTGTGGAAAAGGCAAGCTTAATTGACTATATGAGTCGTTTGATTGCAAAATTTGGTGAAAGTGAGAAATCAAACTTGAATTGTTAAAATTGAGGTATAATTGTCTCTCTTTTACTTGATATTATGAGTACTTGATGCAAATTGAATAATTGCATAATAATGTTTTGCCTAATTTATGAGGATTTGGATTTCCAAGATCGCATGGTTTATTTCAATCTCATAGTTTGTTTTGATGAATACTTCCTACCATTTGAGAACAAGCAATGTTTCATGAACATGAGTATCTCATGAATGCATTTTATCGCATGGTTCTGATACATTTTAGTCATTTTAATGGCTAACAGTTGTGATCCCAAGAGAATTTGTACTTTATTATTAAAAAAAAGAAGAAAAATTGAATTGCCATGGACTAATTGGTTAATATTTCATGACTTCTGCAAGATTAACGATCCATTTGACACTGGGGCAATTTTGTTTTGAGGGAAGTGCTCCCCAATTTTGGATAATGGATTAAAAAAAAATTAATTTTACCGGAAAAGGTTTGCAGATCAAGATGATGGCAACATATGCGCATTTGTTTCAACCCCTGGAAGGGAATATTTTAGTGATACTCTTCAAGTTTTTAAGATCCATTGCTTTAAAAAATAAAAAGAAGAAGAAGAAAAAAGAAAAAGAAGAAAGAAAAGAGGAGAAGTCTCTGTTTCTATCATTCACTTACTTTTCAAGACAAGAAAATCAAAAATCAGAAAGGCAACATTTCACTGAGTGCATCATTACTTGCATTTTACATTTACCATGTTTGAATAGCTTGTGTTTTATTTTTCAAAGTCTGGCAATCCAGAATTTATGTTTCAATTTATGTTTTCATCTCTCCCACTAGTGTCTAGATTTGGGTCCAATCCCACCAGCAATTTAGACCTAGGGCGTATTTGCATTTTTCCCATCTAGTCATTCAGGTTTGGATCCAATCCCACTGAATAGTCTAAATTTGGAAAAGCAATTTAATTTCTGTTGGTTGCTGTCTCAGCCTCCACCGGGCACCCTTCTATCTCCCCTGCTTCAATTTAAATTCCTGTTGGTTGCTGTCTCAGCCTCCGCCGGGCACCCTTCTATCCCCCTTCTTGATATTTTAAATTCCTGTTGGTGAGTCTCAACCTCCGCCGGGCACCCTTTTATCTCCCCTTCTTGATATTTTAAATTCCTGTTGGTGAGTATCAACCTCCGTCGGGCACCCTTCTACCTCCCCTTCTTCATATTTCAAATTCCTGTTGGTGAGTCTCAGTCTCAGCCGGGTACCCTTCTATCTCCCGTTCTCGAATTTTACAAGATTCAGTATTCATTTCATCATAGTTCATTTGCATTTGAACTACGTTTGACCTGATTCTCATGGCGAGATACGTAGGCAACTCTATACGAGTTCGGTCACATTATGCATTTTCAGTTTGAAAATTGGCAATCTAACATTCCGGTTGTTTACAATGGTTCAGATACAACCAGCGAAACCAGGTAAGCATTTGGTGTCTACGTCTTTGTCTATAGTTTCTTCGAAACTCAGACAAAGAGGGGCAAGCTGTAGACACCAAATTTTGACTATTTCAACTGTTTTCTTATGTTTTTATCTATTAATGTTTAGTTATTTATTTTTGAATATTCTAACACATTTTTCTTATTTTTGTAGGTTTTTCAAAAAAAAAAAAGAGAAAGTAAAAAAGCGGACCAGCGGATTAGTCAGAATAACCCAGTAACTTGATTAGAAGTGAAAAAAAATACGCGCGCATTTTTTGCAGTCATTTTTCTCCTCATTTCCAGCTGTATTTTTTGCGACTTGAGCATCAAGAAATCAATTTAGATAATACCAAACACACCCTTAATCCCTTAACAATTTATCTAACGTTCAAAATCAACCCACCTCACCCCAAACTATCCAAACCCTTCATGCTAGGTTTTTGTGGCTATAAATAGCTTATGAGAGGGTTTTTTTGGAAGTCGAGAGAGAAAGAGAGAAGAGGAGGTGAGAGAGAAAAGAAAAGACAAAACGAGAGGAAAAGAGGGAGAAAAAAGAAAGAAAAGGATTCTAGGGTTTTGCTTTGGGAAGAGAAGGAAACCATCTTCAAATCCGGAACTTCCCCCTTTTGTTTTGAGATCAAGAGGCTCAGGTGATTCTCTTTCTCATCCCTATTTTTTTGAACGTGAATCTTGCTGAAAATGTGACCTTTTGGTGGAACCAAGGTCTTGAATATGTTTTTTAATGTTTTATAATAGTTGATGATGTTTATTGGTTGTTATATGAGCATGTTACGTTTAGATAGCCTTGGTAAGGCTAATAGATTTGTTTTTACGTTTAAAATCAGACGTTTGATTGCTTCTGTGTTGATCTTGTTGTGATTTCTGAGAAATTTCTGGAAAAATGTTCTTCACGTTTTTTAAGATGTGAAAAAACGCGGGCTACTTGCGCGGCTTACTTCGCGTAACGCTCCGCGTTTCCTCTTGAATGTTTGAAGATGTGATGAAACGCGGAGTCCTTGCGCGACTTGGTTCGCATAACGGTCCGCGTTTCGTCTTGAATATTTGAAGATGTGAAGAAACGCGGGGTTGTTACGTAGGCCAGTCCACGTAACCTCCTGCGTTTCTAGCCTGATAGTTCTTCCCTTCCCTCTTTTTTGTCTATTTGATGATGTTGATACTTAAGATTTGGCCTTTTTCGGTTTTAGCTTGTTTTGACATGATCTGAATGCTGATGTTTGATGCTTTAAATAGATCCCCTTGCCTCTGAGGATTTTGTTTATGTTATTGTTTGAAAAACTGGAAGCAAACTTCCTGGTATTTTGAAGATGGGAAGAGACGCGGACTGTTACGCGGTTGAGTCCGCATTTCCCCTCTGAACCTTACATTTTTGCATGTAACGCGGACCCAGTTGCGCGGCTCTGTCCACGTTTCTACTCCGCGTAACCTCTCTGTTCCTCAGTTTTGTTGCTATTTCCTGCTCTTTTGTTCCAGAATCTTACTCTATTATTCGTATTTTCTAGTCTTGTCCATGTTGCTTGCAGAATCTGTTTGGATACCTTCTCTTTGAATTTTTCATTGATTTTCCTTTAAATTGGTACCTTGATCCCTTTTGTTGACATTGAGTCTTAGATAACCATTCCCATCATTTAAGGATTCAGTTAAGGCATCACATCAAGGGATGGTAACTTCTTTCTCCTATTATGTGCTCTTATGTGTTTTTGCATGATCTTGCATGTTTTAAATTAAGTTTTCCTTTGCTTTTTATTCATGCCTAGTCTTTATTTATGTCATTTAATTTTTGGGTAAATAATTTGGAGGCCTTGGATGCCAAGTTGTAATAGATAGGTTTAATTTTGCAAAAAGTGTATTTATTCTAGAAAATGTAATAGTTAGATTATTATTCCGAATTTTTTTCCCCCTTAGAATGTATTTAGGTTCCCCCAATGTAATAATTAGGTTTTATATGCTTATTTTGCATGCTTGCATGATTATGTGTTTACTTGCTTTCCTAGGGTCTTGCATCTAGATATTATGCCTATGTGTTATGTGTTTATGTGTTTTATGTGTTTACTTGCTTTATTATCATGTTTACATGTTTATTGTGTAAACATATTGACGTCACCACACTAGTCCAACGCTAGTTGTGGCCTTTCCTTTCGATTTCTCACTAATCCAATGTTAGTGAGAACTTTTTGACGAGGGCTAGTACAATGCTAGACCCTTAAGGCCGTTCATGCATTAGATACAAATTTCACACACTTTTCACTTTTAGAGTTTCTTTCCCATTTTGCATGTTATTATTCTCCCATCCCGTATGCGAAACATGTCATTTAGTTTTCTTTTTCGTCAAAAAATAGATTAGTGCATTTAAGGCATTACCCTTTGAATTAGGAAAAAGAGCGAGTATGGCTTCCTAGCCTTAACACGCTTTTATTTCCTTCTATGAAAAGGAAGATTTGAAGTCAAGAATTTAGTTCCCCGCACCCATTATGTTGCATTATCCCTCTTTAGGACATACATATGCATTATTCTATCAAAATCATTCTTTAAAAATCAACTTTCTTCTTCATGTTTTAGCAATTCAAAGTCAAAAAACCGTTTTTCTTAAAATTGAATCTTTTGAAAATTCAAGTTCCTCTTTGCACTTACAATTGATCTTTTCAAAAATCCAATTTCCTTTTCCCTTGAGATTTTATAAAAATTGCACTTCTTTTGAAAACCCTATTTTCCTGTTTGTTCGAGTCTCATCATTTGCATTTTTCGTGACCTCCTCGAGGGATCAAACTTGGATGACACAACTAATGTGATCAATTCCAATCAAACCTCAAGGAGACATTTTGCCCCTTCCCGACCCCAACATTAGATTTAGCTTTTGCATCCATATAGATAACATCCAAATGTGATAAATTTTAAAGTTAGAATTAGGAAATTTTTAACTAAATCTTGCAACTAGCTTTGGTTAGATTAGAAGGGTGCCTTAGAGACGAGTAACATCGAATCTTTGCCTTCCCTTCTTTCAACCGTGACCCCCGAACCTTTTTCTCTAGTTTTTCAAAGACCTGGAATCGTCTAAAAAAGGGTTTTCTTAGTTTATTTTCATTAATTAAAATTTTTTGGTGACTTGGTACACCTAAACTCCATATCAAGTGGCGACTCTAAACTTTTCTAAAAACCCTTTTCTAGACTTTTGTTTTTGGGTCCAAATCATCGCATTTTTGTCCCATGACCCCTTTCTTTTTCAAAAATCAATTTTTAACTAAAAAAACCTTTTCAACTAAAAACCCGAAACGACGAGGGGTTTCCTTCCCCTTCCTGTCCATAAAAAATGGGGCGCGACAGCTTGGCAACTCCACTGGGGATTTTCCTAAGAGGGTCCGAGCACTTGATTTAGTTGACTATTTCATTTTTCTAACTTTCTTATATATCACATTTGGATGTTTTAGGTTGCATTTCTTTTTTCTTTTTCTTTTCTTTTTTAGGATTTTTTCCCGCGCAATCACTCCTTACACATCGCGTACATGATGAATGAATTATTATTTATTTGTATTGATATTTACTTGTACCGCGCCTTGCATTTGGGGGGGTGTGCATCTGCCCTAGAGTCTCGAGAATGTTTGGTATTTGAATCCCTCCTCTCAAAGGGAATCACTTTCATACGTGCATATGTATTTTACTTTGACCCTATTTTTTTTTACTTTAGTGGCTTGTCACGCCACTCTTCCCTATTAGGATTAGGATTGATCCACTTGGACATGTGGCCGTGGCACGAGGTGCACGTAGCAATGTCTAGGGGATCACTCGAACAACCGACTTGAGGCATTCGGATTGATGACCTTTTGCCTTTTGGTCTGAAGGTTTGGGAGCCTGTAACCTTTGTCAAGTCTAGATGCATTAGTGAGCCCGACCTCATGCATCCATGTTAGAATTATCTAGGGGAGAGTCTACCTTACCCTATTAAGGATCATTAGACACGAGAGGAGGGATTCCAGCCCTCTTTATTTTTGTGCAATTTGTTGCTCCAACGTGTTATGTGATATCTGTCGATTAAACTAACATTTTGTTGTCTTCCCTTTTCTTGCATTTCACAAACTCTAGAAAATAAGAATCTTGGGACTCTTTTAAGACAAGCCATCCGTCTAGATAGGCTATTGCACGTTTGAATTTATATCTATTGCATTTAAGTTATTATTGTATATCACTTTTAGGCTTACCCCGGCATTCAAATGGGGCTCCTATAGGCCATGTTTCATTTTGCACTCTTACTTGCTTTAATAAACTGGCATCATGCATAAGCCATAGAGGGAATGCAGCATAGGGAATCCCATGTTAGGAATAAACCATCCATTGTGTCTCGGATATATAATCCAATGAGATTTTCATGTTTATGTTTTCAGTAACGTCCAAAGGGGTAGTGCACAAGGTAAGGTAGGGTCCGATCCCTTCTATGATGGCATCCAAAGATATGGAGTGACCTTCGCATGCTAGAATATAAACCTCTAATAATCTTTTTTTGGCCATTTTATCAAAGTTGGTAAAATCCCATGCATAATGACACTAAATCGAAAAAATTCACAAATATTTTCTCATTGTCGAAATAATAATTTTATCAATGCCAAATCTTGATTTTAGAAGGCTTATGAGCTAGTGTGTTGCAAATAAAATTGAGATGTGGAGTTACAGGTAAGCAATAAACCCAGCTGATTTTTGAGTAAACCATCAATCCCGTCCAATCCATTTGAACTAGATCCATATTTCCCTCAAAGACTAGTCAAGGCACTACAATTCCTTCAAGAATAGTCATTTTCATGCTAAATTAACCTTTAACCTCTCTTCACATATCAATTAAAGTAATAAATCAATTCGGACTTTGTCCTCATGATGCATCAAGTATCACATTTTCTTTTGGTCAATCCTCTAGATTGTTTCACTAATCGCATATCAGTGAAGTGATCGGACCCATCAGGTATTGTATGGTGCATACCCCAGAGGATTACATTTTTCATGCTAGGCCGACCCTTGGCATAAAAGGGCTCCCTCATAGGACATGCATACCGGTTTTGCAATTCTGCTTACTAACTCTAAATTTTTTTCTTTTCCTTTCCCCCCTCCCTTGCATTTATAAAAATGTGGGCGTTGATAAGAAAGAAACATTTTCTTGATCTAATAAAGTTTTGAAGATTAGCAGTGTTATTTGATTCTTGGGTAAATCCTGCAATGCAAACTATGGAGAATTCATTTGGGGAAACATAAGCTCAGAGCATCTATGAGAAAAATGGGTTAATATTTAAAAAAAAATTATAGAGCATTTCTATGATGTATTTTTGGGCATACCCAAGGGTCAAATAACACATCTTTAAATTTGCCACTCAAAATTTGGCTTTTGATAATTTAGCATTTTTTCTTGAGCAGTAATTATTGTATAATAATAAAGAAGGCAAATTGTTTGAGAATTCAAATGCACATCATATTTTGCAAGTCCCCTCTTGTATGCAGGTATTCATGGCTGAGATCCGCAAGAAACAGAAGGCAAATTTTGCAGATCCAAAGATCAAGCATGAATAAAAATCAATAACACTACATTTCAAGATGATGGCATAGCCTATCAATTTCGAAGGAGCGCCAACTCTAACAGCTAGTTTTGGATTTACCTTTCAAAAAAAAAAATTTTAATGGCCCGCTGAAGCAATGTTTTATTTGATTAAATTGGAGCAAATTTTTTTTGGTTGGCTACCTTAGAGCCAATTTTATTGGATAAAATTGAGCAAATTCTCCATTAACTAAATTGGGGCATTCTTTTTTATTAAAGTGAGGCAAATTTTTGGTTGACCAAAATAGGACAAATGCTTAAAGGAAAATTGAAAAAAAAAAATCTGCAAGAAAGAATTTCTCAATAAAAGGTAAAAATTGGGGCAAGTTTGCAACAGTCATTGAATGATTTTTGTCAATGCATGCATGAGCACATTAATCTGCCCAATGGAAGCGTATGGAGACGCAGTTCGGAGCTTTGAGCACTCGACTAGGTCTTATAGAGGCGTGCCTCGACATTCAGCCGCCTGAGCAGCTTGTCCCAGAGGCCACCGGAGGCGATGATGGAGCTGAGGGGGACGATAGATCCGTCCCCTGATTTGCAGTTTATTCCATTCTTGCTTTATTTTATGTTTGATCTTGTGTTCTGATTTTTTTAGATATAGGTTTAATTGTTAGAAATATTTTTGTTTAAATTGTTGCATCAGGATGTATTTATTTGTTTAAATTTGGCTCTTATGTGCTTATATGTGTTTGAAAAGAAAAAAAAAATTTGTCTAAATTGCACATTTGCCCCACAAATTGATTTGTTCTTCAAAATTTGATTCAAAAAGGGTGCAAATGTCCAATTTTGGTTGCAATTGCTTTCATCCTTCTGAAATAAAAGCCCGTGTGATGTGAAAAATCCTTTTTCCATCTTACTCGGAAATAATTGTTATGTGATTAAGACATTGGCATTTTAAAAAGTATGTTTTGTAAAATAGGAAAAATTATGCCTCAGTTTCTTTCCCTATTGAATGAGATTTCTTCTTTTATTGGATTTTGCAAGAAAATGATTGATATAGTTGGCAAATGATCCTTTTTCAATTAATATGCTTAAAAAAAAAGAAAAGAAAAAAAAGAGAAAAAGAAAAAGCAGCAAAGTGAGATCTAAAGTTCTACTCCAATGATTCTAGTACTAAGTAACCGGAGGTTTAGCATCTACAAATGTTAACTTTTGCGTAAAACGGTACTTAAATTACGAGTACGCAAAGCAGTTCGAACAAGTAAAATGTTGAGTAACCGGGAATCTTCACCTAAAAGTGTTGGTTTTCGTGTCAAAAGACATTTTTACTATTTGAGCAAGAAGGCATATGTCGATTAACCGGGAGTCTTCACCTAAAAGTGTTGATTTTCGCGTCAAAAGGCATTATTGCAATTTGAATAAGAGGATGTGTTTCAGTAAATCCTTTTAGCAGTAAAATTTGAGAAAACTGTGGAAAAGGCAAGCTTAATTGACTATATGAGTCGTTTGATTGCAAAATTTGGTGAAAGTGAGAAATCAAACTTGAATTGTTAAAATTGAGGTATAATTGTCTCTCTTTTACTTGATATTATGAGTACTTGATGCAAATTGAATAATTGCATAATAATGTTTTGCCTAATTTATGAGGATTTGGATTTCCAAGATCGCATGGTTTATTTCAATCTCATAGTTTGTTTTGATGAATACTTCCTACCATTTGAGAACAAGCAATGTTTCATGAACATGAGTATCTCATGAATGCATTTTATCGCATGGTTCTGATACATTTTAGTCATTTTAATGGCTAACAGTTGTGATCCCAAGAGAATTTGTACTTTATTATTAAAAAAAAAGAAGAAAAATTGAATTGCCATGGACTAATTGGTTAATATTTCATGACTTCTGCAAGATTAACGATCCATTTGACACTGGGGCAATTTTGTTTTGAGGGAAGTGCTCCCCAATTTTGGATAATGGATTAAAAAAAAATTAATTTTACCGGAAAAGGTTTGCAGATCAAGATGATGGCAACATATGCGCATTTGTTTCAACCCCTGGAAGGGAATATTTTAGTGATACTCTTCAAGTTTTTAAGATCCATTGCTTTAAAAAATAAAAAGAAGAAGAAGAAAAAAGAAAAAGAAGAAAGAAAAGAGGAGAAGTCTCTGTTTCTATCATTCACTTACTTTTCAAGACAAGAAAATCAAAAATCAGAAAGGCAACATTTCACTGAGTGCATCATTACTTGCATTTTACATTTACCATGTTTGAATAGCTTGTGTTTTATTTTTCAAAGTCTGGCAATCCAGAATTTATGTTTCAATTTATGTTTTCATCTCTCCCACTAGTGTCTAGATTTGGGTCCAATCCCACCAGCAATTTAGACCTATTTACATTTTCCCATCTAGTCATTCAGGTTTGGATCCAATCCCACCTGAATAGTCTAAATTTGGAAAAGCAATTTAATTTCTGTTGGTTCTTTGTCTCGCCTCCACCTGCACCCTTCTATCTCCCTGCTTCAATTTAAATTCTGGTTCTTTGTCTCAGCACCCTTCTATCCCCTTCTTGATATTTTAAATTTCGTTGGTGAGTCTCACCTGGTACCCTTCTATCCCCTTCTTCAAATTTAAATTCTTGGTGAGTCTCTCTGTACCCTTCTATCCCCTTCTTCAAATTTAAATTTTGTTGGTGAGTCTCACCTCCACCTGCACCCTTCTATCCCCCTTCTTGATATTTTAAATTCCTGTTGGTGAGTCTCCTGCACCCTTCTATCCCCTTCTTGATATTTTAAATTCATTGGTGAGTCTCAACCTCCGTCGGGCACCCTTCTACCTCCCCTTCTTCATATTTCAAATTCATTGGTGAGTCTCCTCTGTACCCTTCTATCTCCGTTCTTGAATTTTACAAGATTCAAGATTCATTTCATCATAGTTCATTTGCATTTGAACTACGCTTGACCTGATTCTCATGGCGAGATCGTAGGCAACTCTATCTGAAGTTCGGTCACATTATGCATTTTCAGTTTGAAAATTGGCAATCTAACATTCGTTGTTTACAATGGTTCGATACAACCAGTGAAACTAAGCATTTGGTGTCTACGTCTTTGTCTATAGTTTCTTCGAAACTCAGACAAAGAGGGGCAAGCTGTAGACACCAAATTTTGACTATTTCAACTGTTTTCTTATGTTTTTATCTATTAATGTTTAGTTATTTATTTTTGAATATTCTAACACATTTTTCTTATTTTTGTAGGTTTTTCAAAAAAAAAAAAAAGAGAAAGTAAAAAACGCGGACCAGTTACGCGGATTAGTCCGCGTAACCAGTCCGCGTAACTTGATTAGAAGTGAAAAAAAATACGCGCGCATTTTTTGCAGTCATTTTTCTCCTCATTTCCAGCTGTATTTTTTGCGACTTGAGCATCAAGAAATCAATTTAGATAATACCAAACACACCCTTAATCCCTTAACAATTTATCTAACGTTCAAAATCAACCCACCTCACCCCAAACTATCCAAACCCTTCATGCTAGGTTTTTGTGGCTATAAATAGCTTATGAGAGGGTTTTCTGAAAGAGGCTGGAAGCTGAGAGAGAAAGAGAGAAGAGGGAGGCTGAGAGAGAAAAGAAAAGACAGAAAAATGAGAGGAAAAGAGGAGAAAAAAAGAAAGAAAAGGATTCTAGGGTTTTGCTTTGGGAAGAGAAGGAAACCATCTTCAAATCCGGAACTTCCCCCTTTTGTTTTGAGATCAAGAGGCTCAGGTGATTCTCTTTCTCATCCCTATTTTTTTGAACGTGAATCTTGCTGAAAATGTGACCTTTTGGTGGAACCAAGGTCTTGAATATGTTTTTTAATGTTTTATAATAGTTGATGATGTTTATTGGTTGTTATATGAGCATGTTACGTTTAGATAGCCTTGGTAAGGCTAATAGATTTGTTTTTACGTTTAAAATCAGACGTTTGATTGCTTCTGTGTTGATCTTGTTGTGATTTCTGAGAAATTTCTGGAAAAATGTTCTTCACGTTTTTTAAGATGTGAAAAAACGCGGGCTACTTGCTGCTTACTTTCAGAACGCCCGCTTCCTCTTGAATGTTTGAAGATGTGATGAAACGCTGAGTCCTTGCGACTTGGTTCGCATAACGGTCCAGCGTTTGCCTTGAATATTTGAAGATGTGAAGAAACGCTGGTTGTTACGTAGGCCACTCCACGTAACCTCCTGCGTTTCTAGCCTGATAGTTCTTCCCTTCCCTCTTTTTTGTCTATTTGATGATGTTGATACTTAAGATTTGGCCTTTTCGGTTTTAGCTTGTTTTGACATGATCTGAATGCTGATGTTTGATGCTTTAAATAGATCCCCTTGCCTCTGAGGATTTTGTTTATGTTATTGTTTGAAAAACTGGAAGCAAACTTCCTGGTATTTTGAAGATGGGAAGAGACGCGGACTGTTACGCGGTTGAGTCCGCATTTCCCCTCTGAACCTTACATTTTTGCATGTAACGCGGACCCGCTTGCTGCTCGTCGCTTTCTACTCCGTAACCTCTCGTTCTCGCTTTGTTGCTATTTCCGCTCTTTTGTTCCGTAATCTTACTCTATTATTCGTATTTTCTAGTCTTGTCCATGTTGCTTGCAGAATCTGTTTGGATACCTTCTCTTTGAATTTTTCATTGATTTTCCTTTAAATTGGTACCTTGATCCCTTTTGTTGACATTGAGTCTTAGATAACCATTCCCATCATTTAAGGATTCAGTTAAGGCATCATATCAAGGGATGGTAACTTCTTTCTCCTATTATGTGCTCTTATGTGTTTTTGCATGATCTTGCATGTTTTAAATTAAGTTTTCCTTTGCTTTTTATTCATTCCTAGTCTTTATTTATGTCATTTAATTTTTGGGTAAATAATTTGGAGGCCTTGGATGCCAAGTTGTAATAGATAGGTTTAATTTTGCAAAAAGTGTATTTATTCTAGAAAATGTAATAGTTAGATTATTATTCCGAATTTTTTTCCCCTTAGAATGTATTTAGGTTCCCCCAATGTAATAATTAGGTTTTATATGCTTATTTTGCATGCTTGCATGATTATGTGTTTACTTGCTTTCCTAGGGTCTTGCATCTAGATATTATGCCTATGTGTTATGTGTTTATGTGTTTTATGTGTTTACTTGCTTTATTATCATGTTTACATGTTTATTGTGTAAACATATTGACGTCACCACACTAGTCCAACGCTAGTTGTGGCCTTTCCTTTCGATTTCTCACTAATCCAATGTTAGTGAGAACTTTTTGACGAGGGCTAGTCCAATGCTAGACCCTTAAGGCCGTTCATGCATTAGATACAAATTTCACACACTTTTCACTTTTAGAGTTTCTTTCCCATTTTGCATGTTATTATTCTCCCATCCCGTATGCGAAACATGTCATTTAGTTTTCTTTTTCGTCAAAAAATAGATTAGTGCATTTAAGGCATTACCCTTTGAATTAGGAAAAAGAGCGAGTATGGCTTCCTAGCCTTAACACGCTTTTATTTCCTTCTATGAAAAGGAAGATTTGAAGTCAAGAATTTAGTTCCCCGCACCCATTATGTTGCATTATCCCTCTTTAGGACATACATATGCATTATTCTATCAAAATCATTCTTTAAAAATCAACTTTCTTCTTCATGTTTTAGCAATTCAAAGTCAAAAAACCGTTTTTCTTAAAATTGAATCTTTTGAAAATTCAAGTTCCTCTTTGCACTTACAATTGATCTTTTCAAAAATCCAATTTCCTTTTCCCTTGAGATTTTATAAAAATTGCACTTCTTTTGAAAACCCTATTTTCCTGTTTGTTCGAGTCTCATCATTTGCATTTTTCGTGACCTCCTCGAGGGATCAAACTTGGATGACACAACTAATGTGATCAATTCCAATCAAACCTCAAGGAGACATTTTGCCCCTTCCCGACCCCAACATTAGATTTAGCTTTTGCATCCATATAGATAACATCCAAATGTGATAAATTTTAAAGTTAGAATTAGGAAATTTTTAACTAAATCTTGCAACTAGCTTTGGTTAGATTAGAAGGGTGCCTTAGAGACGAGTAACATCGAATCTTTGCCTTCCCTTCTTTCAACCGTGACCCCCGAACCTTTTTCTCTAGTTTTTCAAAGACCTGGAATCGTCTAAAAAAGGGTTTTCTTAGTTTATTTTCATTAATTAAAATTTTTTGGTGACTTGGTACACCTAAACTCCATATCAAGTGGCGACTCCAAACTTTTCTAAAAACCCTTTTCTAGACTTTTGTTTTTGGGTCCAAATCGTCGCATTTTTGTCCCATGACCCCTTTCTTCTTCAAAAATCAATTTTTAACTAAAAAAACCTTTTCAACTAAAAACCCGAAACGACGAGGGGTTTCCTTCCCCCCCTCTTCCTTTCCATAAAAAATGGGGCGCGACACCCCAATAACGCACTATGAAATGTATCCTATTATAGTAAAAGATTTATTATTATAATTGATTATCAAACAACAAATAGTAGCATGAAAAACTTGGCGCTCATTCCTTTTATAATTGTGCTAGATTACTTTAAAATTGTTTAGAAGAATAAATTAAACTTCATAAGATAAGGGCATTTTAGGGTATTCATTAAATTTTTTACCCTATTTTAGATTTGATTACCAAAGTATCAAATCAAAGGAGGTAAGTGTAATTTTTAAAGATTTAAGAGAACTAAATGAAATAGGCAGAAACCTCCTCCCAATAAATTTTTTAGTCAATACATCACTATAAAAAAAAGGAAAAAATTTTGACAAATAAAAGGAAAATTATTTGAATCAATCATAGTGAATTTTTTGTTAGAGTGCCAAGATCCTTTTTCAATTAAGGACTTATTTTCTTTAAAGAAAATAACTTGGTGTTGTGAGGACCCGGTTTATTCCCTATTTTCTTACCCTAATTATTTATAATAAGTATTGATTTGTGTCATTTAAATGACAAAAGTTATTTTGGAAACCCTAATTGGATTTTGAAAACCCTAAATTGTATATTAAAACCCTAATTTGTTTAAACCCTAGTTGTATATTAAACCCTAAATGTACAAATCCTAATATGTTTTCTCAAAACCTTAAGTATATTTAAAAATCATAAGTTTGTTATTTCATAGCTTTTATGTGTGATTGTGCATGCTCATGAGAGTTAATTACGGTATTTGGGTGATTCGTGGCCTAAGTATGTGAGATTAAGCATTAGTAGCATAAGTTGAATTAATGGTTTATGGAGTAAATTGATAGAAAAAGAAATCATTTGGGCAAGAGTGCAAACCAACTTAAGTTGCTAGGTTGCATTGGCTTGAGATAATTGACTTGGACTTGGACCAAATTTTGACTAAACCTAATAAATATCTAAGAGACTTAATCTCTTAGCTAAAAAAGAGCCAAGAGGGTCGGCCAAGCAAGGAGAAAAGAGGGAAGAAAAGAGAAGGAAAAAAAGAGAGAAAAAGAGAGGAAAAAGAGAGAAAAGCTTGGGGATTTTTGCCAATTTCAACCATCCAACCTTGATTGAAAGTTAGGAGAAGTGGATTGACCTTGGGAGCTTGCAACTTTATCAAGAACATAAGCCAAAGAGGTACTCTTCCTTTATGTTAAATTGATGAAAATGATGGATTTTATGAATGTTCTAGCTTGATTAAAGATCCTAGTTAGTTTGGAAGATGATTCCATGGATTGGTTTTATTGTTTTGCTTGTCTTGAACCTTGGCCAAGAGCTAGGGTAGGGTTTCATTAATTGCAAGATTTAATGTTGGGAATTGATGTTTCTAGTTGTTGGTTGGTGATGCAATCCTCTCTAGCCATAGATTCTTTAAATTTGCGAATTTTGTTATTTTCAAATTTCTGAATTTATTTGTTTTCCTCATTAAAATTCGGCCAGATTGTTAGGTGAATAAGGCCGAATTTCCTCTTCTTGTTTAGATAGGATTTTAAATCTTTTAAGCGATTTCTAATTAGTTTAGGTTTTTTTTTATTTTGTTAGTTTCCTAATTAAACTAAGGGAACTATCATTACTTAATTTGTGTCCAAGTAGTATTAGGGTTTGCTTTGTAAAGGCTATAAATACCCTTCTTTTCATTCAATAAAGGTAGACGAATTATTCCAAAAATTATTGAGAGTTTTCTCTTGGTTCTTGCGAGAACAATCTTTGAGTGCCTTAGACGTTTCTAGGTGTTCAAAAAAAGACTTTATCAATCAAGAACGCGTTGATTGTGGTGTCTCTACCGTC
This sequence comes from Gardenia jasminoides, assembly GCA_013103745.1. Lineage (NCBI taxonomy): Eukaryota > Viridiplantae > Streptophyta > Magnoliopsida > Gentianales > Rubiaceae > Gardenia > Gardenia jasminoides. Next base: position 13,919,894 of record CM023100.1, on the reverse strand, counting down.
AATCTTGGTCTCGAGTCGTCCTTGATCAAGTTGATATTCCACTGTTAAACCATGGTGAAATTGTTTAGATCCTGTGAACTTGTCGTGTTACGGGTTTCGTCTGAAATAGGGCGAGAAATCGTATTAGTTGGTATCAGAACTAGTTGACGTATACCAGGTTATATCCTTCTTGTTCTTGTATTTTTTTTTCTTGTCGTTTGTTCTTGTTGACAAAAAAAAAAAGGAAAAAAAATTGTCTGTATCTTTTTGTTGAGTCTGTCCGTGGTCTTTTCCGTTAATTTCTGTTGAGTCGTGTAGTTAATTCCAACCTTGTGTTGCTTCGCATAGTGTTGAGTCTTTGTGTTGTTTCTGGTTTTAGTCCGTCTGTTGATTCCAGCCTTGTATTTTTGGTCCGTCTCTGTTTTTTTTTTCCCTTTGTCCTCGTTTCAGGTCAGTTTTTTTTTTTTAAGTCTGATTTTGTAGTTCTGCCTGTACTCTTCCTCTATTATTTGAATTGTTTATTTGTTGAAGTCACCCCAACATTTGTTGTTTATGTTATCTTGTTTTTGATTCAAAAAAAAAAAACCAGTGCAAATTTTATCTTGCTGCTGTTTCTGCCAAGCTGTGTTGCATGTTGTCCGTGTGTTTCTTGAAGTTTTGGCTGCTAAATTCTGTCGAGAAATTGTTCCAAGACTTGATCTAAAATCTTCTTGAAGTTGGGAACAAATCTGGACGTAATTCTTGCATTCTTGAATCACATAAGCAATCTGAAATTTCTGGAAACTAGAAGTGTCGATTCTTGAAAGATAAATTGAGGTTGCTGAAAATTGTCTTGAACAAAACCATCGAAACAGCCTTGATCCTTGAACGTTGCTAACATCTTGTCCTTGTTTCTTGAAGCTAGAACAAATTCAGTTGAAAGAAAATCAGGAGAGCCGAACCACAATCAAGACATCCTAACTAGAATTCTAAAGAAAAATCAATCCTGCTACATCTTGGACTCCAAGTCACCATTGTTTCCTATCTTGAGCACATTTCCTAGAGCATCTTGGATTTGGCTAAAGAGTAGTTGCAAGCCGAATCTAAATAGGAAAGGAAGCGAAAAACAGTCCAACAAACCAACAAATCCACCTCCGACTTGGAAACCAGCACTTGGCGGAGGGACCATTTTCTAATTGGAGTAGGAATCAATTCCCTTTCAACCCTTTGAAGCCGAACCTCAACAGAAATAAAACCACTTCTTGTGCTTCAAATTTCAGCAACAATCCTCCGGTTTTAAGCTACTAACCAGCCTCAAAACAGCTTAGGAAATCTTCCAAACCGCCTTTGACCAGCTAAGTCCTAAACCGAATTGGCTTGGATTCTTTTGGAACCTAAATTCTGGTCTTAATTGGCAACCACTGATCCTCCTTTGTTGTGTCATTCCTGTGTCTCTTTTCCGTCTTCATTATATCTTAAGTGGTGTCATTCTAGTATTTTCTTTTATTGTTTCAATTCCTAGCATTATTTCAGTGTTGTTGAGTTATCTAAATCAGCCTCTTTGAGTCATTAAGATCCTCAATTTCGTCATCTTATGCGTTTAGGAGTTCAACTTGTGAAAGCCCAATCTTAAAGTTTGGAAATCAAGTCAAATTGTGTGAGAATTGTAAGCTGTCCAGCAAGCTTTTGCACACTTTTTGAGTCTTGTTTAGGTGTCTTTTGAGTTGTTTCTTGTCCACGACATCTCACCACACTTGTGTGAATTTTGATTAGTAAGTTGAATTGTGCACTGTGGAAAACATTCACGCCCTCAAAGTAAGTGATTGCAAAACCAAAGAGAACTTGTGAGATCATTTGAGTGATACACGAGTGCCGAGAGTGTACACTAAGGGAGTGAAGTGAGGAAAAAAAATATTCTTGTTTCACTAACCTTTTGCAGATTACTCAACATGCATCGTGGGGTTGTTGATCCGGAATATGAGCATGCATTCTTGAATTTCTACCATCCTAAGAGGTGGGGTACTACTCATCGTAAGTTCTTAATTTCGGATCGTAATATCATTGATGGGAAGGAGCAAGAGAGAATGCATTGCACGGCTAAGGAAAGTTCCTCATCATTACGAGCCTCATCTATAGAGCATCATGGTAATTCTAAGCCACAGGGATCAAGTAATGCTCGTCGAGTTGATACTACAAAATTGGTTGACCCACTAATGGAGGAAATAAAAAAAATACTTCGAGCAAGTGCAAGCACAATGTGAGAAAGTTAGCCATGTTTCAACCAACGGTTCTAAGGAAGATGCTCCTTCTAGTCCAACGGTGATTGAAGAAATGCCTATGCACGAGGAAAAGTGTGATTCACCTAGTGATAATCTTGAGAATGAGGTGAATTTGAAGGTTGACAAGCTGCCACAAGAGTGTATCGTACCTTGTGACGAAGTGAAAGATTTGAGCTTCATTGTGCATAATAAGGGGATTCATGAGCAATCATCTTGTTCTAGCACTTGGATCTTTGTTATGTTTAACACGTCACGTTTTATGCAGGTTGAGCAAGGGTAGGTGACCTTGGTAATACGATGTGCTATGCCCAAATCATTTGTTCAGTTCAAGAGCTTCCATGGCATTTATCTATTTGGGATCACATCTATGTGGAGCCGCTTTGCCGAAACACTTGAAATCAAAACTGGACGGGTTCATGAGGAAGGTCCCCAAATTGCAACCCAAGTGGACAAACCAGTCTTCGGTGCAACCTTAGTCACCCATGGTCATGACACGGAGTTCCACAAGATTGATTTTCTAGGAGTTGAATCTCCTCGAACCGACTTTGTTGAAGTATATCAACTCAAAACTAACCGCGCCAATGGAGAGTACCATCAAACTCATTCTACATGTGATATGTCGAGTTATTACCTCAAGGATGGTCGTGAGTTGAAGCTAGTTCCTTCCTACGAGTTGCCTTTTGTGCCAAAACTCATGTGGATCTGCCACTTGTGCGAGAGACATGTCGCGTGGATTATTTTCATGAAGGTGATGTCGTTGGCCCTATCCTCCACCATTGATTCGTGGACGAATCCTCTTCAAGAGGAGGGGAATGATGCAATCCTCTCTAGCCATAGATTCTTTAAATTTGCGAATTTTGTTATTTTCAAATTTCTGAATTTATTTGTTTTCCTTATTAAAATTCGGCCAGCTTGTTAGATGAATAAGGTCGAATTTCCTGTTCTTGTTTAGATAGGATTTTAAATCTTTTAAGCAATTTCAAATTAGTTTAGGTTTTTTTTTATTTTGTTAGTTTCCTAATTAAACTAAGGGAACTATCATTACTTAATTTGTGTCCAAGTAGTATTAGGGTTTGTTTTGTAAAGGCTATAAGTAGCCTTCTTTTCATTCAATAAAGGTTGTGGTGTCTCTAACTTCAATTTGGGGACAAATCACTTTTAAGAAAAGGGGAATGATACGATCCATGGCTGCCCAAGACAACCCTTAGGCCTCCTTATTACAAGTGCATGACGGGAGTCCAAACCCTTAAGCCTTTTAGGTCGTGGAGAAGTGCAACAAGTGGACCAGCCAAAGAAACGTGTAGAAAACGTGACTCGCGAACCGAGCCGCAATCCATCACCTCGTGAATCCATGCCTCACGTTTCTTGATTAGTGTGGCAGCCCCACGTTTCCCAAGGCGAACCATAGGACCCGCGGCCGCCGGCCCAGCTCTCGCCAGGACTCAAGCAGGCAATTACTTAGACTAGGGTTTTTCAAAATAATATATATTCTTCAAATAGATCGACATCCATTTTGAGTTTGACTCTCCACCTTACACAATAATTCAAAAGACAATTCTTATACATTATCTTCGACATCATAATAGATTCAAATACACCCAACATTCAAAAGATTCAACTGGCTTGTACTCCTTCAGTACTTTCTTCATTACCTGGAAATCCTGGGATGGGAAGATATATGGGTGAGTTTCTAAACCCAGTGAGAGTCCCAAAACACATAGCAATTAAGCACATAAGTACAACAAGCTTTGTAAACATTTAGGTCCGTACAGGACTAGTTTCAAATACAGTAACTTCCATTTAAGGAAAGTTGGGAGATAGTACATATATATATATATATATATATATATATATATATTTCATAACAGTTGTGGCTGTAGCATCAAGATGCTCATTGAGCCATTTAAACAGTAACGAGCATTAAATAACAATCACAATAATATTCTCAGGAAGGAAAATAGAGTCTGCAGAACTCTGGTCATTTTATTTCTTTCTCCTTCCCTTTTCACCCAACTTCGGATCCGAACTAAACAAGCAGGGGCGGTGTACACTCGAGGTAACCTTTGAACAGGACCCAGGGTCCGTCGACGTATCCGACCAAGCCCTACTGTCGGCTCGGAATAGACCGACTTGCCTCTGGGGTTTGGGATCCCTACGGCCAACAGGTCATGCACAGTTGACATGCACAAGCACAGGTACGGTGGTTTAGTTTAATACTTTAGAGGCGAGGGACAACTGACAATCAATTTCAACCTCGAGCCCCCTTAGGAGAGTGCACTAGCCTTTAGGGGCGAGGGGGCCTTGAAGGCCAGCCTCTTCACCTCAAGCCTCGAAAAGAAAACAAGTTTTATTGTTTTTAAAACAAAACATACTAAACCACCTAAGCACGTTGAGTCAAATTAAGCAATAAAACTCATTTTACATAAACCCCTAGTTTCAATCATTCAACGATAAATGACGTTTAGAAACCAGTCATACAATAACAAGTAATACCTAGCAATCAAGGATCAAGTAGCAACAAATAGGAACCCTCACCTTAGATGGTCAAGGTTGAGTAGATGAGTCGAAGTCCTCGGTCTCAAAGCCGTCGTTTATATTACCGTCGGTTCCTGAGGTACATAATTATTGTATTAATTATTAAAATCAATTTTGACCAATTCACTTCTTTTATAAGAATATTTTTAGGTTTACCTCACAAGTCGATAGTGTGATAAAACGGTGGTTTGTATCTTGAAAATATAGGTCTTGGTTAGATAGGTTAAAATGTGTGAGTTTCAAAAATCTGCGTAATTAGGGTTGGAACAATTTTATTAGTTAAGGTTTAGAAAGATTTGAGTAACGTAGCGTTATCCATTGGAAAACTTGAGAAACGGTTTGCTTGGTTGAAAATCACTAACGGTGTTTAATTTTATTTGTTTAGTGAACAAAACAATCTTTCGAGGCTTTGGATTTAAAACCAATTTGATTTTTGGTCTTTCATACTTAAAACAAGTTTTCGTGCTAAAATCAAAATAGTACAAATTAGGGTTTTGGTCGACAATCACAATTTTGAAAATGGAATGTCATTACGTTTTCATGGCCAAAACTAACTGCCATGGTTTCTTTCAAAATTCAAATCGGAAGTTTTTCTTTTGCAAGTTGTATGATTTCAAAATCGTGGAAAACTAGATTCATAATTCTTTATTTTCTCATAAAATAGCAACGGCCAAGTCAATTTGGAAAGTACTCAAATTTGGACATTCATTTTTGAACCCACTGGTTTGCAGGTTGGATTTTGAGCGATGTTCGTTAGTTTGCTACGACGTGTAGAAAAAGATTTGTGGGGCGCATAAGGTACTGAAACGAAGCGCTTTGGGTCTAGTTTCGGATGCCACTGACGGCTCGTGATTCGGAGTTATAAATAGCGAGATATGAGCATTTTATTTCAGTGTGGTTTTGCCCACTGATTTCTTAGAAAAATGTGGTTTTGGTAACTTTTGTGAAATTTCAGCCATGTAGCTGCGTGGTTAAAGGTTTGGTTTGATTTTACAGAATGATAAGCATAACTATTAGCACATCACACATTCATCTAACAATTCAAAACTCATGCACCCGGTTAAACTAAACAATACTTATGACTATACAATTTGTTCCAAGTTGAAAAAAAAACCATCAAGTCCGATTCTCCCTTTTTGTTTTCTCCTTTGTTGCAAGACTAATATCTACTCAAAACCAGGTTTCATGTCATTACTCATGCGGCTCTCGAACTGACCGAGAGGTCTCATGCATATGAATAAAAGCTGATCAAAAGTTTCAGCCAACAATTCTCAAGTTAGGAAGTCACCAAGAACCGGTTTTCTTCCTCTTATTTTTCTTTGTTGTTGTAAAATCATCTTTCCATTCAAAAACTAAGTTTCAAGTCATTGCATATATTCAGTTTGAAGCCAACCGAGAGTGACTCATGCAAGGAAAATAAATATACAATTGTCAAAGGAGAAAAGGAAGGATTCAAGCTCGGTTTAGTTAAAACATTTGCTCATGGAAACTTTTAACTAAGGCCTCATCTATCCAGTGGAATATAGCACATGCATGAGTTGATTTCAACAAGTTATCAACAAGAGAAGCTTCGGATGGAATAGGGCAAAGCCCTTCAGCACACAACCGTTCAAAACAGCAAGAATTTCAAAGTTACCAACAATAACAAAACACAAGAAAAAGTCCGATTACATTTAACTATCATGCATGAAGTAACAAACTAAACTTTCATTTGGCTTGGGGAAGCTTAGTGAAATCAAGAACAATGGCTTTTCTCTCGGTTAACCAGATTTCTAGCAATACAAAAAGGATACAAAAATTTCCATGGCAAGATTTCAAGTCAACCGGTACATGCATGGCAGTTTCATGAATCAAGATGATATATTTGAGAAGAGAACCATTTCTTCTAAGCTTAAAAAGATGAAAAGAATACCCTTACCTCCAACCAGTTTTAAAACAGATGAACAAGTGGTGGTTGAGCTAGCCAAGTCCGGTTTCCAGCTACAAGAAAAGAAGCAAGCTAAGGATGGAAATGTTAGGCTGTGAAAGGAACTTTACAAGAAGCTAACAGCTTACCCTTTTTGCTTGATCAAGAAATGGATGAACAAGGGATGCTTGGGTTGAATCAAGTCTGGTTTCCAGCTCTTGCTTGTTCAAGGAATAGATGGAAGAAGACCAGCCTTGCTCTTCCAGATTTCAAGCTTGATTCCAGCAGCTTGCAGCCAAGGTTAACTCTTGGTGCAAGGCTGGATTGGTCAAGAAAAGACAAGAAATGGAGGGAGAGAGGGAAAGCTCTCGGTTGAGAGCTTGAGAGAAATTTTCTGAAGTGGAGTGTGTGAATAAGGAGAAAAGCTCTCGGTTGAGAGCTTGGAGAAAAGATAGTTGAAGTGAAATGTGAGAGTGAATTGGAGAAAAATGGGAAAGGGGTGGAAGGTAAAATTTGATGAGGATTTCGGACAGCCTTGAGGGGAGAGAAAAGGGGTCTAATTGCCTTGCTAAAGTGAACAAAATTTTGCTGAGATGAATGCCAAATGGCAACCGGTTGTTCTTCCATTGAGCATGAGGGGTGGTGATCATCATTGGCCTTGGCTAATGTGATCTGAAATCTCTTGCTCAATCTAAGGAGCTGCCGGTTGGGAATAAGGGGCTCAATGGCTGGTTTAAGTGCCCAATTTTTCAGCAAGAAATCGACAAGTGGCTACCATGAAGAGGTGGAAGTGGGCGGCTGGTTTTCTTGCTGATATGGTGAAAGAAATTCAAATTTGCTTGGAGGGAATGGTGGATTCAATTTTGCTGAAGATTAATTCGGATTTGGTGAAACAAAATGGGCTCCCATTGCTATCATTTCGTTCAAGAAATTTGGAAGTGAAGCCGGTTGGGAAAGAAAGAAAGAAAGAAGTGCTTAGGGCGTGGTATACATGAGTGTAGGGTTTCATCGGATTAGTTTTGGGTACATTTGGAATCTAATTGTAGTGAAACAATGTCAAAGGCTTACTTAAGCTTCCCGAACTATCATTTGGTAACGTTTTTGTTGGTTTTCAAAATTCTGTGATCATGCACATGCCCTAGCAAAAATTATGTGAACCGTTCATGAAAATTTTAAACAAGATTTTGGGTTTAGTTCACGGCCCTCACAACTTCCCCCACTTAAGAAATTTCGTCCTCGAAATTATTACCTCTTGTTATTTGCAGCTCTGGGTACTTTTGGTTCATCTCTTCCTCCAGCTCCCATGTGGCTTCTTCCAATCCATGATGTCGCCAAAGGACTTTCACCAGGGGAATTTGTCTCTTTCTTAAGACTTTAACCTTTCTGTCGAGAATTTTCAAGGGTCTTTCTTGGTAAGTCAACGATTCATCTAAGTCAACCTCTAGGGTTGGTAGGACGTGAGATGGATCCTTGTGATACTTTCTTAACCAAGACACGTGGAAAACATTATGGATTCTGGCTAAGCTTGCCGGCAAGTCCAGCTGATATGCCACCTTTCCAACCCTTTTTGAAATTTTAAAGGGTCCTATAAACCTGGGTTTCAGCTTCTTTCCTTTTCTTGATTTGAGAATCCCCCTTAATGGTGTAACTCTTAGGAAAACTTCATCTCCAACTTGAAATTCCAAGTCCCTCCTTCGGTTGTCAGTGTAACTTTTCTGATGACTTTGGGCCACTTGAACCCTTTGACAAATTAACCTAACTTTCTCATATGCCGCTTCAACCCATGGTATTCTTTCGGCACCCAAAATTTTCCTTTCACCTATTTCGTCCCAGTATATTGGAGATCTACACTTCCTTCCATATAATGCCTCATACGGAGCCATTTGAATTGAGGAATGGTAACTATTGTTGTAAGCAAATTCGACCAAAGTTAGATGCTGGTCCCAACTGCCTCCAAAATCCATGATACACGCCCTCAACATATCTTCCAAGGTTTGTATGGTCCGTTCAGATTGTCCGTCGGTTTGAGGGTGATAGGCAGTACTCAGATTTAGCTTAGTCCCTAAGGCACTTTGTATCTGCTGCCAAAATCTAGAAGTGAAACGTGGGTCTCTATCCGATACAATGCTTACTGGCACCCCGTGTAATCTAACAATCTCATCCAAATAGATCTGAGCCAGTTTTTCCATCTTGTATTTCATGTTCACAGGTAGAAAATGGGCTGACTTAGTTAACCGATCTACTATGACCCAAATTGCATCATGACCTCGACGAGAAAGGGGTAACCCTGTAACGAAATCCATTGTGATTTGATCCCATTTCCATTCAGGTACTTCTAATGGTTGCAGCAATCCTGAGGGTCTCTGGTGTTCAGATTTGACTTGCTGGCACGTAAGACATGACTGTACAAACTGAGCTATGTCCCTTTTCATGTTATCCCACCAGTACAACTTCTTTACATCCTGATACATCTTGTTTCTTCCAGGATGAATGGTATACTTAGACCTGTGTGCTTCTGTCATAATTTCCCTTTTCAAATCATCTTGGTCAGGTACTATCAGACGGTTTTGGTATCTTAAAATTCCATCTTCTCCCAATTTAAAATTGGGTAATCTTCCTTCCTTGACCTTATCTATCCATTTTTGCACCAGTGGGTTTTTGGCTTGAGACTCCTTGATGCGCTCAGTTATAGGAGAATTTAGAGTAATACTACCCAAAATCACTTTCTGCGGTGCCAATTGTGGGCTCCAAGTACTAATTTCTTCTAACATCTTCCATTCTTTAACCATTAGTCCAGAAATTTGGACTTTCCTACTCAGAGCATCCGCTACCTTATTAGCTTTTCCTGGGTGGTACTTAATAGTGCATTCATAATCTTCCAAGAATTCCATCCATCGCCGTTGTCTCAAGTTCAGTTCCTTTAGGGAAAATAAGTACTTAAGACTCTGGTGATCAGTATAAACCTCAAAAACCACACCATATAGATAGTGCCTCCATTTCTTCAGAGCAAACACTATTGCTGCCAGTTCTAGATCATGAGTTGGATAATTTTGCTCATGAGGCTTTAACTTTCTCGAGGCATAAGCCACTACTTTTCCAGCCTGCATTAAAACACATCCTAAACCTTCTTTGGATGCATCAGTGTACACGGTAAAGCTATCCTCGCCATTTGGTAAGACCAACACATGGGCTTTGGTCAGGCGACTCTTGAGCTCTTGGAAGCTATTCTCACATTTCACATCCCACACAAAACGGTTATTCTTTCGAGTCAGGTTGGTTAAAGGACTCGCAAGTTTAGAGAAGTCCTGAATGAACCTTCGGTAGTATCCAGCCAATCCTAGGAAACTACGAACTTCCGTTGGGTTCCTTGGTTGTTTCCATTCTAGCACTGCTTTTACTTTAGCTGGATCTACCGTAATGCCTTTCTCGGAGATTACATGACCTAGAAATGATACTTCCTCTAGCCAAAACTTGTACTTACTAAACTTAGCGTACAATTGATGCTCCTTCAGGGTTTGCAAAACTAACCTCAAATGTTGATCATGTTCTTCTTTGGACTTTGAATAGATCAAAATATCATCTATGAAGATCACCACGAATTGATCTAAATAAGACTTGAAAACACGATGCATTAAATCCATAAATGCTGCCGGGGCATTAGTTAGTCCAAATGGCATAACCAAAAACTCATAATGCCCATATCTGGAATTGAAGGCTGTTTTTGGAACGTCTTCCTTCCTGATCCTTAACTGGTAATAGCCTTGTTTAAGATCAATCTTAGAAAATACTACAGCACCTTGCAGTTGATCGAACAATTCATCAATATGAGGTAAGGGATACTTATTCTTAATAGTAACCTCGTTCAATCCTCGATAGTCTATGCAAAGCCGTAAACCTCCATCTTTTTTTTTCACAAACGATGGGGCTCCCCTGAGACTCACTCAATCGATGAATCCTTTTTCTAACAAATCTTGTAATTGCAATTTTAATTCCTTGAGCTCAGCTGGCGCCATTCTGTAGGGAGTCTTAGAGATAGGTGCTGCCCCAGGGGTGAGTTCAATCTTAAATTCAATGTCTCTATCAGGGGGTAAGGATATTAACTCATCTGGGAATACTTCTGGATACTCGTTTACTATAGGCACATCTTCTAATCTTGACTTATCTTCTTGAGGGTTTATCAAAAATGCCAAGTATCCTTGAGCTCCTTTACTTAACAATTTTCTAGCTCAATCCCCAAATAAGAGCGTAAGCTAAACCTTGTCTTGCATTAAATCTTAGAATAGGTTCCCCTGGAATGTGAAATTCAACTACTTTCATTCTACAATCCAGTGCAGGAAGTCGGGGACTATCCATTCCAGTATGACATCATAACCTTTAATAGGTAGAGAAATTAGGTCCGCCAAAATTTTCCTTTCTCCTACCCACGACTCCACAGTTCCTATAGACCTCATTCGTTACAAAGCATGGATCCTTCATAGGAGTTTGTATTATCAGATCAAAGGGTAAAAGATCAGACTTAACATTAATAGCACACATAAAGTCGGGATTTACGAACGAATGACTAGCACCAGGATCAATCAAAATCTTAGCTAGTCTATGAAAAAGAGAAATGGTACCTTCCACCACTCCAGCTGGGTCAGGTACATTCTGCTGATCAAGGGAGTAAATTCTGCCGGGTACCCTAGGTCGATTTCCTTTTTCTGTTGGCGGTTTAGGATTTGGACCTCTTGAATGTTGTGTTCCAGCTTCACGGGTCGACGAAGGTGGCAATTGCTAATCACATGCTCTGTACTTCCACAGGCTAGACATTTCCCGGCCTTTTTCCAACAATCGTTCTCATGATGGCCTGTCTTACCACAATATCCACAAGGTGTACGGTTTGGTAGGTTTTGTCTTGGTTGAGATGGACCACCCTTTTGGCCCTTTCCCTGTCCAGGTCCAGCTCGCCCTCCTCCAGACCCTTTTCCAATTTTCTGGGGCGGCTGATTTCCTCCTGGTCTCCCAGAACTACTACCAGTCGGGGCTGCCCTTTTTCTATTTTGAAAAGCTTTGACTTGAGCCTTGGTGTTCTCTACTCTTAGAGCCTTTTCTAGGGCATCAGTAAAAGTAAGCATCTGAGCAGTTGCTAAAGCCTCTTCAATTTCTAGGTTTAGACCCTGGACAAAACGGCGTACCCTATGAGGTTCGGTGGCAATCAATTCCGGGGCAAACTTAGATAAGCGGGTGAATTGTGCTTCATACTCGGCTACACTCAGGGTTCCTTGGCGCAACCTTATAAACTCGTCTTCCCGTCTTTCTTGGACTAGGGGAGGCAGGTATTTCTCATTAAACTCCCTAGTAAAGTTAACCCAGGTCCACGGGGTCTGGTTCCTAGCCCATTTCTCCCTAATAACATTCCACCAGGCCCTTGCGGCACCTTCGAATTGAAAGACAGCAAAGTCACTGCACTTCCGTGTAACCTAAAGTTCCAAAAATATTAATCATGCTCTCTAGCCACCGTTCAGCTAAATCTGGTCGTGTCCTCCCAAGAACTTGGGAGGAGAGAACCTTTGAAATCTCTCCAAGGCTCTGTCTTCACCTAACTCCGGTCCCCTTTGGTCCATTATCGGTCCTTGATTTTGTCGATCGGTCACACGTTCTAAAAGGGCTGTCATTCGATTCAAGGCCTCAGCTATTTGATCTCTAGGTTGCTCCCTATGCTCCCGGCTGAGATGGGCGGTAGATGCCTCTTCCTCACCCTGGTTTCGTGTTTGCCTAGTAGGCCTTCCTCTCCTTTTTCCTGTTCCTTCCATTTCCTTTATACACACGTACAAGGGTTTTCATTTATAGAGATGAATTATTCACGATAAGGGAAAAGAAAATAATTGTAACAACATCAATATACCAACACAACTCATTTTAATTTAAAACATCATCCAACAAGTTCTTAAACAAACACAACATAGTCATAACATTCATGGAAATTAGGAACATAACATCAATTCCATACAATCATCCAAGTAGGAAATAAAAGGGAATCTCCACCAGGCATTCAGCCTCAACCCAAACTCAAGGAGACATAGGAAAGTCAGGGTCCTCTGAGGGGTCACTCTTAGGGCTGTAATTAGGAGAAGACTCACGATCTCCTCGGGAATCATCTCCCTCAACATCTCCTAGAACTATCTCTCTAATACTAGAACGCTCTCCACCCTGATCCTCTGTATAAATCTCCAACATCTCCTCAATCATCGTCTCACAATCAGTCATGATGCCAGCGGTGCAATCTCACACCGTGTTAGACAGTCGGAGGAACTGATTAGCCATCTCCTCAAGTTCTCGGACTCTAGCACGTAACAGCCGGTTCTCGGTCCTCAATGTCTCTATCTCAGCATTGGCCCTCTGAACAGTACGAGCCAAAGTCTTCCTTTCCTTATCCACAGCCAGCACTACGTGGTTAGGGTAGGCATAGTCTCTCAGACAGCTACATGGGTTGGTCTTGGAAGCAGGACTCCAATGAAGTGCAGGGCCTCCAATCATCGGCTGATATCGCACTAAAGGCAAAGGCATCCTAGGTGGGGCATTGTTACCATCAGTTCCATTTCCAGCCATAACCTACAACCACAATCAACTTTATGTGAGTTCCAAATATACCTGTAATTTCAATTATCAGTTTCTATCCTAACAAAGCCAGGACCACATAACCTCACAGGCCTATTTTCTAACCTAGGCTCTGATACCACCAACTGTGGCGGCCCCACGTTTCCCAAGGCGAACCATAGGACCTGCAGCCGCCGGCCCAACTCTCGCCAGGACTCAAGCAGGCAATTACTTAGACTAGGGTTTTTCAAAATAATATATATTCTTCAAATAGATCGACATCCATTTTGAGTTTGACTCTCCACCTTACACAATAATTCAAAAGACAATTCTTATACATTATCTTCGACATCATAATAGATTCAAATACACCCAACATTCAAAAGATTCAACTGGCTTGTACTCCTTCAGTACTTTCTTCATTACCTGGAAATCCTGGGATGGGAAGATATATGGGTGAGTTTCTAAACCCAGTGAGAGTCCCAAAACACATAGCAATTAAGCACATAAGTACAACAAGCTTTGTAAACATTTAGGTCCGTACAGGACTAGTTTCAAATATAGTAACTTCCATTTAAGGAAAGTTGGGAGATAGTACATATATATATATATATATATTTTCATAACAGGTTGTGAAACTGTAACAGTCAAGATGCTCATTGAGCCATTTAAACAGTAACGAGCATTAAATAACAATCACAATAATATTCTCGGGAAGGAAAAGCGAGTCGCGAACTCGGTCATTTTATTTCTTTCTCCTTCCCTTTTCACCCAACTGGATCCGAACTAAACAAGCGGCGGTGTACACGAGGTAACCTTTGAAGCGGGACCTGTGGTCCGTCGACGTATCCGACCAAGCCCTACCGGCTCGGAATAGACCGACTCGCCTCTGGGGTTTGGGATCCCACGGCCAGGTCATGCAGTTGACATGCACAAGCACAGGTACGGTGGTTTAGTTTAATACTTTAGAGGTGAGGGACAACTGACAATCAATTTCAACCTCGAGCCCCCTTAGGAGAGTGCACCAGCCTTTAGGGGCGAGGAGGCCTTGAAGGCCAGCCTCTTCACCTCAAGCCTCGAAAAGAAAACAAGTTTTATTGTTTTTAAAACAAAACATACTAAACCACCTAAGCACGTTGAGTCAAATTAAGCAATAAAACTCATTTTACATAAACCCCTAGTTTCAATCATTCAACGATAAATGACGTTTAGAAACCAGTCATACAATAACAAGTAATACCTAGCAATCAAGGATCAAGTAGCAACAAATAGGAACCCTCACCTTAGATGGTCAAGGTTGAGTAGATAAGTCGAAGTCCTCGGTCTCAAAGCCGTCGTTTATATTACCGTCGGTTCCTGAGGTACATAATTATTGTATTAATTATTAAAATCAATTTTGACCAATTCACTTCTTTTATAAGAATATTTTTAGGTTTACCTCACAAGTCGATAGTGTGATAAAACGATGGTTTGTATCTTGAAAATATAGGTCTTGGTTAGATAGGTTAAAATGTGTGAGTTTCAAAAATCTGCGTAATTAGGGTTGGAACAATTTTATTAGTTAAGGTTTAGAAAGATTTGAGTAACGTAGCGTTATCCATTGGAAAACTTGAGAAACGGTTTGCTTGGTTGAAAATCACTAACGGTGTTTAATTTTATTTGTTTAGTGAACAAAACAATCTTTCGAGGCTTTGGATTTAAAACCAATTTGATTTTTGGTCTTTCATACTTAAAACAAGTTTTCGTGCTAAAATCAAAATAGTACAAATTAGGGTTTTGGTCGACAATCACAATTTTGAAAATGGAATGTCATTACGTTTTCATGGCCAAAACTAACCGCCATGGTTTCTTTCAAAATTCAAATCGGAAGTTTTTCTTTTGCAAGTTGTATGATTTCAAAATCGTGGAAAACTAGATTCATAATTCTTTATTTTCTCATAAAATAGCAACGGCCAAGTCAATTTGGAAAGTACTCAAATTTGGACATTCATTTTTGAACCCACTGGTTTGCAGGTTGGATTTTGAGCGATGTTCGTTAGTTTGCTACGACGTGTAGAAAAAGATTTGTGGGGCACATAAGGTACTGAAACGAAGCGCTTTGGGTCTAGTTTCGGATGCCACTGACGGCTCGTGATTCAGAGTTATAAATAGCGAGATATGAGCAATTTATTTCAGTGTGGTTTTGCCCACTGATTTCTTAGAAAAATGTGGTTTTGGTAACTTTTGTGAAATTTCAGCCATGTAGCCGCGTGGTTAAAGGTTTGGTTTGATTTTACAGAATGATAAGCATAACTATTAGCACATCACACATTCATCTAACAATTCAAAACTCATGCACCCGGTTAAACTAAACAATACTTATGACTATACAATTTATTCCAAGTTGAAAAAAAAAACCATCAAGTCCGATTCTCCCTTTTTGTTTTCTCCTTTGTTGCAAGACTAATATCTACTCAAAACCAGGTTTCATGTCATTACTCATGCGGCTCTCGAACTGACCGAGAGGTCTCATGCATATGAATAAAAGCTGATCAAAAGTTTCAGCCAACAATTCTCAAGTTAGGAAGTCACCAAGAACCGGTTTTCTTCCTCTTATTTTTCTTTCTTGTTGTAAAATCATCTTTCCATTCAAAAACTAAGTTTCAAGTCATTGCATATATTCAGTTTGAAGCCAACCGAGAGTGACTCATGCAAGGAAAATAAATATACAATTGTCAAAGGAGAAAAGGAAGGATTCAAGCTCGGTTTAGTTAAAACATTTGCTCATGGAAACTTTTAACTAAGGCCTCATCTATCCAGTGGAATATAGCACATGCATGAGTTGATTTCAACAAGTTATCAACAAGAGAAGCTTCGGATAGAATAGGGCAAAGCCCTTCAGCCCACAACCGTTCAAAACAGCAAGAATTTCAAAGTTACCAACAATAACAAAACACAAGAAAAAGTCCGATTACATTTAACTATCATGCATGAAGTAACAAACTAAACTTTCATTTGGCTTGGGGAAGCTTAGTGAAATCAAGAACAATGGCTTTTCTCTCGGTTAACCAGATTTCTAGCAATACAAAAAGGATACAAAAATTGCCATGGCAAGATTTCAAGTCAACCGGTACATGCATGGCAGTTTCATGAATCAAGATGATATATTTGAGAAGAGAACCATTTCTTCTAAGCTTAAAAAGATGAAAAGAATACCCTTACCTCCAACCAGTTTTAAAACAGATGAACAAGTGGTGGTTGAGCTAGCCAAGTCCGGTTTCCAGCTACAAGAAAAGAAGCAAGCTAAGGATGGAAATGTTAGGCTGTGAAAGGAACTTTACAAGAAGCTAACAGCTTACCCTTTTTGCTTGATCAAGAAATGGATGAACAAGGGATGCTTGGGTTGAATCAAGTCTGGTTTCCAGCTCTTGCTTGTTCAAGGAATAGATGGAAGAAGACCAGCCTTGCTCTTCCAGATTTCAAGCTTGATTCCAGCAGCTTGCAGCCAAGGTTAACTCTTGGTGCAAGGCTGGATTGGTCAAGAAAAGACAAGAAATGGAGGGAGAGAGGGAAAGCTCTCGGTTGAGAGCTTGAGAGAAATTTTCTGAAGTGGAGTGTGTGAATAAGGAGAAAAGCTCTCGGTTGAGAGCTTGGAGAAAAGATAGTTGAAGTGAAATGTGAGAGTGAATTGGAGAAAAATGGGAAAGGGGTGGAAGGTAAAATTTGATGAGGATTTCGGACAGCCTTGAGGGGAGAGAAAAGGGGTCTGAATTGCCTTGCTAAAGTGAACAAAATTTTGCTGAGATGAATGCCAAATGGCAACCGGTTGTTCTTCCATTGAGCATGAGGGGTGGTGATCATCATTGGCCTTGGCTAATGTGATCTGAAATCTTCTTGCTCCAATCTAAGGAGCTGCCGGTTGGGAATAAGGGGCTCAATGGCTGGTTTAAGTGCCCAATTTTTCAGCAAGAAATCGACAAGTGGCTACCATGAAGAGGTGGAAGTGGGCGGCTGGTTTTCTTGCTGATATGGTGAAAGAAATTCAAATTTGCTTGGAGGGAATGGTGGATTCAATTTTGCTGAAGATTAATTCGGATTTGGTGAAACAAAATGGGCTCCCATTGCTATCATTTTGTTCAAGAAATTTGGAAGTGAAGCCGGTTGGGAAAGGAAGAAAGAAAGAAGTGCTTAGGGCGTGGTATACATGAGTGTAGGGTTTCATCGGATTAGTTTTGGGTACATTTGGAATCTAATTGTAGTGAAACAATGTCAAAGGCTTACTTAAGCTTCCCGAACTATCATTTGGTAACGTTTTTGTTGGTTTTCAAAATTCTGTGATCATGCACATGCCCTAGCAAAAATTATGTGAACCGTTCATGAAAATTTTAAACAAGATTTTGGGTTTAGTTCACAGCCCTCACAATTAGAAGCCAAAGTTGTTAGATCCGCGGACCAATCCGCGAGCCATACATCACGGATCCGTATCGCGGATCCTCGTCGTTAAATTTTATAATTTCTGTTAATTTTTATAATTTTCATAATTAAATTTAGTTCAGCCCATGGTTCACCCCAGAGAGCCTTTGGTCGAACCCTGGGCTTAGAAGTGAGTTATCTAGCTATTAGTTTGGAGTATTTAAAACCATTTCTTATGTACGTTCATCAGATAATTTGGAATATACAGAAACTTTTGAGAGTCTCTCTCTTGCTTCTTGAAGTACTCTTGAATATCTTAGATCATCCTAGGGTGTTCAATCTGACTTATCAATCTTGGAACGCGCTAGGTTGTGGCATCTCTACCATATCAAGGGATCGTTGACCATGTGATCAACGGGTTCTTGATTCTTCCGCTGTGTCGTCGTGTCAAACGCAGATTTACCCTTCTAGATCCGTGGTAGTCTATACGGGTTTCGTCACAGGTTGGCGACGTTCGTATTAGTTGGACTAAATTAGCACTTGTTCTTGCTTTAATTAGTAGATTTATGGAGTAATGATGTTGAATTCTTGATTCCCAATTTCGGCCAGCAAGCACTAAGTAGGGTTCATGGTTTATGATTTCTATGGCTTCAATTAGTGTTTCATGTATGCAATGCATGTTACTTAAAGTGTAGTTAGTGTTGTGGTTGTTGGATTGGCAATGGTGAGAGGTTGAACCCGAGTTAAAGTTAATGTTCTTGGACCTAATTAGTGTATTTGGTTGCTTAAATGGATGATTGATAATCAATTGTTAGTGCATTATGAGTTGGAGTCGATTTGGAACCGAATTGGAAGAGTTAAGCGCATTTGGTGCATGAGTATGTAATGTGTGTGTGTCGAGGGTAATGTTGGACGTGTAAATGCTGCATTTGCATGTTTATTATCGCTTTCAAGTCATTTGTATCGCATGCGCGTGAATTGCATTTGGTTTGGACGTGTTTGGGCGCGAAACTAAAAAACAGGAGAGACCAAACCAGTGACTTTGGCTCTGATTTTCGTGTCTATTCATTGTGAGTTGGCTTTTGGCCAAAACACGAAAGTTGTAGCCTTGTATACCAACTTTCCAATGCCTTTGGAATTTCTTGATTTGGATCTGTGTGCGCTGAAATATGGCCATTTGAATTCGGCCTGTCAGCAAGTCTGATATGAAGAAACTGGAACTATTTCCGTGTGTTTTGACTCCAAAGGAGTGAATCTGGGCAGAAATGGTCTTCATGAAAGTTGTAGCTTGTTCTCTTATCTTTGAAACGGCACCTCGTTCACATTAATCCAATACTTGTAGCATGAGTTATGAGTAAAGGCGCACAGGGTGTCAAAACTGCCTTTTACACCTTTTAGTGTGTGTTTTGCGTTTTCATTCCGTTCTTGTCCGATTTTAGTCGAACGCCCATGCATGTGCCTTATTTGCTGTTTTAAGTGTTTTTAAGTGATTTTGGCGTCTTAGTGATTGTTTGAGTAATCTTTAACTCAACTTTTCACAGGAGATGGCGAGGTCGAGGAGACTGGGAAACCTTTCTAACCTGTTTGCTTTTGTTCTACTTTTGGTGAGTAATTAGGAATTTATATGTGATTATATTGTGAAATGTGATAAGTGGGCGCTTGAACGAGGGTGTACTTTATCGCACTCGGCCTAAGCTCCATATATGGTTCTTGAATGCATGTGTTGTGTGATATATGATCTGTGAAATGTGATATTTGTTAGTGATAAGTGACCAAGTGGATGGTCTGATCCCAAGGGTTACCTTTGGGGTCTCAATGTCAATGTTGCTCTCTGACCACTTGGATGGTCTGATCACAATGTCTTTGAAATCTCAATGTTAGTGTAGCGCTCTGACCACTTGGATGGTCTGACCTCAAGGGTTGCCTTTGGGGTCTCAATAGTAAATGTTATTCTCCGACCAAATAGATGGTCTGATCTGAATACCTTTGGGATCTCAATGTTACTATGGCTCAAGCTGCTATGTATTGTAGACTGGCCAGAATGGATTGATAAGGTGGACGGTAGGAGTATAAGTGGGGTCTACGGATGATGGATTGGCGGAGTGTCAACGGAAGATCAAGCGTGGAAATTGAAATGGCTTTGAAGCCACCCGTATCCTTATTTTGTGATGTTACTTTTGCTATTGATTTGAAATATGTGTGCAAATGTGATTTACGTGTGCCCCCCCTGATTATTCACTAAGCATATAGCTTACCTCTTTTCAATTTGTTTTCCTTAGCAGGGGGCCGAAGCGGGAATTGACACGTGGGAGGCATAGTGTAGTCTTTCAGCTTTAGTACTTGTTTTGGGTTGAAGTTTTGGCCATGTATATTGTGTTTTGGATAGTGGGTGTGAGAAACCTTAACGGAAGTTACTCTCTGACTCTCGTGGTCTTGTAGTGGATATTATGTATATATATAATGTACATATCGTCCTTTTGTGAGAATTTGACACTTTTATTGTTTTTGCTATTGAGTCCTGATGAGAGTTGGGCAGGCGATCCTCTAAGCCCTTTGGTACGCCTCTGGGTACGGTGGGGTCGTCACAGGTGTCCCTTTATATATATATGTGTGTGTGTGTGTATGTATTAGTGTCCCTTTACACGCACACACAAACATACACATACACACAACGAAGGAATTGGCCTTATGAATATGCTTATGTTCCCTATGGGCACCATGAGTAGGTGGATTTTTTGGTAGATTAGCTGTGGTATTTGTATGTAGCAGTATTGCCTCTTTGAATTTTTGCAGTTGTAATAGTTTCTTATTTTGTGATTTGAGCATTCTGCGATCTGCCCTGTTTTAGAGCATTTTTGGATAACTAAGCCCTTATATTCCTTTTATGCCTTTTAATGGAAATGAGAGTTGCATTAGTTGGAGTGATTTTGATGTATTTTTGCTTTTCAAAATACTAAAAGTGATGCTTAAATTAGTAAGTGTTCAAATTCATTCGGTACGAGGCAGTAATATGCTTTGTGCCATGGCTATTTCCATCATTAGATTAGCATTGCATTCATGAGATCATGAGGAAAATTGATATAACTTTGGCTCTGTAGAATGGTGCTGATTTAAGCAACATTGGTGTTATATACTGATATATACTATTAGAGTGAGTTTTTTGAAGTATATTCTGAGCATTCGAGTCCCAAACAAAGTTGAAGATTAATCAATTGAATTCTTTTTTATTGTTTCCATTTTTATTATATTTGATGTATTATATAAATTGTTTTAATTATTTGGGTATTGTGTGAGGACCCAAAAAAAATTGTATTTTATTGAAAAATAAATAATAATAATATTTCTTGATTTCACAAATTTAGTAGTATATTTGATTACTCAGTATTTGTTTTACGAAGAGTAAATTTTTATTTGAAATACTTGTCCGTTTTTCCTGTCGGCTAGCGTTAAGTGTTAAAATTCTTAGACGTGACGTGAAGTTAGTTTTAAGATGAAAATTCAGTAAGGGATAATTAGTGAGGTGTGGAATGAGCTTTAAAGAAACCAGAGGGGATTATAGTGCAAAAAGGAGGAAGTTGTGGATAAGATAAGATTACACTAGATTTCTAACCAATGAAAACTCGACATGTGGCATAAGTGTTGACCAATCCTTTTAATAGCCAAAAGACAAGAATTGAGTTTCATTTCTTCCCATTTCTTTTTTCTTCCATTTGGCCAAGAGAGAGAGAGAGTAGAGAGGGAAAGCTTCCATTTTCTTCATCTTCCAATCTTCAAGCCAAAACACTTGAGAAAATCACCAAGCTCCCACCTTTCTTCCTCTCCTTGTGGTAGCCGAAGAAAGAGAAGGAGAGAGAGCTGAGAGAGAGGGCCGAGAGAGAGAGAGAGAAAGAGGGAGTGTTGTCAACCTTTGGTTCTTGAAGATTTTGAAAAAAACATTCCGTAGGCGAGGAGATCTTCAACCAAGTACGAGGAAATTCGACAGAGAAAGCTTGGGAAGAACTTTTAGAAGGAGTATTACTTGATCTTGCTTGATTTTCCTACATCTAGAGGTATGATGTTTAGATCTTGTGGTTTTAGTCTTGATAATGGTAGATCTTCTAGATCTACACTAGATTTATGGTTTACTTTTGCTAGAAATGGTAATTTTTGTATATTGGAGTTGGACTCTTGGAACTCAAGATATGATTTTCCAAAATTATTGCGTGAAGCAGGAAAACAATATTTCTTGAAGCTTGAACCTATTAATTTGAATGGTTTTCCTCTACTTTTGATAAGTAGCGTAGTGAAGATGTGAGTGCTGGTTTAAAAAGGAAAAATTTGCTAAAATGGACAGATTTGAGTATCCGAAATGTTGTGGATGTTTTCATGATTCTTGTGCGCCAAATTTTCATGGAAATTACACTAGATATATGCTAATATTTTGATCCGAGTATATGTGAAAAGTTTGGGTTGCATTCGAAGTTTTGGTTTCGAATAAATTGTTTTATATCATTTTCTCACTCTACATGAACGTTTGGAATTGATAGAAAGTTTTGACAAATCTTTGGGAACTTGGGCGAACTAGTACTTGAACAATTTTAATTGGTTGTTGGCAATTGTTTGAGGTGAAACTTATCGCACGCTTGTACTTGCTTCTAGGATTTGAAGGCGAATTCAATTGTCCTCAAGATTTGAAAAATTGAACCTCACTAGTGGTGAGTGTTCCAACTCCTTTTCTTCAAATGAAAAATCATGCTATTGTTTGCAAAGGAATTATTTGTTGAAATGATTTGCTAGTATTTATAAGGAAATGATTTACTGTTATTTCCAAGTAAAATGCTTTTACAAATGAAATAATTTATGAAGAGTTTGTGAGTTTCCATTCATGTTACTTGTCCTGATTCGCAAATACTAAATGAGATGGTGATTTATTTATGTGATCTTGAACTCGTGACTAGAGACAAATTATATGTTGAATACGTGTCGTGTCTTGTAATTTTGACTTGTGTGTGTTAAGCGGTGGTATGTACCACACTCAATGAGTGGGAGGTACTCCTCATCCCGCCATACCTGTTAAGCGGTAGTATATACCATATTTTAATGTGTGGGAGGTACCTTTCATCCCGCCTTGATCTTGAATCTTGAATACGTCGATTGGAGCATTGTCTCGTCGACCATACGTGTTAAGCAGTAGTATGTACCACACTCAATGAATGGGAGGTGCCTATCATCCCGCCCTACTCTTGAATCTCGAATGAGTCGATTGGAGCGTTGTCTCGTCGACCATACGTGTTGAGCGGTAGTATGTACCACACTCTAATGCGTGGGAGGTACCTCTCATCCCGTCTCAGTATCTTGTGTTTGATTAAATCTGAACGGTAGTATGTGTCACGCTCAATCAGAGTGGGAGGCACCTCTCATCCCGTCTCAGTACCTTTTTCTTGATTAAAGTGAATTGTTTATTTAACTATTGTTCGAATGCTTGAATTCTTGTATCTTTTAATAAACGTATTCAAATGCATTCTTGAGTTTTCTCGTTATGGTACCTCTTAATAAATCATACTCTTATAAGTGATCTTTAACGACTCAACTGTTTTGAAAAGTGCTATTTGATTCAAGTGTTATGATTTTGATCAAATGTGAATTTGCTTATTTTTCGGAACCTCACTGACCTTCTAGCTCACCCCAAAATATTTTATTTTCCCTCCACAGGGCTCGAGATGAAGGAAAGCTTGTGTTGTGATCTTTCTTAGTGTGATTGGCAGGATTATCTCTTGTACTATTTAAAAACTTGGACTGTTGTATTTTTGGTATATTCGGACTAGTTGAAAATGTAATCATTGTACTATGGATTGTACTTATGAAATTCTTAAGGGATAATCTTTTGTATTTGTATCTATAGTTTGGACGGTTGTGATTCTCTAATGAAATTGTAAGGTTTAAATGTTATATCGGACTGGAGGATATTAAGGTTATCTTGTTATTTGAAATACTTGCACTATTGAATTGAGGATTGTAGTGAGTCCTGACGAGAGTTGGGCAGGCGGTCTACCGAACCCTTTGGTTTGCCTTGGGGAGGAGATGGGGTCGTTGATAGGGATTTTCTTTACTCCTCAAATTTTAAAAAACCTTTATAACCCTATATTACCGCAAGTATACGGATCGTTTATTGAGTATAGGGAAATAAGGTGTCGATCCCACGAGGAACTATGGTTTTGCAAACACTAAAATTTAATCACTTACTTCATTATCTAGATAGACAATTATAGGAAGGCGAATAAAGTAACGAAAGCTAGATAAAAGGGAGAAGGCGGTAAACCATCCTAAGGAAGAGGGATAAAGCAATTAAAACCAACCGTTAGGTGTCAAAGACATCCAATTGGTGGAAGACAAGAAATAAAAAAGCAAGTAAAGAAATTAGAGAGCTAGGTTAGAGAGAGTTTTAAGATCAAGTTGGAGGAATCCTAGAGCTTTGGAATCCCTTGTTATGTTTAGATTAGAAGTTAGTCAAGTTTATTATGTCCTTTCTCCAATGATTCGCTAAGGTATAACTTCCTTTTGTATGCCACCACTTTCGTTAATGGTCATGTGTAGTGCAAGTTCTCGTTTAAGATGAACTAGTCACTCGGAATTGCTTTCGCTAATTCCTTAACTCCTTTGAATCTTCCTTGACCTATTTTCATAGAGAAAAGAGAGAAACAAGTTAAATAAGCTCAATGAAGTTATAGTATAAAACCAAAACCAACCAACGATATTCACTACTTTCGTGAGAATATAAGTTAGTGTTTAAGAACTTAGATCTTGTTGAAGGCAAGTTTTTCATTACTCATCAACATCAAATTAATTATAGTTGGTAGCTAATCAACCATAAAGCATAAGCACAAGTCTTAAACTAACAAAATCATGGAGGACATAAATCACTTAACTACTTCATAATCACAACTAAAACAAGTTCATCCTAACTCTAGGATTAAAGAGGCTTAGCTAGACATCATATTAAGAACATTTAAGCATAAACAAACTTGCACAAAGCCATGAAATTAAAGCACAAGAGATAAGTAAGGAAGAAGGAATCTTATTCAATTTCTTGAAGTTGAATCCATAAACTTCTTCACAAGTTGATCTCCCAAATACAAAGTGCAAGATTCCCCACAACTTTCACTTTTACTTTCTTTAGAAACTACAAACTAAGAACTAGAACTAATCTAATGAACTAGAGCTATTCTCTAGTCTTTTTTCTCTCTTCAATGGAATTTTTTATGGAATACTTGAATTGTATACAAAAGGCCCTATTTATAGAAGATTTCAACCATATGCATCCAAAATTATGTCATGTGAATACAAGACAAATTGGCCTTCAAAAGTCAAGGAAAATGGCTTCTTAAATTTCTTTGTCTTCATGCATTTGAATCCTTTGAATTTCAATCCCAAATGAGTTGTAATGTTGAAGCAAATTGTGTTTTGAATTAGCAATGAGTTGTTTCTTCAACTTCACAAGATTCTTCACGCAACTTTCATTGAAATTCTTCTGAAAATTGAGCTGGAAGTGAGCTGAAAAACTAGAATTCGGCTGCAACTTGCAGCTGTCATTTTCTGACGATCCGCGATGCAGATCCGCAAGGAAGAGGCTCGCGGATCACATCACGGATCCGGTCCCCTGGCTCCTGTGAGAGGGATTCGCGAGCTATTTGAAATTTTCACTTATTGGTTCACGTTTTGCCTCGCGACTCCACTTGAAACTTGCAAATTCCAAGCTTTTTGTCGTGAAATTGGCGCTTTAATTGCTTCGACTTTTATCCCTTTGATTCCTCGTTGATTGAATTGCAATTTGCATTTTCCAATTTTTCTTCCAAACTTCTTGGCAAATATCCACATTTTCATCTCATTTGATAATTGAACAAGCAATCCTACAAAAACATGAAATTTTCACCACATTAATCCACAAAAATGCACTTTTCTATTTAAACCACAAAATGCAGAATTTCAATAGAAACCCTAGTTCATTAGCCATTAAACTGACAAAAACAAACAAAAACTACATAATTAATCTTACTAAAAACATGTAAAATATTGACTTATCAGTCGTCACATATTGGCTTATAGTTTTTGGTTCTATGCTATTTCATAATCTGTTTGGCTTTTAAATCAGGCAATGTTGAGTTGCATGTAATTGATCTATAGTTAATTGACAAACTCGTCTTCTTGTTATTTGCTGGAGCAAACTCGTCTTCTTGTTATTTGCTGGAGCAAATCAATGGTTTTGTGATGGTCTCTATGTCATCTATTTTATACTTTGCTCTGCTATCCTTTTTTTCTTTAATTCTTTGAATTTTTATTGGTTTGTTGATTAATGAAGTTAATTCAAAAAATTGGCTTGCTGTTATTCCTTGAATGTAAATGTTTATTCAAGGGTTTGATTTATAGATACTATGACTTTGATTGGCTTAACCATTGATGTACTTGGTTTGTTGATTTCTGAAATTAGATAAAAAATTTGCCTTTTTGTTATTTCCTGAATATAAATATTTATTCAAGAATTGATTTACAAATATTATGGCTCTAATTAGCTTAATCATTGATACACATAATGGTTATAATTTATCTTACGCTATTACTTGCATGAATATTTTTATTGAAATATTAGCGCAAAAATTTTACATTCATTATTTAGATTAAACTTATTTTATTAGTTAATAAAATATATCTTAGGTGTGTTAATTTAACACACTTTGTTTGCTCACTATTTCAGCTCTCATTTTAAATTGTAACTACTAAAACTACTTACAACAATAGATGATAGGTCAGCAATTATATTTGCATAGAATATTTGGTATTATACTTATGAACTCAGAATAGTAATGCTATCTATTGATTTGTATAAATGGTTACTTGTGCTAGTTGTTCATCTATTATTCATTGTTTCTTTAAATTTCTATTATCATGATTCATTTATGAAATTTTTTTCCTTCTTGTTATTGTTTATTTGGCTGGATTCATTTTCAAATAGTTCTATACTCATTTGTGCATACTTAGCATATTCTAAGTTGTTTGAAACATCACCCAAAAAAAAAAAGTTCACATTAGAATAGGGAATTGTGAAAGGAACAAGTGGCGTCGTGAGCGCCGTGCTACCCAAAAAAGTAGAAATGTTTGGTGAATCAACCAATAGAGTTTCTATAATTGTATTTACTGCAGTAGAACTGCCAACTGAAATTAGTAATACAGATACTAATAGCGCTAATAGTGTATGTAATATAGCTAATTTAGTTACAATCATGACACAAGGATCACGAGAAGCGAAAAAGAAAAGAAAGAAAGCAAATTATACACTCTCAGTTGTTGGAAATAGTTATACACTTGGGTAGTGCATTTCATCTACCATTAATAGTGATTCTATTACTAAGAATTCAACATCAATATAACAAGCACAAATTAAAGAAATGAACAATCTTCTAAGTTTTGGAACTACTTCTTTCTTTGTTTCTAAGGCTACAAGAAAATAATATAGTACTAGGAATAGCATTAATACCTACCAATATCAAACCCCTCCACAGCAAAAAGTGCAAAAAGACAAGACCTTGTGACAATCCCAACTTCTCCTAAGGCGAACCAAAGGGGTTGGCGGACCTCCTGCCCAACTCTCGTCGGGACTCACTACAATCCATAAGTGAAAAACAATTCCAGTCCAGCAAATTTACAGTCACTAAACCAAAATAAAGCACATCTAAAACATTTCATTTCATAAGAGCAACTAATGCTACAAATCTCAAGGTACAAACCTCAAGTTAAATACATCGGGTCTCAACTTTAACAATTCTAAAAGACTCAAATACAATAAAACCAAGATATACACTAAGTCTAGCCTAACTAATTTACTATCGTCTTCCACTCATTTCTTCAAGTCGACTTCCTGTTAAGGAATAACAAATGGGAAAGGGGTGAGCCAACGCTCAGTGAGGCCAAGAAAAGGCATGCAAGCACGTAATCAAGCAAGTAGGAAAGACAGTAAATTCAGATATAAAAGCGTGTAAATCAATCATTCACTTGTACTATTGCAATTTTCACCAGGAGACCGTATTCTCAAGGAATCACTACTCGAGCGCTCACATTAGACAAAAGTCTTGGAGTTGGGTTCGGAGAACCCTCTTCGAGCCTCTCTATCTACAGTTAATGTGCGCAAGAACAGTGAACAGTGCTCATACAGGAAAAATACACAGAAGCAGGTAAGGATACGGGGCTCTCAGGAGCTAATTTTCACGGTTAAGCAGTTGAATCCATTCCATTCCCAACGTTGACTCTCCGTCAACTTAGCAAAGGTAAAGTTTGTAGAATCTCCACTTGGTACAATCTCCAACCAACAGTTCACCCTCTCGGGCCCGAAACCAAACAAGCAGGTGAAAAGGGTAAAGCTACAACGAGCAATACCGAACAAGACCTCTGCAATAGATCAAGCTCAAAGAACAGTACCTAAGGTTCACCAAGCTTCCCGACCAAACCCTTGCCGGCTCGGGTCCCAAAGATCCCCAAGAGGTTTGGGCGTCCCCGGTTATAACTTTTAAGTCGACGAATCACTCCAATTGACATTCAGTTCAAGTCAAGTCAAGTAACAAGTCATGTTCATGCGAGTCAAGTAGAGGAGGACGACTGCGATAAAGTACACTCTCGCCTCAACAGTTCATATTCAAGCAAACATGTTAGGTAGTTTAACAATTCATGCACTTGGCACTCACCGAAATCAAGAGTCTAAAGCAAAAGCACGCAAGACCAATCAAGTTCTCGGGGATCTTCTCGATCACCTGAGACAAGTATGAGTATAAATTACCTAGGTATACAACCAAGGTTTAGTAGTTTTCTCACTACCCTTATTTAAAAGATAACATTTTCAAGTCATGGGAAATGATCAAATACTTTAATTCAAAACACTAGGGTAATATTTGATAAATGTCTTTAAAATGTCTCAAATAGACTCAAGTCAAGTTCAAAATTCTCCAATTTGAGAATCAAGTGAAACACTAAATTGGCATGAAAATCAAGAAAGAGGGTCGATCATTTTCATGTCAAAGTTCCCAAGTTTTACGTCCAAGATTCAAGTATGAGTGAACTCTAACATTTTCTAAATTCTTTTAGTCAAAAACTACTAGAAAAGGGCCACTAATGGCTCATTAAAGTCTTTAACCACCACCTCAAGTGGTACAAGTAAAACAAATGGATTTTCTCAAGTCTCCCTTTTTTTATAACATGCTCACTTATCAACTCGGAAATAGTGACTAAAAGCCAAGTACAAACATTGCTTACTTCAATCAAGACCACTTGTTAAAAACGTAAAATTTCGAAAAGGAGAAAATAAGAAAAGGCACATTTTGGCTAAAAATAGTTAGAATAGTGAGAGAAGTCTCACGAGGGTACAAGTAAATTTAAAAGAGTGGAAAAACCAAAGAAAAGGTTGAGAGTTGGCTATTCGAAGGTTTAAAGTTCAAAAACCCATTTTAGCTTCAGGAAAGTTTACTGAGATGAATAGTAACTGGCAGCTTTAAAAATTCACAGTTTATTCTACGAAGGTCAGATGAAAGCAAACGATATACCGTTGGAAAAGATATTTTTAGTACTACAACATCTCCGAAGACACTTTTTCCAAAATAAATTCACAAGTAGGTCAAAAAGTTGAAACGAGTCAAAAATTTGAATCCTGAAGCACCAAAACAGAGACAAAAATCAGCCAACTTTGCAAGGCCACGGTTTTCAGCACACTTGAAGGAAAAATGTGAAATTTTTACAGCATCAAGCCCTATGTGTCTATTTTAAAATGCCACTGACAGCACCTCAATCCAGTTTTTCTACAGCAAGTTACAAGCAGTTTACCAGAACTGGTTTTTGTTACTCGAAAATTGGGATTTTCAATCTTTTTACCAATTAACCCAAACCCATTCCATAAACTACCTTTACCACACATTAATCATTCCATTAGAAGCTTAAATCTGTTAAAATTCATGCTAAAATTTTCGAAGATCAAGACAAGAAGAAGAAGGTAAAGTTCGGCCAACTCTTGGCCTTTTGCTCCCAAATTTCTTAATCAAATTTCTTAAGGTTCATCGATCATCCAATAACCACAACAATCAACAACCCAAATCCTCAAGGCAACTACCTGAAATCCACCTCAAGTCATCTATCTAAGGAGGAATTCATAGAGCCTCCATAAACAACCAAACAACAATAATAGCAACTAAAGAACTCCTAAAGCTTTAAGCATAAACTAATTAACCCAAAAGACAAGAATTTGTTGGATGATTTTACCTCCAATGGATGAACTAGAAACCCTAGGATGATGTGGTCAAGAAATGCTCCAAAGCCCCTTCTTTTAACCTCCCAAGATCGGCTCTCCCACAAGGCAAAATGGTCTTCAAGGTGCAAGTGAAGAGGGAAGGAAGATTGAGCATGTTTCTTGGTGGATTTAATGGAGGATGGAGTGGATTTTGAAGGTGAATTGAAGGGCAAATTGGGGGAAGGGGTGCGGCTGGAACAAGAGAGTAAAAGAGAGGATTTTGGGTGTTTTGGTAAAGTGAAACAATGTAATGAAAAGATGACACAAAGCCTTACTTTAATATGCAAAAAGTCAACTTGAATATGTGGCCAAAAATGTCACTAAACTGTCGACTTCTATGTCTTTTGGTCATTGAACTTTTTTGTTAGCCAAAAATGTCACCGAACTCCTAAAAGCATGCAATTAAAATGATTTAAATCAATTATTCAGAAAAATAAATAATTAAATAATTAGGTCAGATGAAAATAAATTTTCGGGTCCTCACAGACCTGATGTGGCTGGTAGTTCAATACTAGTACAACTATTACATACTACAGCAATCATAGTATTTTGGATTATCATAGTCATTCTGATTTTCTCTTTGAAGGACCAAGACAAAAGGTGATGCTATTATTGATATTACTATTAATGATAACCAACGTAGAGCTTCTCCATAGTAGTGGATGTCGCGTAGAAGAATGAAAGTTAATATTCTTGTTATCAATATAATGAGGCAAAAAGATTTCATTTTGAATCTCTAAATTTTTGTTGTGCCGCAAGAAAAATTCGTCTGTTAGAAATTGAAATGCTAAGAGAACTCATGCTATTTTATCTATCTACTTTTGAAGAAACTGATCATTTTTTAAACTATGTTCGAAGCAATAACAACATGTATGCATTTGTCTCCATTGAAATACATTCTAATAAAGAATTGAAGAAGAAATATAATGGGATATATACCTTTAAAATGTAGGAGCAAATGTATCATTTTGTAAATCTATTAGTACTTGCTGAAGGTGAGAAACCTGTTAATCTGCAATTGTATTTCTATGGCACAAATCATGAGATGGAACATCTGCTTTCTACATCCAGTAAATTTATTTTCTAAACTTTTTGAAACGCTGAAAATCAATTTGTCTCATATTTTTCCGTGGCTTACAAGATCTATCCAATTTTGCAAGAGTATAAAGCCACATTGGAATTAGATCCATCTATTGATCAAAGGGTATATGATAAATCAACTATATCATAGCTTAGATGTATTTGGACTAAGTTGATAAGTTTTGAAGAGAGCGACTTGAGACATGTACAAGTTTACTCGCTCAAATTATAAAACACTACTATAGATGTTATGATCCAATGTAATATCCACTGATATTCTAAATGGTGAATGTGAATGACATCTCGAAGTAGAAAAATTACATCAGAATCAAATGTAGAACCATCTATAAAAACATGTCTTAATGAAATGATTATATCACCTCATATGTTCACAATTGCAGAAGAAATAATAGAAGTAGAAGATGAAGGTATATTTGTACTAGTTTAAGAATTATGTTCTTGTTAATTATTTGCCTAATCTTAACATAGTATTAACATATAAATTAACTTTATCAATAATTAATTTTATTTTGTATCATGTGTGAGCAAAAATAAGAAGTGCAATAATATCTCATGTAGAAAATACTATTGCTACAAGTTGCAGATTAGGCCACAAGATAAATTTATACTTCTTCATATTGTTATTATTTATTATTCATTAGTTACAATAAATTCTTTTTTTTTAGTGTAAGTGGGAGGTCTCAAATCTGAGTCTTTTCACTTACATTCCTTTTCCCCATCCCCCCTTTTAGTTGCAATAAACTAATAATTATTATTCAATATTTGGATACTGAATGGATGTAAAAAAAAATACAATCCAAACTATCCCCTATAGGATAGATGCTGTATTCGGTGGATTCTGCAACAATCAACAGCGATTGAAATAAGATAGGTAACAACATCCCTTATAGGCAATGCAAAAATAGAAGAGATCATTTATGTCAAATACAAGTTTTCTATTTCAAACTACTTGCTAACTATGAATAGAAGCACTTTCATTTACCCAATCCAAGAAGAAAAACAGTATCGAATTAATGATTACTATATTTTTACACCATGTTTTAATTTGTAGAAATACATCGATAGCAACACAGACTACATAGATATATTTTTAACATTTTTTTTGGATACAAGGAAGGCTTGATTAACTCATTACATAGAAATCAGATAGAAGGTCGCAACCCCCATAATATCCAAATTCATCTATTTCCTAACTATATTCGGCTGATTCTACAGCCAACATATCCCTAGTTTCTGATTATGCTATCTTTGACTAAGCTTGCTGTGAGGCCCCGATTTTTCCCAAGTTTTTGAAAAATATTAAATAATGTTAATTATAGTGATTATTGTTTGCCAAGGTGTAAACGTTTATATGGTTTGTTTTACTTCTCAAAGTGTTTTCATTTAACTATTTTGTTTTACACGTCTAAAAACCCTAATTTGAAATTTAAACCCTAGTTTGCTACGAAAACCCTAAATTTCGATAAAACCTTAATTTGTTTACATCCTAATTGTAAATTAAACCCTAAAAGTACCAACCCTAGTATATTTTCTCGAAACCCTAATTATATGTACAAATCAATGTTTGTTATTTCATGAATTTTCAGTGTGAATTTGTACGCGCACGAGAGTTATTAGGGCAATTGGGTGATTAGTGGCCTAAGTAAGTGTGATTAAGCTTTGATAGGCTAGGTTGAATTGAGCACCTATGGACTAATTTGATAGGAAAGAAAATTACTTGGGTAAGAGTGGAAAATAGCCTAAGTAGTTGGGTTGAGTTGGCATGACACTTTTGACAAATTTTTGACCAAACACTAAATATCTAGTTGATGACATCTCTTAGTCATTCTAGAGCTTGAGAGAGTCGGCCAAGCAAAGGGAAAAAAGGGGAAAAACCATGGGAAAAAAAAAGAAGGAAAAGAAGAGAGAAAAAGAGAGGAAAAAAAGAGAAAAGCTTGGGAACTCTTGCAAGGTTCAACCATTCAATATTGATTTGGAGCTAGGAAGTGAAGCTTGCACTTGGAAGCTTGGGTTGCACCAAGAGCATAAACTAGAAAGGTTTTCCTCTATCTTTACAAGCTGAAATTTTCATGGAGATTATGAAATTGTTGGATTTTGTGGTTCTTTTGGCTTGATTCATGCTCATACTTAGTTTTTGAAATGATTCTACGGATTGGATTGGTTTATTTCTATGTGTTTATGCCTAACCATGAATAAGAGTTAGGGTTAGGGTTAGGGTTTTTTATTTCAAGCTTCAATGTTGGAAGTTAATGCTTGTGATTGGTGGTTGGATGCAATTAATGCTTGTTCTTAGTTTAACTTGTGAAATTATGGTTTAAAGTTGGATGATTTTCATGCTTCAAGTTTCGGCCAACAAGAGGGTTAATGATCTTGGACCACCTTTGTGTGTGTGGTAGTGTAAATGGACGATTAACACTCCATTAGTCATTAGTAGTTCAATGATGGGAATTGATTAGGAATGCATGAGGTGTAGTTGATTGGAACCAATTTGAATGAATTATGAACATTTGGTGTTAGGCCATGCATTGTAGGCAGCCTTAGTGTAGAGCTAAGATGTTTGGGGGCAGCATTTGCATGTTTGATATCGCTTTTGAGTCATCGGATTTGCATGTGCGTGTTTTGGGTTGGATGCAATGCATTTGGGCGAAAACAGAAAAACAGGGTTGACCAAGCAGCAACTTTGGCTTCGTTTTTCGTGTTGATCCTTTGTGATTTGGCTTTTGATCAAAACGTGAAAGTTATAGCCCTTCGTTCTAGCTTTCCAACGCATCTAGAATTTCTTGATTTCGATTTGTGAGCGCTGAGTTATGATTGTTTGAATCGAGCCTGTCGGAAATTCTGACACTAAAATTTCTGCAACTGTTTCTGCAGTTTTGACCTATAAAGAGTGAATCTGGGCAGAAATGGTCTTCATAAAAGTTGTAGCTTGTTCTCTTATCTTCGAAACGGCACCTCGTGAACTCTAATCTGATACTTGTAACCTGAGTTATGGGTAACGGCGTACAAGGTGTCAAAACTGTCTTTTACACCTTTTAGTGTGTGTTTTCCGTTTTCGTTTCGTTCTCGTCCGTTTTCCGTCCAACGCCCATACATGTGTTCCTTTTGCTATTTTAAATGTTTATAAATGTTTCTCGAGAGTTTTAGCATTGAATATATGTACGTTGTGTCGTTTCATGGTTGAAAATGGATTTTCATATCTCAGGTTATCACATGGACACCGAGACGCTTGTATGACCTCCTGAATTTTCTCGCTTGCTCTCAGTTATTTCGTGAGTGTCAAGTGCATGATTTGTTGACTTGCTTGACTTGTTACATGTTTAAATTGATCGTATTATTAAACTTGTCGAGGCGGACGTGTACTTTATCTCGTCCGACCTCTCTTACTTGACCTGACTTGCTTGCTTGTAATTATTGTACTTGAAATGACTTGCCTGAACTGTACTTGTACTTGTTTGATGATTGAGCGTTGTCTCATCATCTTACTTACTATTTAAGCCTGTTGGGAATGCCCAAAACCTCATTGGTAAACCTTTCATCTCGGGCTGGCAAGAGCTTGGCCGAAGGGTTGGTAAATCACGAAACTGTACATATTTCCGTCGGTTGGAGTGCGCTCGCCGACTACTTACCTAGGTATACTCGAGTATTACCAAATTTCTTGTTTTGACGAGCGGGCCCGGTTGGGGGGTGAAATGGTGGACGGAGATGGTTGACAAGTAGAGTTCTACATGGTTATTAAGAAAGTTGACGGAGTGTCAACTATTTGGAATGTGATCAAGACTCGTGGAACATGGCTCCTGAGAGCCCCTGTATCCTTTATTTAATGTGTGATTAAATTCTTTATTTGCATTCTTGTTCGAAGTTTTGGTTACTTGTCTTGTTTAATAAAAGTGTATATTTCTTGATCCTGCATGTGCATGTTTCTTTTGGCCTCACTGAGCGTTAGCTCACCCCAATTTGTTTTCCTTAACAGGTTTCAAGGTCACAGCACATGAATCGAGGAAGCTAGTATTTTTGTAGGATTGCCTCGCTTTGTATAAGATTGAAATTAATAGACGACTTTGATGGTTTATGGTATTTTGGAGTTATTATCAATGTAATTTTGATGAAATTTTGAGGTTTGTATTTTGTAAGAGTTTATTAGTAATTTTAATAATTTTGATCGATGACTTTACGAATGAATGTTTGGACCGCTATTTGGGAATTCGTAGTGAGTCCCGGTGAGAGCTGGGCAGGCGGTCCGCCGAACCCTTTGGTTCGCCTTAGGGGAAGGTGGGGCTGTCATAGGTGGTATCAGAGCTTAGGCTTTAGATCCTTGTAGTGTATCCTAGACTAGATGTTTAGGATGCCGGACTGTGGGATTAGATTGAAAGTTAAGTGAAAAGATTATTTGAACACATTTGGTTAAGACCAGCATTTTAAGTGGATGATTTGGAGTTTTAGAATGTTGAAATATATATATGGTCGAGGTTTGATTTGTGATTTGAGGAATTTGGATGGTATGTCGCGCAAAAATGAGGATCGAGTTGATTTACACTTTGGCGTGGCCAACCTTAGTATTGATTGACTTTGTTCTTATTTTGGTGCCTGAATACAAATATGTTAAAACTATGGATATTCGCCATACTTGGAGGTTATCCAAGTCCCCGTGAGGAAGTGGAAGAGAGAGTTGAGAGTATGGCTCGTGAGGAGCCCTTGGAGGAGAAGCCATTCAAGGACCCATCTGGGGATTCCTGACCAGCGGTTTGGCCATGAACTAAGTTAGGGTTTCCAATCTTTGAGTGTTTTGTAAATGGTTTAGTTGGGGTGATGCTTCGTGAGGCCTCTAAATTTAAAAGACCTAACCTTCAGATTTTGTGGTATTTGTGTGCTATGTGATGTGTGATTATTCTGAAATGACTTGCTGATTTGCTTGTGAATTCTGGAATATACGGTATATGCCAGTTTACTTGTTTAAATGTTATACTATTGACATGTGTGTTTACCTTTGCTCATGCATATTTAATTTTGTTGTCTATGTATCTAAACATATAATTAGGGCTATGGATGCTCGTGGTCGTGGTCGTGGTCGAGGTCGGGGTCGGGGTCGTGGTCGTGGTCGAGGACGTAGACGTGCGTAACCCCAACCCTCCGTGAGTGTTCACTTTTCTGAGGCTGAATCTGAGAGGGGACCGGGTGGAGGTAAAGAGGATCAAGTGGCTACAGCCATCAATAGGATGACTGACATACTTGAACGTCTGGCTGATAATCAAGGCCTTGGACAGCAGAATCAACCTTTAGGGCCTGATCATGGGGATGATAGGGCTTTGGAGCGTTTTCTTAAGTTTTCACCACCTAAATTTCTTGGAGGATCTGACCCCGAGGTAGCAAAGAACTGGTTTGAAAGGATGAGTGAGATATTTGCCGCCCTGCACTATACCGAAGAGAGACAAGTGAACTTTGCTGTTTTCCAGTTTGAGGAAGCGGCTCGGCCATGGTGGAATGTAATTAGAGTTAAATGGGAAAGAGAACAAACCCCTTGGACTTGGACAAATTTTGAGAGGGAGTTTAACGAGAAGTTCCTTCCACCTATGATTCAAGAAAAGAGGGAAGATGATTTTATAAGGTTGAGACGGGGGGCCTTGAGTGTTGCTGAGGAGAGGTTCACTAAACTATCAAGGTTCGCTCCGGAGTTGATGGTTACTGAGCGAAAAAGAATAAGACGGTTCGTACAAGGATTAAACGTAGAAATACAAGAGTCTTTAGCGGCGGCCCAAATTCTTACATTCACTGATACCCTAGAGAAAGCGCAAAGAATTGAGAGTGCTAAACTTCAAGTGGAGGCTTTCCAATCTAGGAAAAGGAAAGCCCCAAGTAACTCTACTGGGCAAGTTGAGATGAAAGCACCGCCTCCTAAAGTTGGAAAGGAAACGGGAGACGTGAGAACCTCAGAACCATCGAGAGGAGTTTCTAGTGGATAAGGACGATCAAGAAATGTCTCACAAGGAGGTCAAATATCGACTTCTAATGTAAGTTGTGGATTCTGTGGGAAACCCAATCATACTGAGGATGAATGTTGGAAGAAGTCGGGGAAATGCTTGCGATGTGGTAGTGCTGAACACCGGATATACAATTGTCCCGAAAGGCCATTTGAAAGAAGAAATAGCCAGCGGTCCGGCCAACCGTCAGCTAAGCAATCTAGTGTAAAAGGAGGTCAATCGAGAGTACCAGCTAGGGTTTACGCCTTAGATCAATCCCAAGCCCCCGATTCTACTAAGATCATTGAAGGTAAGACCCTCCATTTACTATTGTCTAGTTAACCTTTTAATTGATTTTGGTTCACTGGACTTTCTTGTAACCCCTAGCTTCATGAGTAGGGTAGACGTGAGCTCATTTTGGTTACCCTATAAGTGGGAAGTTAAAACGTTCACGGGAAAACCAAGGTTTGATTGTCAAATAAGTATGTAAAGATTATGAGGTATGAATTTCGAGGACGAAATTCTTTGAAGGAGGGGAGATTGTGAGGTCCCGATTTTTCCCAAGTTTTTGAAAAATATTAAATAATGTTAATTATAGTGATTATTGTTTGCCAAGGTGTAAACGTTTATATGGTTTGTTTTACTTCTCAAAGTGTTTTGATTTAACTATTTTGTTTTACACGTCTAAAAACCCTAATTTGAAATTTAAACCCTAGTTTGCTACGAAAACCCTAAATTTCGATAAAACCTTAATTTGTTTATATCCTAATTGTAAATTAAACCCTAAAAGTACCAACCCTAGTATATTTTCTCGAAACCCTAATTATATGTACAAATCAATGTTTGTTATTTCATGAATTTTCAGTGTGAATTTGTACACGCACGAGAGTTATTAGGGTAATTGGGTGATTAGTGGCCTAAGTAAGTGTGATTAAGCTTTGATAGGCTAGGTTGAATTGAGCACCTATGGACAAATTTGATAGGAAAGAAAATTACTTGGGCAAGAGTGGAAAATAGTGTGAGGACCCGTACCGACTATCATATTTTGTTTAAAGTTTATTATAGGTATTATTATTTGCCAAGGTGTTTATATGCTTGTGTTACTTTTAAAAGTGTTTTGTTGTAATAATCCTGTTTTACACGTTTTAAAACCCTAATTTGAAACCTAAAACTCTAATTTGTTTCGAAAACCCTAGATTTTGATAAAACCCTAATTTGAATATGGAAAACCCCAGTTTGATTTCTTAAAACCCTAGTTTTGAAAATGAGTCTAAGTTTTATGTTTAATTACGAGTTTGTTAACTCTTTGATTTTATGTGTGATAATGCATGATTAAGAGGGGGTAATGCAATTCCTAGGTGATTAGTAGCCTAAGTAGGGGTAATTAAGCTTTGATGGGCTAGGTTAAATTAAGTACTTATGGACTAATTTGATAGGAAAAGAAATTATGTGGGTAAGAGTGGAAATAAACCTAAGTTGATAGGTTTTGGCATGATATTTTGACCAAATTTTGACCAAGTATAAATATCTCTTTGAGATTATCTCTTGGGTTATTTAAGGGCTTGTGGTTGCCGGCCAAACAAAGGAAAAAAGAAGAAAGGAAAACCGTGAGGGAAGAAAGGAAAAGAAGGAAAAAAAAGAGAGGAAAAAAAAGAAGAAAACTTGGAGATTTTGCAAACTTTCAACCATTCGATTTTGGTTCGGAGTTGGGAGGAGAAGCTTGGACTTGAACACTTGAAGTTTCACCAAGAACAACATCAAGAAAGGTTTCTCCTAGTTTCCTACAAGCTTGAATTTGGTTGAAGATTATGAATTGTAGGATTTTGTGGTTTCCATGGCTCGATTCATGTCTATCTTTAGCTTATGGAATGATTTTATGGAGTAGAATGGTTGATTTTGATGTATGTATGCCTTGCCATGATTTTGAGTTAGGGTTAGGGTTTTGCTTTAATGCTAATGGTAGGAATTAATGTTGGATTGTAGGTTTAATTGTTTTGTGGGCTCTTGAATTCCCACCAGCGCGTGAATTTAAATGGTTGTGTGGGCTCTTGGATTCCCACTTGAAGTGTTGTGTGTGTAGTGTGTGAATGTGCGTGCGGGTTTGGAGTAGCGTGAGGCGTGTGAGGGGCTGTATTGCATGTTTGTAATCGCAGGCGAGTCAATGGAATTTGCATGAATGCGTTTTGGTTGCATAAAATTCGTTTGGGGCGTTGAACGAGAAAGCAGGATTTTACCTGCAGCGATTTTGGCGTCATTTTTGGTGTTGATCCTTTGTGATTTAGCTTTTGGCCAAAACACGAAAGTTATAGCCCTTTGTTCTAGCTTTCCAACGCATCTGGAATTTCTTGATTTCGATTTGTGAGCGCTGAGTTATGATCGTTTGAATCGAGCCTGTCGGAAATTCTGACATTAAAATTTCTGGAAATATTTCTGCAGTTTTGACCTAGAAAGGGTGAATCTGGGCAGAAATAGTCTTCATGAAAGTTGTATCTTGTTCTCTTAGCTTCGAAACGGCACCTCGTATGCTCAAATCCGACACTTTTAGCCTGAGATATGGGCAATGGCGTACAAGGTGTCAAAACTGTATTTTTCACCTTCCAGTGTGTGTTTTCCGTTTTCATTTTGTCATCGTCCGTTTTCCGTCCAACGCCCATGTATGTGCTTCTTTTGCTATTTTAAGTGATTATAAGCATTTATGAGAGTTTAGTTCATTGGGCATATGCATGTCGCGTCGGTTCACATTTGAAATGGTTTTCTTCCAATCTTACGACAAGATTGCTTTAAATAGAAACCAAAAGGGTTGATGGTTTGATTTGCATGTTCCAGGTGAGTCCGTGGACGTTGACGAACGTGTTTGACTTCTACATTATCTTGCTTACGCTCAACTGTTGGTGAGTGTTCAAGTGCATGTTGTTTTCATACTTGGATGTCTGATTTGATGAATTTCATTTGAAAGCATGCTTGTTTGACTTGGTGAGCGTGTACTTTACCGTGCTCATCCTTGTTTGGACTTACTTGAATTGAAATCGTAAAATGCTTGTACGTGTGCTTGTTCTTGACATGTTAGAACCAAACGGTTGTATGTACCACACTCAAGAGAGTGGGAGGTACCTCTCCTCCCGTTTGCGTCGGTTGTTGATTAAGTCGATTGGAGCGTAGTCTCGTCGACTCATTTACCAAGCGGTAGTATGTACCACGCTCTAAGGAGCGGGAGGTGCCGCTCATCCCGACTTGGTTTAACGATATTGTCATTTTGACGAGCGGGCCTGGTACAGGGGGTGTAAGTAGACGGGTGAGAGTAAAGTGATTGCTACGGTCTGTGGGGTAGTGGTTGACGGAGTGTCAACGTTTCCGCTGAAGTCCGGACTGAAGACCAATGATGGAGCGGCAAGTTGTATTCTTTTCTAGTGATATTTTATACCGCCCTGTATGTATTTCCTGTTTTATTTTCCTGTTATTGATCTGTTAAAGTGTGTTATTGTCTTACCCTGCTTGTGCATGAATTCTTGGCCTCACTGAGCTTTGCTCACCCCATAAGCTTTGTTTTCCTTAATAGGTCCGGAAGGGGTGCCCGGAAATCGAGGATTCTAGTTTTTGTGGATTTCTTTTTCCTTTTGTATAAGCTGGAAGATAATGGATGCCTTAGATGGTTTGTAGTATTTTCGAGTTGTTCCAACGTAACCTTGATGTGTTTTAGAGATTGTAATTTATAAGAATTTGTCGGTTTCTTTTACTATGGTTTTATGGTTATATCTCTTGAGTCCTGGCGAGAGCTGGGCAGGCGGTCCGCTGACCCCTCTGGTTTGCCTTTGGAGAAAGTGGGGCTGTCACAAACAGCCTAAGTAGTTGGGTTGAGTTGGCATGACACTTTTGACAAATTTTTGACCAAACACTAAATATCTAGTTGATGACATCTCTTAGTCATTCTAGAGCTTAAGAGAGTCGGCCAAGCAAAGGGAAAAAAGGGGAAAAACCGTGGGAAAAAAAAAGAAGGAAAAGAAGAGAGAAAAAGAGAGGAAAAAAAGAGAAAAGCTTGGGAACTCTTGCAAGGTTCAACCATTCAATATTGATTTGGAGCTAGGAAGTGAAGCTTGCACTTGGAAGCTTGGGTTGCACCAAGAGCATAAACTAGAAAGGTTTTCCTCTATCTTTACAAGCTGAAATTTTCATGGAGATTATGAAATTGTTGGATTTTGTAGTTCTTTTGGCTTGATTCATGCTCATACTTAGTTTTTGAAATGATTCTACGGATTGGATTGGTTGATTTCTATGTGTTTATGCCTAACCATGAATAAGAGTTAGTGTTAGGGTTAGGGTTTTTGATTTCAAGCTTCAATGTTGGAAGTTAATGCTTGTGGTTGGTGGTTGGATGCAATTAATGCTTGTTCTTAGTTTAACTTGTGAAATTATGGTTTAAAGTTGGATGATTTTCATGCTTCAAGTTT
Source organism: Gardenia jasminoides (assembly GCA_013103745.1). Classification (NCBI taxonomy): domain Eukaryota; kingdom Viridiplantae; phylum Streptophyta; class Magnoliopsida; order Gentianales; family Rubiaceae; genus Gardenia; species Gardenia jasminoides. Next base: position 13,878,450 of record CM023100.1, on the reverse strand, counting down.
CGGCCAACAAGAGGGTTAATGATCTTGGACCACCTTTGTGTGTGTGGTAGTGTAAATGGACGATTAACACTCCATTAGTCATTAGTAGTTCAATGATGGGAATTGATTAGGAATGCATGAGGTGTAGTTGATTGGAACCAATTTGAATGAATTATGAACATTTGGTGTTAGGCCATGCATGGTAGACAGCCTTAGTGTAGAGCTAAGATGTTTGGGGGCAGCATTTGCATGTTTGATATCGCTTTTGAGTCATCGGATTTGCATGTGCGTGTTTTGGGTTGAATGCAATGCATTTGGGCGAAAACAGAAAAACAGGGTTGACCAAGCAGCAACTTTGGCTTCATTTTTCGTGTTGATCCTTTGTGATTTGGCTTTTGATCAAAACGCGAAAGTTATAGCCCTTCGTTCTAGCTTTCCAACGCATCTGGAATTTCTTGATTTCGATTTGTGAACGCTGAGTTATGATCGTTTGAATCGAGCCTGTCGGAAATTCTGACATTAAAATTTCTGGAAATATTTCTGCAGTTTTGACCTAGAAAGGGTGAATCTGGGCAGAAATAGTCTTCATGAAAGTTGTATCTTGTTCTCTTAGCTTCGAAACGGCACCTCGTGCACTCTAATCCGATACTTGTAGCCTGAGTTATGGGTAACGGCGTACAAGATGTCAAAACTGTCTTTTACACCTTTTAGTGTGTGTTTTCCGTTTTCGTTTCGTTCTCGTCCGTTTTCCGTCCAACGCCCATACATGTGTTCCTTTTGCTATTTTAAATGTTTATAAATGTTTCTCGAGAGTTTTAGCATTGAATATATGTACGTTGTGTCGTTTCATGGTTGAAAATGGATTTTCATATCTCAGGTGATCACATGGACACCGAGACGCTTGTATGACCTCCTGAATTTTCTCGCTTGCTCTCAGTTATTTCGTGAGTGTCAAGTGCATGATTTGTTGACTTGCTTGACTTGTTACATGTTTAAATTGATCGTATTATTAAACTTGTCGAGGCGGACGTGTACTTTATCTCGTCTGACCTCTCTTACTTGACCTGACTTGCTTGCTTGTAATTGTTGTACTTGAAATGACTTGCCTGAACTGTACTTGTACTTGTTTGATGATTGAGCGTTGTCTCATCATCTTACTTACTATTTAAGCCTGTTGGGAATGCCCAAAACCTCATTGGTAAACCTTTCATCTCGGGCTGGCAAGAGCTTGGCCGAAGGGTTGGTAAATCACGAAACTGTACATATTTCCGTCGGTTGGAGTGCGCTCGCCGACTACTTACCTGGGTATACTCGAGTATTACCAAATTTCTTGTTTTGACGAGCGGTCCCGGTTGGGGGGTGAAACGGTGGACGGAGATGGTTGACAAGTAGAGTTCTACATGGTTATTAAGAAAGTTGACGGAGGGTCAACTATTTGGAATGTGATCAAGACTCGTGGAACATGGCTCCTGAGAGCCCCTGTATCCTTTGTTTAATGTGTGATTAAATTCTTTATTTGCATTCTTGTTCGAAATTTTGGTTACTTGTCTTGTTTAATAAAAGTGTATATTTCTTGATCCTGCATGTGCATGTTTCTCTTGGCCTCACTGAGCGTTAGCTCACCCCAATTTGTTTTCCTTAACAGGTTTCAAGGTGTGGCACATGAATCGAGGAAGCTAGTATTTTTGTAGGATTGCCTCGCTTTGTATAAGATTGAAATTAATAGATGAATTTGATGGTTTATGGTATTTTGGAGTTATTATCAATGTAATTTTGATAAAATTTTGGGGTTTGTATTTTGTAAGAGTTTATTAGTAATTTTAATAATTTTGATCGATGACTTTACGAATGAATGTTTGGACCGCTATTTGGGAATTCGTAGTGAGTCCCGGTAAGAGTTGGGCAGGCGGTCCGCCGAACCCTTTGGTTCGCCTTAGGGGAAGGTGGGGCTGTCACACTTGCCGCACTATTCCCTTCTTATCAAATATGAGAGATCTTGACCTCTCAGTTGTTGTTCCTCTATTATTCTATTCATTTCGGTAGATTGGAATAAAGATTGAGTTTAGGTTGTTTTTCTATTAAACTAATTATATACATATGAATATATTACATTATGGAAATATAAGTAGACTTACCTCTAATCATTGCAGTCAAATACAAAATAATCCCATGTGCTTCATTGTCGTCTTGCCTCTTTGTCTACTCTAATATGTAGAAGAAAAAATTAGAGTAGGGAGCTTCTAGTTTATGCGTAACCAGAGAGACTGTATTGTAGATTGAGTACCACAAGTTATTTATAGGCTAGACTAGGTTAATGAGCCTTGCTGGTAAATACCAAAATCTTTAGGGTTTCTTCTATCAAGAAAATCTTACCATGATTCATAATTGAAACAATATATCTAACTAATGGATTGATCTAGTTAATTATTTGATATCAATTAATAAAAGATATCAGTCAATCATCATTAATAGGAGATATTAATCAATCATAGACTAAATATCAATCAATTAATTAGGATATCAATAATTATATAATCAATCATGTAGGTCACAATAATTTCTAAAAGAGGCAATTCTTACATTCTCCCACTTGATCCATATGGGATAGTCAAATAAATTATAAGTGACTAGATACTTAAAAATGACCATAAGTCTTTATTGTCACTCAACAATCTCAATAGTTATGTAACAATTAATTAATTAAAAAATAATAATATATGAATCATGACAATTGATACTCACTGGGAATAGTTTCATTCATGCATTATAATGTATCATTTTTTCTAAGTGCTACAATAACTTTATAATAACTTTATATAAGTTACTTAGGATCCAACTTTATGAATCAAATGATCCTTTCTTTACACATGAACAACAACGTGCACAAAGTCTTGTTAATAAATATTTTGAGTGTCTAGACAACAACAATAGTTTGAAAATAATGACCAAATACTAAATGAACTAGTGAGTTCTGTATGAGTTATTTGATCATTAACAATTTAACCAGCAACTTTATTTATTAGATTAACAATAATTCCTTACTGTGTACTTAATAGCAAACTTTTATTTTCTAAATATTATTTTCAACTATTGAATACTTTATGTTGACTTTTCTGTCTTGATCCCCACTCTTCTCTGTATAGATAATGAAAGTGCATAATCATGTTCAATAGCTATAATGGCCAAAATACAACATTGACTCCTTTACATATGGAATATTGTTAGCTTTTATCAAAATGATTATTCAAATTATTTTAAACAAGCAATCAATCAAAAAACTCCTTGTCAAATAAATACATGAAGATAAATCCACTTTAAACCTACTAGTCGAGTTGTCTTTGAAATAGTGGAAGGTAAAATACTCTCTAAAATAAGAAATTTAAATTCTCTAATTATTATGTTGTATACTGACAAGAGTTTAAGGATGTATTGTGTAATATATTCATAAGGTACAAATGGAGAAAGTTTCAAATTCTAAAATAATGTCATAAGAGAGATATTAATTTCCATAAAATCTCTACTAAGTTTTAAGAGATTTTATTTAAGGTAATTATGCCACTAGTAACTCACTATTAAAGTTACATTAAATAAATTTGAAAATGAATATTCTTAATATGAATCTTGATAACATAGGTGTGTCATCATACTGCATTTATAGAGAATGCAAATTAGACCAAATCATTACTCGTCAATAGCATATTATTTTATATTTTTCATTTGATCTTAGAAGAATCTTTCTATTAAATTAATATACATCAAGATTAGTGGGAGTAATACTATAAAAGTTTTCTCAATTCTAATTTTTGTGAAACCTTTATGTTTTTGGCATCACAAAATAGAATATGAAAGAACAAAGTATTACTTTGTTAAGTAATCTACTCTATAACAGCAAATTATTGCATCATGGTCATATCATGCATTTGAGTGAATATAATTTCATCAAGAATACTATGAAGTTATAACAAAGACATGTACTACTGGGCTTAAAGTTTGTCAATATTGTATATTGGTCATTATAAATATTTGACTTGAATATGTACTTTCATTATGTATACATGGAAGAGTAGGAGTCAAGGTAAACAAGTTGACATAAGATATTCAATAGTTAAAGATAATATTTAGAAAACAAAAGGCAGCTATTAAGTATATATTAAGGAATTATCATTATTGATCTAATAGATAAAAGTTGCTAGTTAAGTTGTTAATGATCAAATAACTCATACAGAATTCACTAGTTCATTTAGTATTTTGTCATTATTCTTAAACTATTGTCATTGCCTAGACACTCAAGATACTTATGTTCACATGACGTTATGCACATTGTTGTACATATATAAAGTAAGGATCATTTGGCCCATAAAATTGAACCCTGAGCAACTTATATGAAGTTATTCATAAGTTATTGTAGTGCTTAGAAAGTATAGTACATTGTAATACATGAAAGGAATTGATTCTCATGAGAGCATAACCACCATAATTCATGCATTATTATTTTCTAATTAAGTAACTATTATAAATTTGTTGAACTTGTTGAGTGACAATAAAGATTTATGGCTATTTTTAAGTATCTATTTACTCATAAGTTATCTGACTATTCTATGAGGGTCAAGTAAGAGAATGTAAGATTTGTCTCTTTTAGAAGTTATTGTAACCCTCATGATTGATTGTATAATGATTAATATCCTAATTAATTGATTGATATTTTGTCAATGATTGATTAGTATCTCCTATTAATGATAATTGACCAATATCTTCTATTAATTGATATCAAATAATCAATCAATCAATTGGCCAGATATATTATTTCAGTCATGAATTATGGTAAGATTTCCTTGATGGAAAAAAGCTCGAAAGATTTTGGCATTTACCAATAAGGGTCCCTAGCCTAACCAAGGTTTTTAAAATCGGGATTCTACCTTGGATCGTTTTTGACTTTGCAGGATCGGATCGTAGGATCGGATCGTGGGATCGATAGATCCTACATAAATCATAAAATATAATCTTACTAGTAATTTTGATGTTTGCAATTCACATATACAGCAATAAATAATGCAACTCATGTATAATCAATATAATAGTATTATTAATTGAGGTTAAAATCGTATTATCTAAAATATTTGGAATAATCTAAAAATTAAATAAAAATTTTGGAACTACATGTGACATATTGTAAATGAATCTGATTAAATTAAAAATATTGTTCTTTCTCAATTTTGAGTCCAAATGCAATTACTGGACAAGGTAGTTAAAAAAATTGACTTTGTATATGTGTGTGTGTCATTTAAGTATTTATTAATGAGACAATTAAATACCAATTTTTAAAGATTCACCAATTTTTATAGGTAAGGAATTAGCATAACATAATTATGTGGTTTTAAAGTTTTTTGAATCTAATTTCTAATGCAACAAATAGCAGAATTTTCTATACAAAATTATGATCAAATTATTAAAATTTTTATCATAATATCTTTAAATGGTAGGATCGTAACAAAATCGGATCGAAATCGAAAGCCATAATTCAGATCGTAGGATCGTAAGATCCCACGATCCAGATCGCGATCCTGACAACTAAGAGCCTAACCTATGCTATAAATAGCCTATAGTACTCCATCTACACTACCGTCTTTCTGATTAGGTATAGATTAGAAACTCCCTACTCTAAATTCTTTTTCTACATATTTTATTTTGTTACAATACATAAGAAGGAGGTAAAAAGACAATGAGGCATATGGGATTATTTTGTACTTGACAACAATGGTTAGACATAAGTCTATTTAGATTTTTGTTACATAGTACATTCATATGTATATAATTAGTTTAATAGAGAAACCAATTGAACTCATTCCCTATTCCAATTTCTTGAAATAAATAGAGTAGTCGAGAAACAATGATTGGGAATTCAGGATCTTTCATATTTGGTGAGAAGGAAATAATAGTGTGAATAGTGTAGTCAAAGACAGCCTTAATTAGGAGGTAGTGATATGTTAGTTGCAGAATTTACCAAATATAGTTGAAAAATAGATGAATTTGGGCACCATAAGGGTCGCTACTCGCGGTCTAATGAGCTGATCAACTCTCTCTTGTATCCCAAAAAAAAAAAAGAATTGAAAGTATACTTACAGAATCTGTGTTGCTGTCAATGTATTTCTACAAATTAGCAAATGGTGTAAAAGTGTAGCAATCATTGATTGGATATATTTTTTCTTCTTGGACTAGGTAAATGAAAGTGCTCCTATTCATAATTAGCAAGAAATTTGAAAACGAGAACTTGTATTTGTCATGGATGATCTTTTCGACTTTTGCATTACCTATAGGGGATTCTGCAACAGTCTCAATGGTTTACTACAATTCTTGTATTTTACCCATCAAATTTTCCTCTCTATTCTAGGTTTTATTTATTGGTTCCGAAAAGTCTCTATCTGTATATTAAGTAGCCTCAATTTAAATGTTTTGATTTCCATCTTTCTTTGTTCTGTATCTGTATTCAATAGTAGTGGCTGATGTTTTGAGTGTGCAAGAACAAGGTGGCGAATCTATGCATCTGAAAATTTCACAAGTTCTATTGGATATTTCTCTATCTAATATTTTCTTGATATTAGCTTTCTTCTTTTTGGAGTTAGTCCATGAGAGGACTGGCCCCAAGCAACCAAAGTCCATCAGGCTACAGTTCTATATATATTCCAATAAGCCTCTATGTCCTGTCTTCTAGAATAGTCTCCCTCCTCTTCTCTCGCTAGTCAAAATAATTTCATTCATATCACCTATATCAACCATAGATAGTATATAGATTCCCCAATTCCTGTTATGTAATCCTATAAGGTCTTAATTACTACCTTAGGAGAAGCATATACAGCTGATATCGACCATTCATTTCTATATTGTATTAACAATTTACCTATTTTTTGTTAGGATTTCAAATTCTATCTCTTCATATTTCCAAAAGAGCCATATACCCCCTGTAAATCCTTGTGCTTCAATGTAGTGACTCGTATCAAACCTAGACCATCACAGAATAGTCTTTACCCTTTTACTAGAGGTTTTAGTTTCAAGCAGAATCAAGATGTCCAATCGGTGGATATTGAACATTTGCTTCGAATTTCTCTTAAATCTATCATTTGTTGCCTCTCAGCAATTCCAACTAAGAATCTTCATTGCTAGTTTATCTTTCGCAAGGTAGGTATCAAGGACCCAAAGCCATGGCTTCTACAGTCTCTACTTCCAATGACCAAAGAGACCTCTCTCCTGATTGACCCAACGTCTACAATGCCATATTGACATTGGCAATGTGATGAGAGGATTGATATACGACTCCTGCATGTTTCCATGGGCCTGAATCTCTGCCATTCCCTCTTATTGATCTACTTCTCTTGCATCCCCTCTCCTTGAAATTTGCGTTACCCTAGCAAACCCTTCTATGTTACTACTTGGTGTTTTTAACTTTCTCAAGGGTGTTCATTGTGAAGAACCTCTTCTCTATTATTATTGGCCTCTATCCTGACTTCAACCCTGCCCTTACCATTTTTGCCTTTCCGAGTACTAAGTTCTCTCCCTCCTTCATTTGGTTTCGATTGGGCCCTTTTGATTCTTAGTCCCTTTCTTTGTTCCCTCATGGTTCTTCCTTGGTTCCATTCCATCTCTATTCCTGAGTTAGCATTGCTTCTCTTTGCCTCCTTGTTCTTTCCTTTTCCACTTTTAAATTGGAAGTCTTGTGGTGGACTCGGTATAGCATTAATTTTCTTTCTAATTAAATCCACTTTATTCTTCCCTTCAATTTCTTATTGTGCCTCCACCACATCCTCCATAGGTGCAAACCTTGAGCTCAAGAACCCATACTATCCATTCCTCTTCTTCACTTTTATCCTGCTCCCTTGCTTGATCGTGCTGGGTTGATCTTCTTGGACCCTATCCATTTAGATTTGTTTTGCCATGAGTTCTCTCTCAGGTTTTCTTCTGTTAGATCCCTAACTTTGGCCCAATTAGCATTATTGGCCCACCAGCTCCTTGCACTTCCCTATATCTCCTCCTCTAGTTGCCCACCATCTGAGGGATATATGGCTGCACTCTGTGCCCTTTATTTGGTCAACTCTTCCTCTATCCCCATCTTAGCCTCCAATTGCCTCTTTCTATCCACAATTCACAGTCACATAACCGTACTAAACAAATTTGAAGCAAATGAGTTTCAGACCTTCATACTCAATTGCTTGAAGATCGTGCTTTACCCAAATATAGGGCAATAGTGATTTGTTAAGGTCCACTTGAATACAAATTCTAGCTTATTTTCCTCTTGCAATTGAGAGAGTCTGATCATTGACTCTCGCTGGCTTCCTAATCTTAATACCAATTTTCATCAAAAACTCTTTTTCATAGTCCTTTAGTGGTAACCTAGGAAGTCTTATCCATACTACCGTTGTTTGGATATCTGTCTTCTTCACTTGAAAGTCAAATTTTCGCTTACTTCTTTTCATATAGTGTTCCTAGATCATCTAATAAACCCCAATTTAGTGCCCATTAATAATCCTCTTTTATCCAAAACATCACTAAGAAAACTTTGCTCTAAGTGTATAAGTTCAAAGGTTTCCTAGAGACACTATATCTCTTTCAATTTCTGTTCTAGGAAATAGAATCCGATATTTTTCTTGAGCACTTGATCAGCAGTGCCTTTCTCTAGTGCTTTCATGCCTTTCTTCTTTCTTCCCTCATTAAGGAGACTTGGGGAAATATAGATGATTCAATTTTTGCTTCTTTTGTCACAGATTTCTCATCAAGCATCTTCTCTTCTTCTATATCATCCTTACTGTTTGATCCCTCATAGAACATCTCAAGCCTTTTGGTTTCCAGTAGGACTCCGCTAAACAAACTTAGTTCTCCAAGAATTGTGTGTGAAACCACCACTATTACTCTCCTACCTAGGTTTGTGAAGACCCAAAATTTCTTGAATTATACACCCAAAATTTCTTGAATTATTTGTTTATATTTCTTGCGAGAACCCTAAATTTTTCATGAATTATTTGTCATTGTATTTATGTAAGTGCATATCATTTACTTTAAACATTGGTAGCATAAAATTTTCATTAAGTGCATTATTTTCCTTTAAGTACTCTATTTTGTATGACATTAATTTGGAATTGCATTTTACATGTTTCATGTAGCCAAATGCATAAACGTATATGGCATTAAATGGGTTATATTTTAAATTGAGGGATTAGAAGACAATTGCATAGGTTTTGTCCAATTCTTGGCCCAAATTTGACCACTTGTCAACCATCTACTAACATCTTGACTTAAGCTTCTTATTTAATCTCTTGTCTTCAAAAATTCAAACCAAAATTCCCTCCCATTTTGCTCTCTCTTGGCTGAACTTCAAGGGAAGAAACTACACCAAAAATTTGGCCATCATCTTGCTTGATTTTGAGAGGAAAAAGGAGAAGAAACTTAGATTACTCCCTCAAAACCCTAGCTTAGGTTGGAAGGTGAAACTTGGAGGAGTTTATGGTTGTCTCTTCTTGTTTGGAGGAACCAAGAAAGGTAAATTCTAGACCATCTCTTTCTTTAATCTTGTACTTGGTAGGATGATTTCTTTGTGTTGGTGAGAATTTGAAGAAACTTCCCAAGTTATGATTATGGAAAATGTTAAGAGTTTGATGGTTTTCCTTGATGTATTGTCCCATTTTTGTGTCAAATTGACCTGCAAATTCGTCCTTGATAAAGGCCAAAATAGCTTTTTCACAAAACATGAAAGTTGTAGGGATTTGAGTTAGCTTTCCACCTAGAAACTTTCAGATCAATCGGAGTACTGTATCATGTGAAATGACCAAAATACCCCTGACTGCCCCATTACCCTGTTTCAGCTAACTGTTTTCATATTCAGCCAATTTCCCCTACTTTCTGGTGATTATACAAAATGAACTAGAGCTTGAACTTTATACCGTTAGAAAGATCTATGAATCTAGTTTTAAACACAGCTGACAGAGCTCAATTTCGATTATCCTACACGAGTTATAGCCATTCTTCTGAGACTGTTCAGTCAACCTGTTCTTGACCCGACAGGTTTCTTGAGTCTCTGATTTTGCCAATTTCAACCCTGATTAAGTCTGATTTGAGGTTCGACCTCTTCATGAAAGTTGTAGCTCTATATCTTAGCTTCGAAACGGTATAAGATTCATCTCAATTCGATGAGCATAGCTCTAGTTATGATCAAAACACCAAGAGATAATAGAAACTTGATAGTTTGATGTCTACCAAGTGTTTGATAAAATGTTTGTGTGAAACTAGTGGTTATGCACATCAAGTGTTTGATGAAATGTTTGGTATGAAACTTGTGATTCTAGGACTTGGCTTGAAATGGAGATATCTGTTATAGACAAGTGAAGCGAGCTGTGGTTGGTGAGTAGTCATAAAACTGTTTCAAATCGAAAGTTTCTACTGTTAATTGCATCACTTCATGATGGCATGTATGTGCTTGTGTGTACATGATTTGGCTCGGTGAGTATGTGGTGGTCTTGTACTTGACACCAATGGCTCCATTTGATTTCTAGTGCAATGACTCGTTTGAGCCAACGGCTCTACTGTTAATGATTAGTGTTCTACTGTTCAGTGACTTGTTGGAGCGTTGGGTGTTTGAGTGCAATGACTCCACTGGCTCACCAGAGCAAATAAAATCCGTTCATTTGATACCTAATCACTGTTCAATAAACTGAATTACTGAGTTACTTATTTGCCAACTTATTTTCACTAGATACTCACTGAGCTTCTAGCTCACCCCAAAATATTTTATTTTCCCTTCCACAGGGCTCGAGACGAAGGAAAGCATATGTAGTGATCTTTCTTAGCGTGACTGGTCGGATTATCTCTTGTACTATTTGTAATATTGGACTATTGTATTTTTGAAGTATTTGGACTAGTTGGAAATGTAATCATTATTTGAAGATCTTGCATTGTAATTATTTGAGATCTGTAATATGATTGAGGAACTGTAGTGAGTCCCGGCGAGAGCGGGGCAGGCGGTCCGCCGAACCCTTTGGTTCGCCTTAGGGGGAGGTGGGGTCATCACAAGGTTCCCTCTACCCTTCAAATGAGGGGCTCAAATTAGAAAACATTTCTCCAATTAATTTTCTCTTATATTTTTCTAAGATCCCTTCAATTGAAGTTCTCTTCCTCCCTCACTCTCCTAGGGTTTTGTCCTATGATATTCGGATTAATGTTTTCCATGTCCATCTTTAGGTCCATGGACCTTGATCTAATTTTCTTTGAATTGAAGCTCATAGTTGCAAATTTCTCTTACTAGCACTTTCTCTCACTAGCATCGTTCTGTCTTGAATTTATATGTATACTTTCAACCTTGTTCCAAACAAATTCAAAGTAATTTTATGTGAATAACATAGAATAAATATCTTCCAGCAGTATGTGATAACATACAATAAATACATCCCAGCGATATATGTTTATATTAAATTGATACTACTTTTTTGCAAATGTTCTTTCTTGTGTAGTAGGTGCACTTCCTCAGCACTATGCCTCACGACAAAACAATCAGGCACAGATTTAGGATTTCATTAATCTAAATGAGGAGTAAATATAAAATTCATAAAACAAATACTATAACCCACTACATAGTATAACAGTAGAATTACCATTTCTCTCCCAAGAAAAGACCAATCATCTTTACCTTGTGGAAAGAGTTCATTAACAATGAAGCTGAGCTCCTACTAAGCATCCTCAATACTTATGTACCTTATAGTTATCATTACAAATATCAAATCCTGATATTTACTATTCAATTTAATAAATAACGTGTTCTCGTATTATCTTTGAAAACACAAATATCAGGAGTGATTATTTTCGAGCAAAAACTCCCATAGGTAGTTCAAAAAGCAAGTATATCACTCTAAAACTTAGCTTGTTCCTCCAATTATCAAAATTATTCCTTCTAATTAGACCAAACAAAAATAGAATCAGACTAATATCACTAATCCATCTTCTTACAGGACACAAGCAAACAGGCTTTTATGTAGAAAGTGTTGTAAATATTGTGTATTTTGAAAGATTTAGTCCCACATTGGAAAACTAAAAAGACTTTCAATCACTTTATAATATCTAGCACTTCATTGTGCTTGTGATGAGTTAGGGGCTAGTGTGGGTTGTACATATGAGTAGAAAGTTGAGTTGGACCAATCTAGTTCAAATTGGTGAATTTGCAACCCCGTGCTTAGGTTATACACGGTCCAAGTTCATTTTACTCCTTATTTTCGCAAGAATGGATAGAGTTTTGACTTTAACCAAAGGATAAACTTTTATTTGCAATGTAATTATCTTTAAAAATCAGTAATGAACTTCTTAACATTAGCATGCACAACAATCGGGAATGCTCAACATGTATTTTAATTACAGAAATTTTATCCCTTCCAACGTTTCTTTTCCTATGCCTATAAATAGCAAGTTTTCTTGCTTCACTAGGTACAGATACTACTCTACTCTCTTTGCTTCTCCACTCTCTCAACTAGATTCTTTTCTTCTCTACTTCTCCTCTGCTAGTTTAATATATTTGCTATTCCTATTCCCTCTTGTTAATAACAGGAATGTTTGTTTAATTCTAGGGAAACATTTCAATACTCTGAAATAGTTTCTTAGGGTAGTACTATTTAGCACGACTCAAGCTTGTTCAAATCTTATTCCTATTTTCATTATAGTTTTGTCAATATTATTCATCTATTTTCCAACAATCTAAGAAACTATGGCCTTCAATAGTGTTAACACCTCATAGCCATCATTTGCATTATTTGTAATCACACTCTCATTTGCCAAACTCTTTCTGGACATTTCCAAAATTGAACTTTTTACTAATGAAAACTTCAAAAAGGGTTAAGAATATGTGCACTCTCTACTCAACATCCATGGAGTACCCCACGCACTAACTGAATCTCAACTCAACTGCGAATATCAAGATGCAAGAGTCATGGCAATATGCCAATAAGGTATGTCAATATACTATTTACACACACTTTCTAATGAATTGTTTGACGATACTCCAGCTGCAAGGAAGCCAAAACCATTTGGGAAGCTCTGATAACAAAGTTTACTATCAAAAATGCAATCAAACAAAAATTTGTAGTAGGAAAATACAATTAATGGCAGATGACTAATGATAAAGAAATGAAAACTCAAACTACAGAGTACCAAATTTTACTCGATGATTTCAAGACTAAAGACATCAGTTTGCCCAAAAAATTTGCTGCAGGCATGTTGATTGAAAAGTTACCCGAGTCATGGACTAAGTACAAAAATAACCTTAATTATAAGCAAAAGAATTGCACCATTGAGGAACTCATGAGACACATCCTCATTGAAGATTCCAATAGGCAGGAGTTAAGAGCTACCAAAGTCAAGAAGATAGCTCTCAAAGCTAGCTTGGTACAAAGCAATAATAAGAGGTATGCTAACAAGTCCCAAAATCACAAGCCAAATGATCCTAACTTTAAGAAAAAGAGAGGCAATTGCTATGTTCATGGATAATCGGGACACCATGTTGCTTAGTGCAGGCACAAAAAGAGAGGTGACAAAGCAAATGCTAATCCTCTTAAGGTTAATTTAGCTGAAGAAGATGAAATAATTGCTGCAGTCATCTTTCAATTGAACATTGTAACCAATGTGAATGAATGGATGGTAGACTCTAGGACTACTTGACACATAAGTGCAAATTGAGAAACATTTTCCTCCTATAGTCCAATAGGGGATGATGAAGAGATGATCTATTTTTGAAACTCACATACTACTAATGTTCTAGGTAAGGACAAAATGCTCTTGAAACTCACTTCAAGAAATAATTTGTCCCTTAATGATGTGCTTCATGTGTCATACATTCGAGCAAATCTGGTTTTTGTAGCTTTGCTAGAAAAAGTTAAAGTGAAAGTGTCATTGAAGTCTGACAAAATTGTAAAACCTCTGGCCCTTAATGATGTGCTCCATGTGCTAAACATTCGGACAAATCTGGTTTCTATAGCTTCGCTAGGAAAATTTGGAGTGAAAGTGTCATTCGAATCTAACAAAATTGTAATGATCAAAACTAATATATTTGTAGGCAAAAGGTATTGTAACCAAGGACTCTTTGTACTTAATGCTTCCTATGTGACCAATGAAAATGCTTCTTCTTCTACTTATATTGTTCATTCAATTTCCTTATGGCATGCTAGATTAGGACATGTTAGTATAAGTTATAAAAAAAAATGCAATCATGTGGCTTAATTCCTGGTATTAATGATAACATGGGCAAATGCGAGATATATGCAGAAACTAAAATAACAAAGAAAAGTTGTGTAACTGTCCAAAGAGAAACTAAATTATTGAGTTTAGTCCACATAGACTTAGGTGATTTGAAACAAACTATGACTAGAGGGAGTAAAAGATCTTATGTTATTTTTATAGATGACTCTTCTAGATGCACCAAAATTTACTTACTTAAAAATAAAGATGATGCTCATAATGCTTTTTTATCTTATAAATCTGAGACAGAAAATCAACTTACTGGGAAGATAAAAAGAATTAGAGTTGATAGATGAGGTGAATATTTAACTTTAGATAACTTTTGTGAGCATGAAGGCATAATACATAAAATAGCACCTACTTATTCACCAAAATCTAATAGGATAATTGAAAGGAAAAATATAATAATAAAAGAAATGATGAGTTCCATGTTAGTTCTCATACTCCTGATAATTTATTGGGAAAAGTTTCATTATCTACATGTCACTGACAAAATAAGATTCCACATAAAAGAACTAACAAAACACCTTATGAATCATTGAAAAATTATAAACAGAATTTGAAATATTTGAAGGTATGGGGATGTCTTGCTAAAGTATTATTGCCTGAATCTAAAAGAGAAATTAGGTTCTAAAACTTCTAATTGTATGTTCATTGGATATGTTGAATATAATATTGTATATAGGTTTTTTGTTTTAAGAAGTGACATGCTTGATTGTAATACAATTATTGAGACAAAGAATACTGAATTCTTTGAACATACTTTTTCACTATCTAATAAAATTTCTCATGTACCTATTGAAATAAATAGAGAGATAACCATTAATCAAGAATTGAGAAGAAGTAAATGGCTGAGAAAAGAGTTTTCTTACAGTAATGATTT
Source organism: Gardenia jasminoides (assembly GCA_013103745.1). Lineage (NCBI taxonomy): Eukaryota > Viridiplantae > Streptophyta > Magnoliopsida > Gentianales > Rubiaceae > Gardenia > Gardenia jasminoides. Next base: position 13,863,332 of record CM023100.1, on the reverse strand, counting down.
TCAAACTTTTCTTGTTAATAAATATCCTTTAACTTACTTTGATGCTATTTCTTCTTCTGATGGCAAATTTTGGAAAAAAGCAATTAAAACTAAAATTGATTCTATTATGAAAAATAAAACCTGGAGTTTGTTAGATTTACTGGCTAGAGCAAAACCTATTTGTTGCAAATGGATTTTTAAATGAAAATAAAATCCTAATGGCTCTATAGATAAGTACAAAGCTCGTATAGTAGCAAAAGAATTTTCTCAAAAACAAAATATCGACTATTTTGATACATTTGCACTAGTAACAAGAAGTTCTCTATTTTTGTTTTATTTGCTTCACTTTTTTATCTATAAACCCATTGTTTATCAAATAGATTCAAAATAGTCTTTTTAAATGGTGATCTAGAAGAAGAAATTTATATGATTCAATCTAAAGAATATGTTGTAACTAAACAAATTTTTTTTTTTTTGTAAATTAGTCAAATCTCTTTATCCCTTAAAACAAGTTTCTAAATAGTGATATGAGAAATTGATGAAGTTTTGATAAGAGATGGATTTTCATATGCAGAAATGGATAAATCTATATATATTTTAAAATTGCAAATGATTAATATATGATAATTAGTTTATATGTAGATGACATGTTTCTATTTGGTACAAGTTTAAGTACTGTTAATAGCACTAAATATTTTTTGTCTTCTAATGTTGATGTGAAAGATCTTGGTGAAACAAAAATGGTATTCGGTATTAAAATCATAAGGAAAGATGATGGTTTAATGTTGTTAGAAGAATATTATACATAGAGACTTCTTAGGAAGTTTGAAAATTATGATGTGACACCTATGAGTCCTCCTTATAACACTTGTGACAGCCCCACCTCCCCCTAAGGCGAACCAGAGGGTTCGACGGGCCGCCCTCCCAACTCTCGCCGGAACTCACTACGAAACCCAAATATCAATCCAAACATTCAATCATAAAATCATCATTAAAAGTTATTAAAATTACTAATAAACTCTCACAAAGTACAAACCCCAAAATTTCATCAAAATTACAGTGAAAATAACTCCAAAATACCATAAACCATCAAATTCATCCATTAATTTCAATCTTATACAAAAGAGGTAATTTTACAAAAGAACTAGATTCCCCGATTAGCGAACTCCGCTTCAAAACCTGTTAAGGAAAACAAATCTTACGGGGTGAGCAAAGCTCAGTGAGGCCAAGAAAACATGCAAACATGCAAGATCAAGAAATATACACTTTTATTAAACAAGATAGGTAACCAAAATTTTGAGGCAAGAATGCAAATAAGGGATTTGATTACACATTAAATAAAGGATACAGGGGCTCTCAGGAGCCAAGTTCCACGAATCTTGATCACATTCCAACTAGTTGACACTCCGTCAACTTTCTTAATAACCATGTAGAACTCCACTTGTCAACCATCTCCGTCCACCGTTTCACCCCCCAACCGTGCCTGCTCGTCAAAATAAGAATTTGGTAATACTCGAGTATACCCAGGTAAGTAGTCAGCGAGCGCACTCCAACCGATGAAAATATATAAAGACTCATGGTTTACCAATCTCTCGGCCAAGCCCTTGCCGGCCCGAGGTGAAAGGTTTCCCAATGAGGTTTTGGGGGTCCCCAATAGGTTTAAATAGCAAGTAAGATGATGAGACAACGCTCAATCATCAATCAAGTACAAATACAGTTCAGGCAAGTCATTTCAAGTACAACAAATACAAGCAAGCATGTCAGGTCAAGTAAAAGAGGTCGGACGAGATAAAGTACACGTCCGCCTTGACAAGTTTAATAACATATTCAAATCAAGCATTTAACAGGTTCAAGCAATTCAACAAATCATGCACTTGACACTCACCAATAACCGAAAGCAAGCGAGAAAATTCAGGAGATCAAGCAAGCTTCTCGGTGTCCACGTGATCACCTGAGAGATAAAAATCAAAATTACCTAAATATACATTCAAGGTCAATTTTCAAATAATTAAGCTTTTCGATTCCAAATTAAAAGGAACCGCATGAAATTGGGAAATCCATATTTCTAAAATTGAAATGGTGTCCAAACACTCAAAAGATTACGCTTGAAAACTAGGAAATGTTTCCAAAGCATTTTTAAACTTTTGTTGCCTCCTTGGAGAAATTTCAGTTTTGCGCGATATTCTTTGAAAAATCATAACTTTAGTTCTATAAGTCCAAAAATTACGAATCTTATACCGTTAGAAAATAGACTCAATGAACTAAAACTCTCGAGAAGACACTTTAGTGAGATTCTAAACAGAAATAGCCCAAATTTTCGTACAAAAATACTGCTTTAGTGAGAACAGGACAAATCAGGCTGGTTTTTCAGCATATTTTGGAAATTTGCCAAAAATTTTAGAAAATGAATTAACCCCTGAAATTTACACAGTTTAAATCCCTATGTATCTAGTTTCAAACGCCACTAATGGTACTTGATTTTAACTCTCGAGTAAGAAATTATAACTGTCCAAACAGGGCAAGTTCAAAATTCTGCGTTTTCTGAAATTCCACATTTGCAAGGCATCTTTGAAGCCTCAAATGAGTGACGAATTCTTACTCAAAAATCACCAAATTTTTGAGTCATAAACCTCAGTATGTGAACTAAATTTGTACCAAAATTTAGCCAAAAAATCACACGGGAAGGTAGTGATCCATGCGCCCAAAGTTGACTGAAAATTTGAAGTTCAAACCTGTCAAACAAAATTCTTATCCTTTTGCAACATTTAGCTTATCCAAAACAGCCCCATTCCATTCCATTTTTAAAACCAAGACTCTAGCAACATTTCTTGAGCAAATGATGGTACTACGGTAGCAACAATTTGGACCAAACAACACCCCAAAACAGAACACAAGTTCGGGCAGATTAGGAACAAAATTTCCAGATTTTGGCTTCTCCTTTCCATGAGATTTTACCCCACCAAATGGAATGATTTTTGCAACTAAACTTACACACATATAGACAAACATTTCAGCTGTCAAAATAGCCAAGAAACTCATGAAAATTAGCAGCCAAAACAGGGGGAAAATGCTGAAATGAAACCGGCAAAATAACATTTCCTTCCTCACTCGATTTTCCTTCCTCCTTTATTCCTAGCTTTCTAACTTCCATGAATTCATCACAAATTCATTCCATCACACACACACACACATCATGGCAGTCCCATAACAAGAAAGGTGGGAGTTCATAGAGCCCACTTCAACAACCCAAACTCAACAAGAACAACATCAAGAAGCTACAAAGCTTAAAGCTACAAGATGAATTCAAAGGAAAAGATTTGAAAAAACTAGATTACCTCTTCCTATCAAATGAAACCCTAAGAGGATGTGGTCTAGAAATGCTCCAAATCCCTTTCTTTTAACCTCTCCTACACTTGGCTCCCTCAAGACAAGATGATCTTCAAGTTTCAAGTGAAGTGGTGGAAGATTTCTCAAGCTTCCTTGGTGGATTTAATGGAGGATGGAGTGAATTTTGGAGGTGAAATCAAAGGGGAAGAGGGAGGGGGAGAGTCGGCTGGAACAAGAGAGGAAGAGAGGGGATTTTGGGTGTTTTGGAAAAGTGGAAATGCGAAAGAAAGAAATGACATAAAGCTTGGTTTTATGGTGCCAAAAGTCAACTTTGAATTTGTGGCCCAAAATGCTCTAATTAGAGTTTAATCCTAATTACTCTTTCTAATCCCTTGATTAGATTTTCTTAATCTACTAATGATCATTCTTTTTCTCCAAACTTACATCACTCTTAGTCCAAAGGTTCATCTCGAAAAATGTGCCTTCTTTCATTTTTCACAATTAAGTGACAGAAAAATCAAATTGATGGTTAAACATGGTTTTTAAAATAAAATAAGGTAATGTATGGTACATTTGCATATAAAATAATTTAAATCAATTATTTAGAGGAAATCAATAAATAATTAAATAAATAGGTCAGATAAAAATAAAATTTTCGGGTCCTCACAACACTAACACTCAATTAAAGAAAAATAATGGTGACATACCTACTCAGTCTAAATATGCACAAATTATTAGGAGTCGAATAAATTTAGTAAACTTCACAAGGCCTGATATAGCTTATGCTATATGTAAATTGAGTAGATATACTCACAATCCCAATCATGAGCATTGGTTTACATTAGTCAGACTAGCGAAATATATGAGAGGTATCATGAATTATGATATCTCGTGTTATGGATTTCTCACTATATTAGAGGGTTACAATGATGTAACTAGATCTCGGATTCAAAAGAGACAACATCCATTAGTGTGAGGGCCGTAACAAAATTCTACCTCTTGTTTAGACCTTCTGTGAACGATTTTCGTAATTTCACTAATGCATGTGCATGATCATGAACATTTTGAAAACCCACGAAAAGATTTTCAACGATAGCCCAAGTAAGTATTTGAAATCATTTCAATAAACTAAGGCCCAACCATACTTAAAACAAATCATCTTGAAACTATGACAATAGCGTGTGCAAAACCCTAAACGTTTCTTTCTTCTTCCAATTTCCAACCGGTTTCCCTTCCATCGATCTTAACCGACATGATCACGAATGAAACCGATTCACTTCAGCTAAAGTCGGACCAATTCCAGCAAATTGAACCCACATTTCCCTCCAATTTAATTTCAAATTTAACCCAAGAAACTTTAGCAAAACCATCCGCCCACTCTCTCCATTCCATGGTTGTCAATTGTCGAATTCTTGCTGAAAATCTGGTAGCTTAAGCATGCCATTCTTCCTCCCAACCGGCAGCTTGTTGGACTTGGAGCAAGGAGATTTCAGATCACCTTAGCCAAGGCTAATGATGTTCCACCTCCCTTCATGCCCAATACATGAGAGCAGCTATGACACTTGGCACTCCATTCAGCCAAGCTTTGTTCATTTGAACAAGCAACTTCAGCATTTTCTCCAAGCCCCAACCGAAAATCCCCTCAAACACTCTTACCTTCATTCAGCATTTTCTTCCCTCAAGCTTCACCCGAAACACTCTCCCCACTCTCTCCCTTTTTTTTTCCAGAAATTTTTCCTTCAAGCTTCAACCGAGAAGCTCTTCCTCCTTTCCCTACATCTTCTTGTCTTTTCTTGGTCAATCAACCCTTTCACCAAGAAGTAATCTTGGCTGAACACTGCTGGAAACAAGCATTAAAAAAATTCTGGAAGAACCAAGCTAGTCATCCTCCATCCGATTTTAGGCAAGCAAGAGGTAAATCCTAATCTCTTTTGTGAACTTCCTAGGTAGCTTGAAACTCTCTCCTTAGTTATTTTGTGTCTTGTAGCTGGAAAATAGAATTGATTCAACCCCAAGCAGCCATTGTTCATCCGTTTCTTGATTAGCAACACGGGTAAGCTGTAGCATCTTGTACAAGTTTCTTCCGCAGCCTAGTTGTTCCATTCTTAGCATGTTTCTTTTCTTGTAGCTAGAAATCGGACATCATTAGCTCCAACACACCACTTGTGCATTTGACCTTGAGACCGGTTGGAGGTAGGAATTCATTTTACACCCCTTTAACATAAAGAAGCTGTTTTACCTTCTAAAGGTATCATTTTACTTCCTAAAAACTGCCATGCATGTACTAATGGACTTGAAATTTTGTTTGCATGCACATACTTCCTTGTTATATTGCTGGAAATCTGGTGGACTGATAAGGAACATCATTCTTGATGTCCCTAAGCTGACCGAAGCTTTAAATCATATATTTGTTCTACTTACTCCATGCATGATGATTGAATAATGATCGGACCTTTTCTTGTGCTTAGTTGTGATTCAACAACTTTGATTACTTGCTGTTTTGGGATGGAGGTGAGCTGATGGGCTTTGCCCTACTCCATCCGAAACCCTTTTTGTTATTAGCATGCTGAAATCGACCCTTGCATGCATCACATTCCACTTGGTTGATGAGACTTTAATTAAAAGTTTGCATGGGTAAAGTGTGTAACAAAAACCAAGCTTGAGTTGTTTATTTGCTTGTTGGAAAGTTGAAAATCTATTTTTCCTTGCATGAGACCTCTCGGTCAGTTCGAGAGCCGCATGAGTAATGACATGAAACCTGGTTTTGAGTAGATATTAGTCTTGCAACAAAGGAGAAAACAAAAAGGGGAGAATCGGACTTGATGATTTTTTTCAACTTGGGACAAAATTTGTCTAGTTACACGTGTTGTTTAATTTTGACCGTGTGCATGATTTTTGGATTGTTAGATGAATGTATCACTTGCTAAGAGTCCTGCTTAGCATTCTGGAAATCAAACCGAACCTTTAATCACGCGGCTACATGGCTGAATTTTCACAAAAGGTTACCAAAACCACATTTTTCTAAGAAATCAGTGGGCGAAACCACCCTGAAATAAAACGCTCATATCTCGCTGTTTATAACTCCAAATCACGCGCCGTCAGTGGCATCCGAAACTAGACCCAAAGAGCTTCGTTTCAGTACCTTACACGCCCCATAACTCATTTTCTACACATCGTGGCGAACCAACAAACATCGCTGAAAATCAAACTTGCAAACCAGTAGTTTCAAAAATAAATGTCCAAATTTGAGTACTTTCCAAATTGACTTGGCCATTGCTATTTTATGAGAAAATAAAGAATTATGAATCTAGATTCAACGGTTTTGAAATTATACAAGTTGCAAAAGAAAATTTCCGATTTGAAATTTGAAAGAAACCATGACGGATTAGTTTTGGCCATGAAAACATAATGACATTTCCATTTTCAAAATTGTGATTGTCGACCAAAACCCTAATTTGTACTATTTTGATTTTAGCACGAAAACTTGTTTTAAGTATAAAAGACCAAAAATCAAATTGGTTTCAAATCCAAAGCCTCGAAAGATTTTTTTGTTCCATAACAAATAAAATTAAACACCATTAGTGATTTTCCAAACCAAGCAAACCGTTTCTCAAATTTTCCAACAGATAACGCTACGTTACTCAAACCTTTCTAAACCCTAACTAATAAAAAAAATTTTTCCAACCCTAATTACGCAGATTTTTGAAACTCACACATTTTAACCTATCTAACCAAGACCTATATTTTCAAAATACAAACCACCGTTTTATCACACTATCGACTCGTGAGGTAAACCTAAAAATATTCTTATTTTCATAAAAGAAGTGAATTGGTCAAAATTGATTTTAATAATTAATACAATAATTATGTACCTCAGGAACCGACGGTAATATAAACGAGGGCTTTGAGACCGAGGACTTCGACTCATCTACTCAACCTTGACCATCTAAGGTGAGGGTTCCTATTTGATGCTACTTGATCCTTGTTGCTAGATATTACTTGTTATTGTATGACTGGTTTCTAAATGTGATTTATCGTTGAATGATTGAAACTAGGGTTTTATGTAAAGTGAGTTTTATTGCTTAATTTGACTCAACGTGCTTAGGTGGTTTAGTATATTGTGTTTAAAAACAATAAAACTTGTTTTCTTTTCGAGGCTTGAGGTGAAGAGGCTGGCCTTCAAGGCCCCTCGCCCCTAAAGGCTGGTGCACTCTCCTAAGGGGGCTCGAGGTTGAAATTGATTGTCAGTTGTCCCTCGCCTCTAAAATAATAAACTAAACCACTGTACCTGTGCTTGTGCATGTCAACGTGCATGACCGTTGGCGTAGGGATCCCAAACCCAGGTGAGTCGGCCTATTCCAGCTGGCGGAGGGCTTGGTCGGGTAGGTCGACGGACCCTGGTTCCTGTTCAAAGGTTACCTCGAGTGTACACCGCCTACTTGTTTAGTTGGATCCCAAGTTGGGTGAAAGGGATGGAGAAAGAAATAAAATGACCAGAGTTCTGCAGACTCTTTTCCTCCCTGAGAATGTTATTGCGATTGTTATTTAAAGCTCGTTACTGTTCAAATGGCTCAATGAGCATCTTGATTGTTACAGTTTTACAACCTGTTATTATAAAAAAAAATAAAATATATATATATATACTATCTCACAACTTTCCTTAAATGGAAGTTACTGTACTTGAAACTAGTCCTGTACGGACCTAAATGTTTACAAAGATTGTTGTACTTATATGTTTAATTGCTATGTGTTTTGGGGACTCTCACTGGGTTTAGAAACTCACCCCATATATCTTCCCATCCCAGGATTTCCAGGTATTGAAGAAAGTACTGAAGGAGTACAAGCCAGTTGAATCTTTTGAATGTTGGGTGTATTTGAATCTATTATGATGTCAAAGATAATGTATAAGAATTGTCTTTTGAATTATTGTGTAACGTGGAGAGTCGAACTCAAAATGGATGTTGGTTAGTAAGTTATGTCGATCTATTTGAAGAATATATTGGTTTGAAAAACCCTAGTCGAAGTAATTGCCTGCTTGAGTCCTGGCGAGAGCTAGGCCGGCGGCCGCGGGTCCTATGGTTCACCTTGGGAAACGTGGGGCCGCCACAATTAGTGGTTATGTATTTACCCTTAGTGGTGGTGCAATAGCATGAAAATCAGTTAGGCAGACAATCATTGTTAAATCAACTATGGAATTATAGTTTACAACTCTGGAGATGGCTGGTTCTAAGGTTGATTAGTTGATAAATTTCTTGGTTAATATTCCTTCAACTAAAGATCTATTGCCTTCTATGTCCATACGCTTTGATTGTCAAGTGGCAATTGTTATTACTAAAAATAAATCCTATAATTGTAAAAGTTGATACATAAAATTGAGACATAATGTCATGAAATAGTTACTTAAAGATGGAATAATTTCCATTTATTTTGTGAATACACAGTTGAATTTGGCTGATCCTTTGACTAAACCTATAGGAAGAAAATTAATTCTCCAAACTACAAGGAAAATGGGACATAGGACAATGTATTGTCAATAGAGACAGTAACCCAGCCTATGTGAATAGGGATCCCATGAAATAGGTTCATCTAGGTAATAACAATTCAATGTTGACTGTAAAGCACTTCAAATTTTAGTTGCTTCTGAGATGAGTATTTGACTACTAGTAATTGTGAGGTTGAGTTAAAAACTCTTGACGAATTCATATTCCTTTTGAATGGTTTATTTAAAATAGTATACACTTGATAAACTCACCTTTATGAGAATGGAGTGGGGCCACTCTTGTAGGATTTTTTTAGCTAGATCTTTAGAGCTCTCATGAATAATCATATACGCGCACGGCGTAAAATGCACAAAAACACGCAAAATTGTATTGAACAGCAAGTTATAAGGTGTAATGTGATTGGTAAAATTTCTGTTATACAAAGAATTATTGATTCATAAAAGTTCATTTTTCACTTATAAATCATGTTTTATCAATCTAAGTTTGGCTCATAACCCAAAAAATACCAAACTAGCATTGAGGCTAAACAAACCCGGTAGATTTTTTATTCTTTTACCAAATCTTTTGAAATAGGGGGAGAGGTTGTAAATAGTGTGTATTTCAAATGATTTAATCCCATGTTAGAAAACCAAAGAGATTTTCAGTCATTTTATAATATCTGGCACTTCATTGGGCTTGTGGTAAGTTGGAGCCAATGTGGGCTCACATGAGAAGGAAGTTGAATTGGGTTAATCTAGTTCAAACTAGTGGATTTGCGCATACCTCCCTTCCCCCTCCTCCCATGCATGCATGCATGTTAAACACAGCACATGTTTATTTTACTCCTTGTTTTTGCAAGAATTTATTTTACCTGAATGGATAGAGTTTTGACTCTTTCCAAAGGATAAAATTTTATTTGCAACAAGCTTTTCCTAAACGTCTTCAAAAATCAGCAATGAACTTCCTAATGTTAGCATGCACAACATTTGGCTTCTATTCTAGGCACACACACTACTCTCCTCTATCTACTTCTCTATTCTTTCCACCAGATTCTTGCCTTCTCTACTTCTCATCTGTTGGTTTAACATATCTGCTGTTCCTGTTTCCTCTTGTTAACAAGAAGAAAGATTGTTTAATTTTGAGAAAATATTTTAATACCTTGAAATAGTTTTTTAAGATAGTGTTACTTAGCATGACTCAAGCTTGTTCGAATCTTATTCCCATTTTCATTATAGCATTGTTAACATTGTCTATTTTCCAATAGAAAGTGTTATGGCAGAGAGTCTATTTATTGAACTTCACCAAACAATAGATCATCCTCAAAAACAAAGATTTTGACTAATTAATCATGTTTTGAACACTCCATACATGGTATGAACCCCTCCTATCGATAGATAGCCCAAAAAAATATCCTTCATGAATTATCATCCTATTCCATATCTAACCACACAAAGCTACACAGGAAAAAACCCTTTCTGGATTAAGGCACACATCAAAATAGTTCAACTCAATTCGTTTTTACCTTTCAAGCTGCCCAATTCAATTTCTAGTACATTTGTCATTACTATAAACTTGTGCTTCCAAAGCCACATCCATGGTAAGATCCACATAATAAAACTTCAATACAAAATCAATGTGTTACATACACAAAAATGAAGCCCCTACTAATGTAGGTTAATGTTTGGCATGCTAATAGTTTAAGATGAAAATGCCTACCATATTCTCTAGATTTCTGCTAAAGAGCTAATCAATATGCAAGAGAAGGTAATATGTATGTTTGTCACAAACTTTATAGAATTCTTCATTAATAAAGTTAACTAAAACAAATTACAATTGTAACAGAATGAGAAACTAGGCATTACAAGCATCAATAATCATTTAATGAACAACAACATGGCTGTCCACATTAGAAAATTCACATGTGCTTTGGGAACGAACATGGTAATTAGGTACAAAAATAAAAAAAAAATGCCATGCCCCATTTTTAAAATAAAAAGATGTTAATGAAAATGGATTTTTAATTTTAAAGAAATAAAAAAGAAGAGTCTAAAATGGGGCTTGAAAAATGCGACAATTTGAGCCTAAAAAGATAGTCTAAAAAGGGATTTCTATGAAAATGGGCTCACCACCTAGTGTTGAGTTTAGGTGTACTAATTCACCTAAAAATTGTTTATAGGAAAAAAAAAAAGAGAAAAACCCACATTTTAGACAATTCCAATCTTTGAAAATAAGAGAAAAAGGTTTAGGAATCACAGTAAAGAAAGGGAGGCAAAGGTTTTGTGACGACCCCACCTCCTCCTAAGGAGAACCAAAGGGTCCGGCGGGCCACCTGCTCAACTCTCGCCAGGACTCATTCGCTCGAATAACAAACAACATTTCGAAAGTAAATGTAAAAAAATTCAAACCAAACCACAACTAATAACATTACGAAATTCAACTTACAACCCAACTTCTCAAATTACAATTCAATATACTTAAGGTACAACCACAATTTCATCTTACAAGCCCAAAATATCAAATTTAACATTTCAAGGAAAAATTCAAAAGGTAAGTTCCAACCCTAACTAATCATGTCTTCACTCGGGTTCTCAATCGCTGCTAAGGAAAACAAATTTAAAGGAATGAGCTAAAAGCCCAGTGAGTTCCAAAAAGGCTTGCAATTCATGTAGAACAGTTCAAACCATACTTCAAGTTTACAATTTAAAACAAGGAGATAAATGCGGAAATGGGTATTGCTCAAATATACCAGGTAAACTACTCGAGGGACATCACCCAACAAAGTAGACTAGTCAAGAGATTTCGCCCAACGATGTCACAATACTTCACTGAAACTACTTGAGAGACTTTGCCAAACGAAGTAGACTAGTCAAGGGACTTTGCCCAACGACATCACAATACTTCACTGAACTACTCAAGGGACTTTGCCCAATGAAGTACACTAGTCAAGGGATTTCACCCAACGACATCACAAACTAGTTGAGGGTATTCACCCTATGACGTCATGTACTAGTCGAGGGTCGTCACCCAACGACGTCACATCTAGTCGAGTGTATTCACCTAACGACGTCACAACGGTCATAAGATAGCACACTATTCATTTTAATTCCCAAAATCCCATGAAAAGGAGAAACACTCACATGGTAGTTCAAATCATAAAACAGATCAAGTATATTTCTCATGAAATTCAAGTCTTTCAAATAATCCAAATTCATCTCAAGTCACAATTTTAAGTTCACATAAACAAATCACAATTCAAGTCACTTTTGAAAATCACGTCAAGTAACATGCATGGAAACTCACCAAATTAGCAAGGTTCGGATCCCAAATTTGGCTCGGTTTTAAAGCCGTCCACACTCCCTAAAACAAATAAAGAAAGGAGATAAGTTTCACTCCTCCATTCGTGAAACCAAATCAAAATAAACTTATTATTTATCGCGAATGTGTATTGTGCTAACACTGCAGACTTGTTTAATTTGTGATATATTTGGACTTGTTATATGATTACTTGTATCCGTTGTGATTACATTCATTAATCTTGTGAAATCTGATAATTATATTGTGGATTATGATTGACTAGTATTGCATCTATGATTATGTGATTCTCACCCTTCTATACCTATATTGCCTTATACTTATGTAAGAAATGGAAACTGGAGAATAACGTTAAGGATATAGATAGTATAGGAGTATGGTTTAAAGATATATGCTGAATGCATTGGTGTTTAGTCATGATGTGAGTTAGTCATATTTAGCTTGTGAAGTAAATTGATGGTTTGCTTTAGTTCATGAGACGGCTAGATATTACTAATGATAACTTGGTATTCGATCAATACTTGAACATAGTTGTGTGTGTAAAGACAATCAGGGTTTAAGAGTTATAAACTTTTATTCATGTGGTGATGAAAGATTTTGTCTTCTGACTAGTTGTTAAGATTCAACGTGTCAATTTTGATTCTGGATTTTGATGTTTACAAAACAATTAGATAATTCAATCTAATATTTTTCAATTGAGAAAAATGTCAGCTCAGATCCGTAGGTGCAAATAGAGATGACGAAATCTTCTATCAAAAAGAACAAAAGAAACTCAACTCTGTCGGACGCTTGAAAGCTAGTATCGGACGTCCGATAAAGATTGAAAACTCTCAGAAAAACTACTATCGGACGCTCAAACTAAAATACCGGACGTATGATAGACAGGAGAAGTATTGGACACTCCTATCGAACACATATCATCAACACTGGACGTCCGATTGAATTAAAGAGGAAATCCAAACTCTCTGACCAGTTTCGGACATAGACTCTATCGAACGCAGAAAACTCATCGATCGTCCGATAGACGTTGAGAAGAACCTTTCGGATGATGGCACCGGACGCAGAAAAATGTACCAAACGTCCGATACTCCAACGGCTATTTTTCTAACAGCCATATTTTTGACTGTTGGAAAGTTTCTTGAGACCATTTCTCACACTCTATAAATATCCACAAGTTCAAGAAGATAAGGGACTTTTGCCTACATGAAATACAAGCTTACAAGTGAATATCTGGATAGAAATCTTCTTTGTTTGTTGTATAGGTGTGGGAAAAGTAGGGATTGTGAGGTTACTCATTTGGAGAAGTAAAACCTTGGTGAAGGTTGCCTCACTTGTAATTGTAGTTATTAATTGGTTGAGTGAGCTTTCAATTGTAGCTTGTTGAGGGTTAATTAGGATAGTTGTAAAACTCATTGTCTCAACTAAAGGCTTTTAGGGTGAGGAAGGAGTGAACCTTCACTTGTATAAGTTGGTTAACTTCACCTTCAATTGAAGAAGCTACTAGTGGAGTTTATCCAAGTTTCGGTGCAACTTGGAAATTTGGTTTGCAATTCTTTTTCTATCTCTTTTCTTTATTGCTCAACTGTGATATCTTTATTGTGCTAAAATTGACATACTTTTGTGCATACTTGAGAAATTGTTTGTACTTGTCTTATTGGGTGAATTCTTGCTATATTTGATTGTCTTATTAAACAATTTAATTCACCCCCTTTGGTTGCATTTGGGACCAACAATTGGTATTAGAGTTTGGTCTCCTTGAGATTAAGCTCAATCGGTTTAGAAGTAAAGATGGCAACCAATAATGCATTATTTTTAGAGGGGCAATCCATCATTAGACGTCCCATGTTCAATGGTATAAATTATGTTAGTTGGAGGGATAGAATGAAAATATTTTTACAATCTATAGATATAGAGATGTGGTTTATTGTTAGTGAAGGACTTTATGAGACTACCATTATAAATGAAACAACCGGTAAAAATAGAATTAAAACTAGAAGTAAATTGAATACTCAAGGTAGAATCAATCTCTCTTTGAATGCCAATGCCATGAATGCATTGTTCAATGCCCTAGATGCAAATGAATCTACTAGAGTAAAAGGGTGCAAATTGGCCAAGGAAATATGGGATAAGTTGAGAGAAATTTATGAAGAGAGTGACAATGTTAGAGAGTAAAGAAAATCTATACTTGTTGCCAAATATGAATCTTTCAAAATGCACCCACATGAGAATGTTGATAAAATGTTTTGTAGATTCAATGATATTATTAAAGATCTTAAATTGCTTGACAAGGTATACATTTTGCGTGAGAAAAATAGAAAAATTTTGAATGCCTTGCCAAAAGAATGGGAAAATAAAGTTACTACTATAGAAGAGGCAAAAGATTTAAATTCTATGTCTATTGAATCTCTTGTGAATTCGCTAATCTCTTATGAGTTGAAATTAAAAACACAAGATGATGAGAAAGCAATGATCAAGAGAGGCATAGCATTCAAGGCTTCACAAGATGATGATGAAGATGTGGAACTAAATGATATAGCAAGAACATTGAAGAAACTTCTAAATAAAAGGAGTTTTAGAGGAGGAAGAGCAAGTAATGATAGAAGACAAAAATTCAAGAATTTCAAAATTACTTGGGATGAATGCAATTTGGATGAAGAAATGGAAGAAGAAGAAGAAGAATCGACTCAAATGGCACTTATAACCTTTGGAGATGATGAGGTAAATTCTAATCATTCTCTTAGTAATGAAGAAAATGATGATGATGAAATGCAAGTTCTTATTATCAAATTTCATAAAAGTTTGAAAGAATCTTATGCCAAAAACAAGGATTTAAAAATAAAAATACATGCTTTATTGGAAGAAAATTCTAGACTTTTTTAAGAAAATAAGAATTTGAGAAAAGACAGTGATGACTTGAAAAAGCACAAAATTAATTTTGATTGCAAAAATGATTTGAAGAAGAAGTTGGAAAATAAAACAAAGTTTTATGAAAAAATGTTGGAGGAACAAAGTCTTTTAAAGAAAAGAATTAATGATTTGAATGCTTCTCTCCAAAAGGAGAAACAAAATGTTTTACAAAGAAAAGAAAAACATATTTTACATGCTCAAAGTGATTTTATTATTTCTAAAAAAGGAGGAACTAGATTTATTAAACCTACTTTTGTAAATGATCCTAGTATCATGTGTCATTTTTGTTGCCAATTTGGACATATGCAAAATGATTGTTATGTGAAGAAAAATATAAGAAAAGATATGAAATCCATGTGGATTATTAGATCATGTTGTACTGACTCTTATTCATAATGTTCTCTTAGTAGAAAACTTGGGCTATAATTCATTAAGTAGTTCGCTACTTTGGTGTTTTGTTCATATTGATGTTGGAGTTGTTAAATGTTGGATATTGGTATTTTTTTCCTTTGATTTCGGTATTGTGATATTGACATATTTGTATTGTGATATTGGTATTGTAATATTGATGATGTTGATATTGTGATATTGGTATTTGTTGGATATTGATTTCAATATGTTAGATATTGGTATTCAAACTATTATTGCTCCTTTGACTTTTTTTGTGATGACAAAAAGGGGGAGAAATTGGTTGGTTTGAATTTTAAATATGGTTCAATTGTTGGTTGGTTTGAATGGTTTGGATGACTAAGTGAGGGGGAGTTATGGTTGGTTTGAATGGGTTGAATGGTTTAAATGCTCAATTCATATGGTTGGCTCGGACGTTATCAAGTGAAGGGGAGTTATGTTCAATTTTTGATTGCATTTACTGCTTTTGATTATTGGTGATTTGTGAAAGGGGGAGCTATGTATGTTTATACTCATATTTATCAAAATGGCATCCATTGTTTTGTCATCATCAAAAAGGGGGAGAATGTCAATCTTGATCCTGGATTTTGATATTTACAAAACAATTGGATAATTCAATCTAATGTTTTTCAATTGAGAAAAATGTCAACTCAGATCCTTAGGTGCAAATGGAGACAACGAAAGATTCAATCAAAAAGAATAAAAGAAATTCAACTCTGTCGGACGCTTGAAAGTTAGTACCGGACGTCCGATAAAAATTGAGAACTCTCAGAAGAACTACTGTCGGACGATCAAACTGAAGTACCAGATGTCCGATAGATAGGGGAAGTATTGGACACTCCTACCGGACGCATATCATCATCACCGAACGTCCGATCAAATTAAAGAGGAAATCCAAACTCTTTGACTAGTTTCGGACGCAGAAAACTCATTGGCCGTCCGATAGACATTGAGAAGAACCTTTCGAACGATGGCACCAGACGTAGAAAAATGTACCGGACGTCCGATACTCTAACGGCTATTTTTCTAACAGCCATATTTTTTTCCGTTGGAGAGTTTCTTGAGGCCATTTCTCACACTCTATAAATATCCACAAGTTCAAGAAGATAAGGGACTTTTGCCTACATGAAATACAAGCTTACAAGTGAATATTTGGGTAGAAATTTTCTTTGTTTGTTGTATAGGTGTGGGAAAAATGGGGATTGTGAGGTTACTCATTTGGAGGAGTAAAACCTTGGTGAAGGTTGCCTCACTTGTAATAGTAGTTCGTAATTGGTTGAGTGAACTTTCAATTGTCGCTTGTTGAGGATTAACTAGGATAGTTGTAAAACTCCTTGGCTCAACTAAAGGCTTTTAGGGTGAGGAAGGAGTGAATCTTCATTTGTACAAGTTGGTTAGCTTCACCTTCAATTGAAAAAGCTACTAGTGGAGTTTATCCAAGTTTCGGTGCAACTTGAAAATTTGGTTTGCAATTGTTTTTCTATCTCTTTTCTTTATTGCTCAACTGTGATATCTTTATTGTGCTTAAATTGACATACTTTTGTGCATACTTGAGAAATTGTTTGTACTTGTCTTATTGGGTGAATTCTTGCTATATTTGATGGTCTTATTAAGCAATTTAATTCACCCCCCTTTGTTGCATTTGGGACCAACACAACGATCCATGAATAAAGGGAATGTGAAAATGGTTCTTCGAGTTTTCGATATAAGCTAAATAACTTATGGGAAAAAATTTAATTTACTTTTGATAATGGAACCTGTTGTACTTGACTTTGGGGAAAATATTCAGTGTTTCATGTTTAAGCCTCATATTCTAGTTTTATCAATTTCGTGCGAAGTTTAACTCAAAGAATGAATTCAAAAGTTTTCAATTCAATATTTTATTTCTTTACCTTTCTAGATATTGATATTTAGATTTGATATAAACATGTTTTGGAAGCAATTTAGTATTTGCAACATTATTTTTCTTGTTTAAGTTTTGGATATTTCTTGTTTACAGTGTTCTTGTGAAACTTGAGTTATTAGAGTGATTTCCTTTTTAAAAAAAAATTTTACTAAGCCTTTTATGTTCTCACCCTTTTCAATTTAAAGTTAACTAAGAGTGTCTTTTGCAAACAATCAAGAATGCAAGAATTCACTCTTGTGAGAGTTATTTTGATAATTTTACACCATCTTCTTAAAATTTTGAACATTTTGATTTTTGATATATAAAGTTATATTTTATCTTTGTTGGAGAGGAATGAACCCAAGAACCTTATTGTATCTGATCGAATGGTTTGAATTAATAGGAGTAAGTTACGATTAGTAGAACAGTGAAGTTTTGAAAATTTTATGGGTCTACTAACTCCGACTTGGGGATTGCGATAAGATATTATTGAGTTTAAGGTTATCCTTTAGTGTTTTGATATTTGCACACATTTGTATGGAGTTGGATGTGATTCTTGAAGTTACTGATTACTTGAAGTTTCTTCTGAACATTTTGAAAGAATAATAGGGTTAAGGTCCAGTAGAACAAATTTACTATGTTGTTAAGATCTTATAGAATTTGATATACGAGACACCAAAAGTTTATTAAGAATGCTTAAGGATCATTAGGGTATTGATGTAAGGATTATATGATTTGTTCTTGGATTGGGAATGAGTAGATTAACAATTTCTTAAGGTGATCCTTATTACCTCTGATTAGTTTATTAATGAGGTACTCAAATTTGTAAACACGCATGACAGGATTGTTACCTTGATTCATGTGAGAGATTGAGGGTATACGGTTTATATGATGTCTAGTATGGAATAGGTTTTATAATTCTTAAGAATAAGATGCAGGAAACATTAGGAACTAAGTTGAATTTTAGTACTACTACTATCCTCAAACTGATGGTCAGTCAAAGAGAACAATTCAAACTCTTGAAGACATGTTGAGGTTGTGTGTCTTGGATTTTGGAGTGAATTGGAGTCAGTACTTCGGTGGAATTTGCCTACAATAACAGTTTTTACTCATCTATACAAATGGCTCCATATGAGTCTCTTTATGGTCGTAAGTGTCAATCTCTGATTTATTGGGATGAAGTAAGGGAAAGAAAAGTCCTAAACTCAACTCTAATACCCTGGATGGAAGAGATGTATGAGAAGGTAAGTTGATACGTCAGGGGATCCAAACTGCCCAGAGTCGGCAAAAAAGTCATGCGGATAATTGAATGAAGGATTTAGATTTTGAGGTTGAAGATCAAGTATTCCTTAAGATTACTCCTTTGAAAGCAAGTTTAATTACCGTCAAGTTTATTTAGAATCACAATATGTTCCATGTTTCGTACCTTAAGAAGTACCACCCAGGCCTGTTCCATATACTTCAGCTGGAGGATATGGAGATTGACGATACTTTATCCTATGATGAGAAACCTATAATGCTATTGGGTCAAAAGTGAAGGAGCTAAGAAACAAGTAAATTCTACTAGTAAAGGTTTATGGAAGAATACGGAGTTGAGGAAGCAACTTGGGAAGTTGAAGAAGAGATCCGAGAGAAATATCCAGAGTTGTTCCTAAACCAAGGTATGAATTTTGAGGATAAAATTCTTTTAAGGGGGAAGGATGTGAGGACCTAAAAATTTATTTTTCTGACCTATGTATTTAATTATTTATTCATATGCCCTGATTAATTTATTTTAATCATTTTAATTGCATTTGCATTGTACATTGCCTTATTTTATTTCTTAAAAACGTTTACTCTTAAATTTAATTTTTCTGTCATTTGAATAGTGAAATTTGGAGAAAAGCATGCTTTTCAAGGCAAACATTTGCTCCGAGAGTGAATCAATCTGGAGGGTAAGGATGATCATTTGTTGATTAAGAAAAGCTAATTAAGTGGTTAGAAGTGAGTGATTAGAGTTAAGCTCAATTAGGAGCTTTAATGAACTACTATTCATAGTTGACTTATTGCACCATAAAATAAGGCTTTAGGTCACTTCTTTCTTTCACATTTCACTTCACCAAAAAGCACACAAAAACTCTCTCTCTATTCTCTTGCTTTGGCTGAATTCCCCCTCCCCCATTTCCCAAGCTTTGCTCTTCAATTTCTTCCTCCAAATCTTGCTCAATCTTGCCTCCATCACCACTCCATTTCCCTTGCACCTTGAAGACTTCCTTGCTTCTTGAAGAACCTGATTTGGATGAGAAGATTTTGGTGGCTTGAGGAATCTTATAGCTTGAAGATTTTCTTTGGGAAGAAAGGTAACCAACTAATCTAGCTCTCCTTGTGATTTTAGAGCTTGGATTTTAGAAGATCTAAAGTTTCTTTTGCTAGAACTTTACTATCTTGGCTTGCTTGGAAGTTGGGCTCTTGAACTCCCAACATAGGTAGATGTCTGGAGGAGAAATTTGGGTAGTGGTCTTGAGGATATTTCCTTGTGTTTTATGGTTGTTGTTGTAGTAGATGTTGGCTTGTAGTTGGTGAGAAAGTTTTGGAAAATTTTGGAGAGAAGAATGAAGCTTGCTGCCGAAATTTCTGCTGCAGTTTTCCTTGTTTTGTTTCTGAAAATTTGATGCCTCTTGATGCTAAAATGCTTGCCATATGTTGGGTAATGTGTGTGTAAAATATCTTTCAAAAATTTTGTCATTTGGTTGAGTAAAATTTGAGTTAAAAGAAGAACAAGAAAGCTGGAAAATTTTTGCTTTAAAAGCTGCCCGAATTACTTGTTCATCTTGGCTTGGTGTTTGTCAAAAATTTTGGGGTGTTTTGGTTTTGAACTACTCAAGAAAACTTTGCTAGGTATTTGGCTTCAAATGTGGATAAAATGAGTGAAAAATACCTGCAAAACCAAGTTCAAAAAGAAAGCAATTTCGTGTGCACACCTGCTGGAAATTCTGGTAGCAAGACAGTGAACCAGTCATTAGAAACCAGACCATAACTGAATGTACGGGAGTCAGAATTGAGCATCATTGATTGCGTTTGAAACTAGATTTGGAGTTCTTTCAGTGGTATAAATATCAAGGACTATTTCAATTTCTGTGAATTTTGATGAATTTTTAAAAATTGATTGAAATTCAAGACTGTTATGCCCTATTTTTACTGTAGCAGTAATTTTGAACGAAAATTTGACTAGTTTCTGATTTGAATCTTGTATAAGTGTCTTCTAGAAATTTTTAGTTCACTGAGTCTATTTTCTAATGGTATAAGATACCGTAATTTTTGGACTTATAAAACTCAAGTTATGATTTTTCAAAAAATGTTACAAGAAACTGAAATTCTTATGATAAAGTGTCAAAGTTTGAAAATGCCTTGGAAACATTTTCTGGTTTTCAGGTCTAACCTTTTTTATTATTTGCACACCATTTCATACTTGGGAAAATGGATTTTTCCAATCACATGAGATTTCTCTTGAATTAGATTAGAAAGATTGATTGTTTGGAAGTTGACCTTGGTTGAATACCTAGGTAACTTTGATTATGCATGTCTTAGGTGATCACGTGGACACCAAGGAACTTGATTGACTTCCCGATTTGCTCTCGCTTGCTCTTGATTTTTGGTGAGTGTCAAGTACATGTTTCATGGTAATATGATTGAAGTGATACTTATACAACTGCTATGTGATTTCGTGATTTGTAAATTGCCGAGGCGAGGGTGTACTTTATCGCCCTTGTTCTCTCTCTTGGATGCTTGATACTTGTGATATGAATTGGTATGACTTTCTCTTGTACTTGAATATGCTTGTAATTCTGGAGCACTAATCGGCAGTATGTACCACACCTTATTCAGTGGGAGGTGCCTCTCATACCGACTCAGTGCTATGATCGAATCTAAGTTGATTAGAGCGTTGTCTCATCGACCAACCATGCTTGTGGGGACGCCCCAACCCATTGGCAAACCTTGTAACTCTAGCCGGCAAGGGCTTGGTTGAAAAACTTGGAGAACCATGGAAAAATGTTATAGTTTGATCTATTGAGATCTTGATTGGTATACTCGAATAGTATTACCACCTCGTACTTGATTGGTTCTAGATCCGAGAGGGTGATATATGGTGGTTGGAGGAAGTAAGTGGAGTTTTACGGACATGTTGCTAGTCGAGTTGACGGAGGATCAACCAAAGATGACTTGAACCAGCCTTGATATGGAAATAGCTCCTGAGAGTTCCTGTACCTTCTACTTGTGTTTTATTTCCAACTTGCTCACTTATGTGATAATCTTATTAAATATGCTATTTACTTTGTTAGTGCTTCTTGCTTGCTTGCTTGCTTTCTTGGCCTCACTGAGCGTTGGCTCTCCCTATGTTTTTTTCCTTAATAGGTTGTGAAAATGGAATTTGGAGGCTATAGACTAGTGATTTTGTGTGGTGTTAGTGAATACCTCTTGTATGGCTTTTGAGATAGTTGAAGTGTAAATTTCGTTATATTTATGAGATTTGGATTGTAATAGTAAATGGTAGATTTGAGAATTATGAATTGTATATTTGAAGCGTTTCTTTAATTCGACGTCTAAGTTTGACTTGTGAATGTCTATTCAGCTGGAATGAGTGTGTGAGTCCTGACGAGAGTTGGGCAGGCGTTCCGCTGAGACCTTAGGATTCGCTCTAGGGATAGGTGGGGGCGTCACAGAAATGGCCTCAAGAAACTCTTTAACAGTCAAAAGTATGGCTGTTAGAAAAATAACCGTTGGACCTTCAGACGTCCGAACCTTTGCCTGTCGTATATCCGAACCTTTGCCTGTCGGACATCCGAACCTTTGCTCTGCGTCCGAACCAACCGTCTAAACCTTGGTGGGATTTGTTTCGTCTATTGTTGGACGTTCGAACCAATCATCTGATAGAACCAGTAGCTATTTAAGTTTCATTCTCAATCTGTCGGACGTTCGAACCTCTATTCATCGTCCGATCCTTGCGTCTGATAAGTGCTCGTTAACTATCAGACGTCTAATACTCGATTCCTTTGCATCCGATAGTAGGTAAAATTTCTCAATTCTTCTTGAATTGATTTCTTTTCTTCTCCAATGAATCGAGTGTGACGACCCACCTCTCCCTAGGGCGCACCCCAGGGTATCAGCGACCGCCTGCCTAGCTCTCGCCAGGACTCACTCACTCTATAATCACTCCACTTATCAAATTCAACTTGACAAGATAACACTCTTAAACCCAAAATAACAGAGGCAAAGCTTTACAATACATAACATTCGAATTACAATCCATAATATAAAGGTAATTCATCCCTACAACTTTGTTTCATCATACAGGAGTTCTCAAAAGATATTGTATAAAGTTCCCAAAAGATAACATCCCAAATTCTTCAAAAACATCAAAATAAGAAGAACCCTAATCTTAAGGGTAGGCATCCTCATCGTGGATCTCATCTCCTGCTAAGGAAAACAAATGGGAGAAAGGGTGAGCTAGAAAGCTCGTGAGTTCCCAAAAACATGCAATTCACATAACAAACAAGAATATTCACTTAACGAGATTTCACTTTGAACTTAAAACAGATAAGAAAGCATTTAACAATACAAGTATGGATACGGGGCTCTCAGGAGCCAAAGTCCACGCCGCTTGTCCACGAACCAGTAGTTGACACTCCGTCAACTTATCACCACTACCATGTAGAACTCCACTTCCCTTTTACTCCTCCAAAACCCCACCGGGCCCGTTCTCCAAACAGTACAGTGGTTAACAGTTCAGTAATAGCAGTTCAGTAATAACAGTTCAGTGATAACAGTTCAGTGGGTTTAAGTACTCTCCATGAGGGACTAGTCCATAAGCCAAGTCCAGAGTACTTTCAGTTCAGGGCAGTCGGTAACAGTGGTTGGTTGCTCTTTAGGAGATAGGTTCGGTTCCAGAACTCAATCTCGAGCACAGTACAGTGGTATACGTCACTGGGCTTTGTGACATTGAAATAACCCTATGGTTCTTCCCTTTCTTCTCGACCTAGGCCTAGCCTCCGGCTCGAGTCGAAGGGTTCACCGATAGGTCTCAGGCATTTCCTGACCTTTACAAACACATGCAGTCACTAAGTGGAACTGTAACAGTCATTCATTTCAGTTTGCATTCGTTTCAAAGCATTTTCATAGTCGTTTCACTCAGATAAGAGTAAGTGCGATAAAGTACACACTACCCTATCTGAGAGTTCAAAACTGGGTTTCACAGTACAACACAACAAGAACAGAATTACAGTCATTTCATATAAACACATAACAGGCATGGAAACTCACCAAAGTAATAAGGCTCAGCCTCTACGTAAGGGTCGAATTCACTTTCTTCTTCAAACCCTAAACAAGTAAAAACAGTAGTTGAGAATTCTGTTCTTTCACTCATTAGTCAAAACAACTCATTTACACCCTTTTTAGTTTTCAATCAATGTTTTTCCCCAAAAATTCTCTCAAGGAAATACTTTCATTTCTAATACGATATTTCAAACGATTCTTTGAAAATCACTATCTCATTTCAAAAACCACACGTTACCGATGTACTCACTACGCACTTTTCCACATTTTCTTTAATAAATCACTCAGGTGAAAATCATCAACCCAAAATCATTTTTAACATAAACTCGACATTTCCTTCTTGAAAATGCGTTAATATAACTTTAAAACGCTTTAAACTATAACCTTTCTTCCAAAATCCATTAAAGGAAACATAACACTACAAAACCCTCAAATGACATTTTTCACCCAATTTTCATAAGAAATACTATTCGTTATCTTTTCGAAAATTATACACCGATAAATGTACATATCAAATATTTTCTTAGACAGAAATTCATCACGACTGAATACAAAGTTTCAAAATCAAACACAGAAGTTTTCAAGTGTGGTTTTGGCCATTTTAATCATTTTTCCTTCAAAATTTTCAACAGCTAAAAACCCTAATTTCTAACCATATCGAAGCAAGTTTACAAATAACAATCAAATTCCCAATCAGGTCCTCAAATCCCCTACCTAGAGGTCACCTCAAGCCCGCTACCTAGGTTGGGATTTCAAGAGCCCAACTTCATCTTTTGAGATGAGATCATTCTTTCAATATTAACCACAGATCTACACTAATCAACATTATTAAGGCTAGATCTACAAGATTCAAGTCTGTACCTACGGATCTACCAAGATCCAGCGAGATCCGTCAAGCTTTCCTTCAAGAATGTAAACTCCCAAGCTCAATAAACCTCTTAAGCCTCGAACTTCACCCAAGATCTACGGGTTTTGGCGATCTACGACTCAAGCCCACGATCAAGCAACCCATCAATAGATCAAGTCTTGTTTCTTCACTTTTCTCTTCCTTTTTCTCCTCAAGAACTTCGGCCCTCTCTCTCCTTCCTCTCTCCTTGGTTCGGCTGAAATAGGGAAGAAAAATCAAGCCCATAATCCATCCATCAAGTTTCATAAACTCAAGATTCTAGTTGAAGGAAAATAAAAGATTTTTAACCACAAAACTCACCTTTCTTCCTTCCTTCAAAATCGGACCAGCTCTCTCTCTCCTAGCTCTCTTCCTCGGCTGGAAATGTGGAGATGATGGTGGCTTCAAGAGTGCTTGGAAGTGGAAGAAAGGTAGAAGAAAGAAATGGAAGAAGCTTGAGCTTGTTTTCTCTCTCTTTTTCTCCCTAGAGCTCTCGGCTCTTTCTCTCTCTATCTCTCAAATGTGCAGCTGAAAATGAAGTGGGAAGATGGCAAGAAGTCAAGCCTTTTAATGGCCAAAAAGTGCTTTTCCACGATTTGGGAAAAAGTGACTTTGGCACTTTATGTCAGCGTCAGGTCTAACTTACACGCTCTGGTCCATTCCGACACTGTCCAAACTTATTAATATTCTCTAAATATTGTCACTTATACTTAATTTCAACTTAAAGTCACTAATCACGCTCCGGTAGAAAATTAGAGTCCTAATACGGCCAAAATCATTAGACAAACAAATCGTATAAAATGCTATAAATTGTAAAATATTCAATTTAAACACAATTTTACTCATAAACAAATAATTAAACATAATTTAAATAGTATTATGCATTTTAAAAATAATTTGGAATTTCGAGGCCCTCACATCGAGGACCTGTTCTAACATAATTTTCACATAAAAATATTAGTCCAAATAATCATTTATTTTGTTATCATCAAAATCTAGGATCAATTTCAACACTCTCTACCTTTTTGATGATGACAAACCAAATGATGATTTTACAAGGGAAAGGAGAGAAACTCCCCCTCAATAAGAGCTAAAATGATTTAGAAAATTATCTAACATTTCTTCCCCTTTTGTCATCAATCAAAAAGTATATTAACTCCCCCTTGATGAAAAAATTTCTCCCCCTTATTGGTTGTCTAAACTTTCAAAAATACATAAACTTACACCTTTCTTTATCATGCTTCTTGTGCTATCAATTCTAAGAGTTATTTGGATCATCCATTGAGCACTTTTTAGATTAAATCTTCAAAAGATACCTAAGAATAAGAAAATCCATTTGGTACCCTTTTGTTATAGGGTTCTTGGGGATTAGTACAATATGATCTAACAATCCACATAGATTATATGCCTTTTTTTATATTTTTCTTCACATAGCAATCATTTTGCATATGTCCAAATTGGCAACAAAAATGACACATAATACTAAGATTATTCACAGAAGTTGATTTAATGAATTTAATTCCTCTTTTTCTAGAAATAATAAAATCATTTTGGCCATTAAAAACATGATTTTCTTTTCTTTGTAAAACATTTTGTTTCTCTTTTTGGAAAGAAGCATTCAAATCATCAATTTTTTTCTTTAAATGGTTTTGTTTCTCCAACATTTTTTCATAAAACTTTGATTTATTTTCCAACTTGTTTTTCAAATCATTTTTGCAATAAAAATCAATTTTGTACTTTTTCAAATCATCATTGTCTTTTCTCAAACTCTTATTTTCTTCAAAAAGTCCAGAATTTTCTTCCAATAAAGCATTTATTTTTATTTTCAAATCCTTATTTTTGGTATAAGATTGTTTCAAACTTTTATGCATTTTGATCATAAGAACTTGCATTTCATCATCATCATTTTCTTCATCACTAAGAGAGTGATTGGAGTTTACCTTATTATCTCCAAAGGTCATAAGTGCCATTTGAATTGATTCTTCTTTTTCTTCCATTTCTTCATCCAAATTGCATTCATCTCAAATAATTTTGAAATTCTTGAATTTTTGTCTTCTATCATTACTTGCTCTTCCTCCTCTAGAACTCATTTTATTTAGAAGTTTTTTTAATGTCCTACCATGTCATTTAGCTCCACATCTTCATCATCTTCTTGTGAGGTCTTGATTACTATGCCTCTCTTGATCTTTGCTTCCTCATCATCTTGTGTTTTTGAATTTAACTTCAACTCATAAAAGGTTAATGAATTCACAAGAGATTCAATAGACATAGAATTTAAATCTTTTGCCTCTTCTATAGTGGTAACTTTATTTTCCCATTCTTTTGGCAAGGCATTCAAAATTTTTCTATTTTTTTCACCCAAAGTGTATACCTTGTCAAGCAATTCAAGATCTTTTATAATATCATTGAATCTACAAAACTTTTTGTCAACATTCTCATGAGGATGCATTTTGAAAGATTCATATTGGGCAACAAGCATAAATTTCCTTTGCTCTCTAACATTGTCACTCCCTTCATAAATCTCTCTCTTCTTGTCCCATGCTTCTCGGCCGATTTGCACCCTTTTACTCTAGTAGATTCATTTGCATTTAGGGCATTGAATAATGCATTCATGGCATTGGCATTCAAAGAGAGATTGATTCTACCTTGAGTATTCAATTCACTTCTAGTTTTAATTCTATTTCTACCGATTGTTTCATTTATAATGGTAGTCTCATAAGGTCCTTCACTAACAATAAACCACATCTCTATATCTATAGATTGCAAAAATATTTTCATTCTATCCCTCCAACTAACATAATTTATACCATTGAACATGGGACGTCTAATGATGGATTGCTCCTCTAAAAATAATGCATTATTGGTTGCCATCTTTGCTCCTAAGCCGATTGAGCTTAATCTCTAGGAGACCAAGCTCTGATACCAATTGTTGGTCCCAAATGCAACCTAAGAGTGGGGGTGAATTAGGTTGTTTAACAAGACAAGTAAGTATGGCAATAATTCATCCAATAAAACAAACACAAACAATTTCTCAAGTATGCACAAAGCTATGTCAAATTAATCACAATAAAGATGTCATAATTGAGCAATAAAAAAAAGATATAGAGAAAGAATTGCAAACCAAATTTTCAAGTTGCATCGAATTTGGATAAAATTCACTAGTAGTTTCTTCAATTGTTGGTAAAACTAACCAACTTGTACAAGTGAAGACTCACTTTTTCCTCACCCTAAATGCCTTTAGTTGAGTCAATGATTTTTACAACTATCCTAGTTAACTCTCAACAAGTTACAATTGAAAACTTATTCAATCAATTAAGAACTACTATTACAAGTGAGGCAACCTTTATCAAGGTTTTACTCCTCCAAATGAGTAACCTCACAATACTCACTTTTTTCACACCTATACAACAGACAAAGAATATTTCAATCCAAATATTTCACTTGAAAACTTGTATTTCATGTAGGCAAAAGTCACTAATCTTCTTGAACTTGTGAGTATTTATAGAGTGTGAGAAATGACCTTAAGAATCTCTTTAACGGTCAAAAATATGGCTGTTAAAAAAATAGTCATTGGAGTTTCGGACATCCGAACCAACCTCGGACGTCTGAACCTTTGCTCTGCGTCTGAACCAACCGTCCGAACCTTGGTGGGATTTGTTTCGTCTATTATCGGACGTCTGAACCAATTGTCTGATAGAACCAATAGCTATTTAAATTTCATTCTCAATCTGTCGGATGTCCAAACCTCTGTTCATCATCCGATTCTTGCGTCCGATAAGTGCTCATTAACTATCGAACGTCTGATACTCGATTCCTTTGTGTCCGATAGTAGGTAAAACTTCTTAATTCTTTTTGAATTGATTTCTTTTCTTCTCCAATGAATCAAGGACCTGTTCTAACATAATTCTCACATAAACACATTAGTCCAGATCATCATTTTGTTTTGTTATCATCAAAATCTAGGATCAATTCCAACAACTACTTAAGTACATTATCCTTTTGAGAATTGATGATCCAGATGATCGTAAAAACTCCATTTTGCCTTGTAACTTAAATTAGATAATCATGGATTTTTGTATCCTAAGTTTGAATGATAGTTGGGTGACTACTAGTTAAAATTGCTAAAAGGTTTAGTAAGTATTTAATTGATAGATTGAGTCCTCGCGAGAGTCGGGCAGTCATCCCGTAGAACCCTAGGGTATGCCCTAAGGGAATGTGGGGCTGTCACAGGTGGTATCAAAGTTTAAGATTTAGGTCTCTGTAATGTATCCTAGACTTAAAGTTTAGGATACCGGACTGTGGGACTAGTTTAATTATTAAGTGTCATGATTTATGATAGTAGTTTATCTAGGACACTAATTCTAGTTGTGATTGGAGGAATGGAAAGAAATGGAGCACAAGAACTACCTTGGAGGTGACTTCATCCTATTATGTTTTAGACAAGACCTGCCAAGCCATTTCGGCAGTTGTCCCATGATATAGGTTGGATAGTCAGTGTGATTATTGAATGATACATTCATGTCCTGACCAGGTGGTGCTAGCTATAATAGATGAGAGGTAGAGGCTAGCCATCGTAAATGCGAGAGCAAATGACAGAATTCGAGAGTTTGAGACTAGGGTGCTCGAGGAGCAAGAATGAAATGATATTTTACGTGAATAATTACAAGAAGCCATTAATCGTTTGGCTTGGATGGCACAACAACTAAGGGAGAGAGGTGGAGAAGATCGTGGCCCTGAGAATCCTAGCGTTGGAAAATGAAGTCAAAAGTGTTAGAGAATGAGAATCTTTTCATTCTAATTAATCTAGTGACGTACCACTTTTGACCTTTTGTAGGAGGATGATAGGATTAGGATGTAGAATGCTCTACCTTGGAGACTAATGTACTTTTTTTGATAACTTGTTTGCTTTTGTTTTCTACTTTTGACTTGGTATATACTCAACTTGACTATGACTTATGTTTTAACTTAATGAGCTCTAGTTTGTACTGGCTTGAAACACGACTGAATTTAAACTGTATTGTGAAAAATATTATGCGTGAAAATTGAAATTGGGTAGAGTCTAGGTTATTCCTCTTTCTTTTGAAATAGGAAAAAATATTTGTGGAGATCTTCTTGAGAATCTACCCCTCATCATCTCTTCTAGAAGTATTTGTATATGTGGTTAAATAGAAAAGGAATGGGCATACTAAGATGATTAAGCAGTAACCCTTAACGATATTAGCTAGTATTCCATTGGACATATGGGGTTGTGGGCAATTAAAAATTTAGTGTTTTGAATCATCTATAGAGAGTCTTAGAAATTATTGTGGCTTCCGTTTTGTATATCGACTTTTGGTATAAAAAAAATAGAATGGTGGCCTTGATTCCTTGGATATAAGAACATTCTTGAATGAGGGTTCTCAATTTGTGGCTAGTAGTTAAGGAATTTGAGAATTGATGGTATTAAGTGTTTAGTGAGCCAATTAAAGGAAGATTAAGAAATGTTTACTTCGAGATCCACTTACAATAATTTGGTGTATGGTATATTAGTTTGGTTGATGATGTCAGATCGAATTTATCATTAAGCATTGATTCTTTCATAGGATCATTGTTGACTTTTGGAAGTTATTGTATGTAAATTCAAAATTTTTCAGATATGATAGCCAATTATTAGACACTACAATGAAAATTTTGAAAATCTATGAGGAACTATTTTGAAGGTTAATGACATTTAGATATTGAAAATAGTACATCATGGAATAAAAGGATGGATGAAAATTAAAGCAAGATTTAGGTTAATGGTGCTTTAGCTATTAAGACAAGACTAGGAAGGATAACCACAAGAAATGAAGTATTTTTCAGTGTAATTCAGAGAAATGTAATATGGGGAGTAAGTTAATGATTATCAAGGTGTGATATTAAGGTGAATTGTTACAGTTTTATAGGACTAAGGAAAAATTTATCATAACACGCCCTATACGAAGCTTGTGTAAAAATTTTGATAATAAGAAACAGAATAAGGTGAGAACATAATTGAAAATTTGGAAGTTAAAAAGTTGGATCAATTAATCGTCTCATAGGCCACTCTAAACTTACGAAACTAAAGTTTAGAAAGCATGTAGGAGTTGTACCCTGAGCTTTTGCAAGTGAAAGTATGAATTTTGAGGTCGAAATTAAGGGGAGAGGGTGTGAAAGTTTGGAAAAATTCCCCTAATTTATTTTCAAGTGTATTATTTTACATAAGTAGAATATTATTTCTTTTAGCATGTATACAGACTATTTTACCCTAATAAGTGCAATTTGATAACTAGTAGATATGATTTTCTTCAACTAGTGCTTATTACTTTAAATTTTTTAAAAATGTGCATTACCGATAACCCTAAAATTCACTCCCGAAACTTTAATCGAATGAGTGTAGAAATTATTCGGGGTTCTAAGTGAAACAAGTACCTAAGAATTGGGGTCAAATTGGAAGCATTTTGTTTCATGCAAATTGTAGGTCTCGAACGCAACCTAAGAGGGGAGATGAATTAGGTTTATTGGAAATTTAAACTTGATGAATGAGGATAATCACACAATTTGAATTAATCAAGTTTTCTTGGTATCACAAACACTTGAGCAAAAAAAATATAAAGATCACACCAAGTAGATGATCACAAGTAGGATTCAAATTAAAAAATAAATAGGAGAGATGAAATCAAATGGACTACCAAGTTGCACCCAACTTGAAGTCCAATACCTCAATTGCAATTGCTACTTCAATTTGATGAAGTTACACCAAGTTGTATATGGAAGGATCACCTCTTGCTTGCCTCAATCTCTTCTTGATCAAGCCAAAAGGTTTTACAACAGCCTTGCTAACCCTCACTATGCTACACACTTGAGCCTTCTCTCACAATTGAAAAGCAATGATGGTTTACACACACACTTACACTACAAGTACTAAGAAAGACACAAATTCTTGCTAAATTTGCTCTTGGAAGCTTGTAAGTAATGGTTGCAAAAAGTTCTAAACATATCCAGCCTTTAAGGTATTTATAGGGTGCAAAGATAACTGCCAAACTTCTCCAACGGTCTTGAATTAAATGCAGAAAAAAATAGCCATTGGGTGTGTCGGACGTCCGACATATTGTCCTGCGTATGAAACTACCGTCCGACAGTTTGCTGAGTTCCTGTGTCGTAAACTATCGGACGTCCGAACCAAAGAATCACCATCTAATAGAACTAGTAGCTAATGTGGCCATCCTCTTAATCTGTCGGACGTCCAAAACTTGGATCTTCATCTGAAGGCATCATCCGAAGCTTTATCGTAAACTGTCAGACGTTCGAAAACGTCGTCCGACAGAACTAGTGGGCATCCTTTCTTTCATTCTAGCCTGTCGAACGTCCGAACCCCTACCTTGTGTCCGACAGCATCGTTTGACACATATGAGTGAGGTGTTTTGTAAATTAACCTGTCTCACTACAATTTGTCTTGAAAGAGAATTAGTAAAAGTCATCATGTTGGTTTGTTAATTATCAAAATAACCAACATAAATGAATCACCAAATGGCAGCTTCCTACTGCCATTTGTCAAGATCTTGTTAAAAAGACTAAACTACCCTTCATCCTTAAAGAAAATAACCATGCAACCAATGCCATTTTCAATAAAACCAATAAATTTGAAGACAAACCATTCATTTTAGTTGTATCTTGCTTTCACGAGAGAGGGAGAACCGAGAGAGAGAGAGCTTGAGAAATAGAGAGAGAGCTTGAGAAATAGGAAGAGAGCTATTCTATTCTTCTTGGAATTTCTTGCTCATTTCTTTGCCTAGTCCAACTAGAGAGAGAGGGAGAGCTGAAAATTCTTCATAAGCTTCTTGAATCCTTGAAAGAGAATTAGACAGCAAGAAAAATTCCAGCTTCACTTCACCTCCAAAGCTGTCTGAAATTTGAGCTAAGTAAGGAGAAGCTGTAGTTTGGATTGCCATCCAGCTCCATTCAAGATTGAAGGTCTTTCTTTTACATTCTCAGCTTCAAATCCTTAAACTCTCAAGGTAAATTCAGCCCTAAACCACCTCTCTTTGTTTTATAGACAAGGATTGGAGCATGCATGTTAGTGTAGATTGAATCTTCCAAGGAAAATATCCGGCTTGCTGTCCATTGTTAAAGCTTGCATTTTTCCAAAAAAAATACTCATAAATTGTTGGTGAATCTTCAAGGAAAGTATATAGACTTGAAGCGGGTTGTATATTGAGGCTTGCATGTGAAAATTTTAGTTGGTTCTAGCTCAAGAAAGTCAGGAAAACATTCAGCTTCCTCTCGGCCAGATTCAAGGCCGATTTCCAGATTTATTTTGACTTGTATTGGGCAGCTTAGAATATCAGCTTTTGTTGCTTCGTTTGGACTGTGATTTAACTATAAATACTCCCTTATATTGTATATGAGGTTGAGTGAGAATGCATGGCAAATTGCTGGTGTAAAACGGCTTTAAAATTTAAGAAAAAACAACTTGGTTGGCTAGTTTTACTTCGAAAAGATTCCAGTTTTGTCTTGTAGATTATGGCCCTTTTTCTTCAACTTTGTTGCTCGATTTCATTGATGAAATTGTTGGAATGTTATCATAACTTATGAATATGAATGTTAGAAGTTGTAGGCTGATTTCATCTGGCTTGGACAGCTCTAAAACTCGGACATAACTTCAGCTTTAAAACCGATTCATAGTGCACAGAAAATTCCAGATTTTTACCCCTTGTGTGTCAGCTGAATGTCGAGAGTTTTCATGCTATTTTATGAAGAAACTAGTATGAAAGGATAAGGGTATTGCACAACTTTTAATTGTCAAAATTGGGACTTTAGAAACTTGATTTAAATGCTGAAATTCTGGACAACTTTGCTCTTGAGTTAAAACAGTTTGGTTTTGTTGCTTGACTTCAAATTTTATGACTAAGTGGTGAAAAGTTTCTCAATAACCTTGAAGGAGGTTTAAAATTTGTGTAAAAAATTTGAAGGTTGTATTCCTATAATTGACTCCTTTTCCAAATGAAATCGATTGTGCATTGAGTGAATGATAAACGGCTACCATAGTACTGAGAAATTCTAACTTATATGAAGTGCTAAAAACTGAGCTTGTGATGACGTTCCAACTTGTGTCGCTAAATTGCCTAAAGTTAGGAATCGACGAATCTTCAAAATGTTAGTTGATAATACTTTAAAAGAAAGTATTTCGAAGAATTTCTTGAGTAAAATATAGGCTTTAAGGGTCAATTTTAGCAAAGGACCTTATATAGATACATAATAGTTTCCTAATACACATAAGATCAAAATGACCTCAAAATAACCAATTTTTTTCGAATCCTTTACCCAATTTTACTTCATTTTGTAAATACTTATAAATTTATCCACACTCTATGAAAATTTGAAATTTCTCTTACTCTTGACTCGAACTTACGAAAAACCCAAAATTTTGGCAATTTAATTTATTGAATGACAATGTTAGGTCGAAATTGATTTTAATAGGTAAAATTAGTAAAGTTAAGCAAACAATGCTGGTTTCTAAAAATTTTAACAAACTTAAGAAAATTTCCGCTACCTGCCTTTTTAAATTAAAAATCCTTCACTTTACTTCTAAATTAGATTTTTTTGCCCTTTATAAATGACTAGAAATTAAGAGGCGAGTAACCCCTTTTAACTTGTATCTCAAGAGTCGGTGGTGAGAAAGAAGACACTTTTGACCTCAAATCTCAACTCTAAACTTATTTAATAAGGTGAAGTTCCTACTTGCTTGTTTACTAGATAAATTGCTAATTGTTACGTGTATACTTGGTGATTATGTGCAAATTATTTTAACAAAGGCAAGTGTGTACCTTATCTTACTCAACCTTGATGATTTGAAAATTATATGTGAACTGTATTATTTGTGCATGATTGGTGCCGTTGTGTACTTTATCACAACTGACCAACATTGTTCCAGGATCCCAAACTCTAGTGGCGAGTCGGCTTATTCCGAGCCAGCAACGGGCTTGGTCGGGTAAATCGATGGATGCTGGGGATTGTTTAAGGTTTACTCGAGTATTATCGCCTACTGATTGTGTTTTTCAGACCCGAAGTTGGATATAAGGGGTTGGCGAATGGGATTGCACAAAGATTGTACCAGAGCAACTGTAGCTCTCCACCGAATTGGCTCTATGAGCCTTGTATCCTCTCACTGAAATTGTTTATTGCTTTCCTTTAATTGCTATATTTGGAAATTGCCATATTTAGAAACTGCTATTTTTAGAAAGTGTTCTATATGATGTGCTTTGATTGGTTGTCTGTTTTGGAACCTCACTGGGTGTAAGGTCACCCGGTTATATATTTCCCTTCCTAGGATCCCAGGTTTAGAGAAGCATGCGGTGATACCGAGATCCTAACCTTCCTTTTGTCATACCTTTTGGAAAACTACTTAAGTACATTATCCTTTTGAGAATTGATGTTCCAAATGATTGTAAAAACTCCATTTTGCCTTGTAACTTAAATGAGATAATCATGAATTTTTGTATCCTAAGTTTGAATGATAGTTGGTGACTACTAGTTAAAATCACTAAAAGGTTCATTAAGTATTTAATTGATAGATTGAGTCCTAACAAGAGTCAGGCAGGCAGCCCGCAGAACCCTAGGGTACGCCCTAAGGGAATGTGTGGCCGTCACAATAAGACCTAAACGTAACCTAATCGGCAAACGGCCATTAATACCTTAGTATTGATAGCGTGAAGGTACCAATCACCCCGAGTCATAGTTAATTCATACTTTATAAATTAACTTAGCATCGCTAGTCGGCTATCAAGTGATGACCACTGATGTGCGTCGTATATGTATAGGCGCATGCGTGGACGCCAAGTGGAAACCGATAACTAGTGTTTGAAGCGATCGTCGGTCGTGGTAGGTTACCAAGTGCATGCTTAATTGTACTATACTACATGTACACAAGCACCTTTGACATGTTACTTATTGTTTTACCGTGTGACAGGGCAAGTGTATACTTTACCATACTCGACCCCAATTGCTTGATTTGTTCTATGATATGTGATGAGGTGAGTGTGTACCTTATCACACTCGTCCTTAACTATGAAACTTGATGACATTGTCTAGTGTATATGAATATTAATACTTAACTTGTATATCACTGTGAACTATTTGGGCCCAACCGCATGGAGACACTGGTCGAGTCTAGTCGAGTCTGCAGAGGCGTGGCCGAGTTGACTAGGAAACCCTAGGTACTGATATTATTCTGAACTGGTCTACTAGTTATACTCGAGTAATACTACCCTATTGTATTTGGAGTGTGGGCCCAATCAGGGGTGACATGGTGGATGGAGATGGCGTGAAGTAGTGTCCTATGGGCCTATGAGTGGTTGACGAAGTGTCAACATATGCATGATTTGGTGCTAGTGCAGAGAAAGTGTGTACTACGACTGACTGAGCTCCTAGGATCCCTATATGCTTAAATCTATGTGATACCAATTTGCTTCTATTTTCTATTTAAAGAAGAATTACTATTTCTTATATCCTGTTATACAACTGTGTGCCCTTCTTGGGAACTTAATGAATATAAAGCTCACGCCATTTTTCATTTGTTTTCCTTAGCAAGGACGAGGGTGAGTGTATGCGATAAAATTTCAAGTCTGCAAAAAGACAAGAAAAATATACAACAAATATGAAATATAAATTTAAAAGAGTAGCGAGTACAATCTCCAAGATTTTCTCAAAATTTTTGAGAGACTCCTTCGATTCTTCTCTTTGAACGCTAATCCAAGGGCTTCGTAGCTTGATCTTGACTTCTTCAAATCTTGATATGGAAGATTTGAAGAACTTGATGAACACGAAGAATGCTTCAAATGAAGATTGAAGACCCTTGAAGATTCAAGTCTCAATATGAAGAAGACTTGAAGAACTCGAAGTTATAGAGCTTTCGTGGTTTTGAAGCTTCAAGAAGACTTGAGACGTGCGATACTTGATGCTTGATCTCTCTTGATGTGATGTCCCAACTTCGGTAGAAAGACCCCCTATTTATACTTGTAGAATATGGTAGAATTTGAAAACTCATGCACCACTGTACTTGTCTTGCAAGACATGCAGTTATGTAAGGACTGTATTACCTTGAATATTATCTCTTTGTTTTATAAAGAAATAATGCTCACATGCATTTTCTTGATTAGTTCATTCGTAGAGACATATGACATGGCGAGATTTAATTGGCCAACCCCTTGCAGTATACAAGACATATATAGGGACTAAATAATTCTAAATATTATCTCTTTAAAAAGAAATAAATATTTAGATATTTATCCAAACTTGCTTAGTCATGAAGCACGTGACATGGTGCCATTTGATTGGTTGAGACACTTTAATATGTTCATTGGCCAAAGCACCTCAACTTGACACTTGGAAAGATATAATTGGTCGTCCAATAACCAAATTTCCACATGTGCATGACATATAATTTATAGACCAATGGAAATTTAGAAAATTAATTAAAATTCCATTGTCTACAAATGCCCCCTCGAAACTTGTCCTTGAATGCCAAAGGTTGAAGAGGGCAAGTTTCGACATTTTCCTCCAATTTGATTTGAATAACATCAAAATATTAATTTACAAATAAAGTCCATAAATGGACTTAAGACTTGGAATTCTGCAAAGTTTCTTGGTCGTGGCATAAAATAACCACATAAAACATTTGATTCCTCTATCACTTCAACCATCAAATGCATGCATCATCAAGACCAAATGACCCCATGCTATAATGCTAGCATTTCCAAACTTTTCGTTTCTATATGGACTTGAATCACATACCTCAATTGGATATGATCAATATGTCAAACAATGTACTAATCGGGAATCTAGAAAACCAACTTTGTCGCGGATTTATTTTACGCAATGAAGCTTCAAGAAACCGGTTCACCATGAAATTTGAATCCAAATAAAATTAGCCTTCAATTTGCAAGGAACCAAACTTCCGTAAGCTCACCACGTAATTTGTAAGGAAGTCCTTTTCTTAATCAACCATGTACATGGATGTTTCACTTCCATGGTCAAACAAAATTCTTTTCCTTTACAAACTAAGCAATCTTCCGTTGCAACTTGTCTTGTGGAGCATAGAAGGCCAATCTCTTTCAAGAATCGGAAATGACTCATGCGATCAAGGAATCAACTTCTAATTGTAGAAGAAGACTATAATGCTTTATTCGAATAAGATCAATCCAATAACTTGTTCACTAAATCCTCGTAGGAAAAGAAATCCATTCTGACCCAAGATCTTCCTTTATAAATAGCGAAGTCTCAGTCCTCCGATTCATAACCAAAAAGCTAGAATGCACCCTCATTATTATTTTTCCCTTGCTGCTGTTCTTTTTTATTGAGCTTCACCACTACTATTGCTTGCTTACGGGATCAATTGGTGCTACATATTGGACTAGAGCTTCCCGGATTTAGAAATTTGTTGGTAACAATTGTTTTCCATCATTGATTGTTCAACCTTTATTTGAAGCTTCACCGTTAAACAAACTGGTACTTACCATAAGGTTCCAGTGATTTGTCGTGCATGATATCCACACAATCATCACCATTCTGCACGTTCAATTTTATGAAAAGAACATGCATGAATAACGTGGGACCTCGATTTTGTTCAACCACTTGTTGCATCAATTTACCCGTTTTGTCTTCAAGTTCAATTTCTATTGGAGACCAGCAACCAACTTCAAGAGAAACTTTGAGTGACTTCCGAAGCTTGGAGAAGCATTATTGGTAAGGTAATTTGACTACTAAAATTTTGTAAAAATTACCTCCATTGACTTTGAACATTCTCTTTCTCATTTTTTTTATATAAAACTCCAGCCACTATGAAAATCAAGGATTACGCCACGCCGTTACCACATATTACCTTGACGGATGAACGGGGAGGATCTCAATCAAAAAGCTTATCATTGTATGTTAATAAACCGGCATTCGGCAGCCTTGCTAAGTCTTTCATCCCTCTTGATGCATCCATGTATCTTGAGGACTGGACTAGCAAGTGGACTAAAGAGGTTATAGCACCGTCGACTTATTCTACAACACCAAAAAGAGAAGAAGTCATTGTGCTAAACTTGTCACTTCATAGTGGAGATCCAGGGATAGCAAAATTCACGCTTCCATTCGTGAGTTTCAATATCGACAAAGCTACATAGAGAATTCCT
This sequence comes from Gardenia jasminoides, assembly GCA_013103745.1. Classification (NCBI taxonomy): domain Eukaryota; kingdom Viridiplantae; phylum Streptophyta; class Magnoliopsida; order Gentianales; family Rubiaceae; genus Gardenia; species Gardenia jasminoides. Next base: position 13,824,668 of record CM023100.1, on the reverse strand, counting down.
TCATCTTTCTTTGGTGAGGAGTGCTACACTTCCCATTATTGGGAATGGACCGAGGACATCCTTGGAAGACATATAAGGAAGTGCTCACACGTGCCGGTATATTTGAATCCATCTATGCGTCAAGATTCTCCTATGATTGTTGCGAGAACATCTTACGAGCCTTCTTCAAATATTGGTGTCCTTTTACGAACACATTTCATACACCTATGGGAGAGATGTCCATCACGGTTTGGGATCTTTATCGACTTGGTGGCCTATCAGTTGATGGCACGTTCTTTGATGAAGTTGTCCCTTCTTCAATGTAGCTTCTTTCCACAGACAAAGAAGAAAAATCACTTCTCCCTGCAAGTTGTAAGCATCTCTTTTCTACTTACTTTCATCTTTGGACAAACGACCAAGGCGTGTGGATGAAAGATTGGATTCACTTCTGGTTCAAAGGAGAGGCTAGATATAGGGCTCATCTTGACAGGGCAAGCAGAAGAAAGATTGCGTCTAAACCAAAAACAACATTTAATCCTTCTGGAAGTGTGGAGCCAAACCATCTTGCTGACGCGAAGGACTTTAGCATTCCTTTCGACACCTTAAATATTCAAGGGTCTTTGAGGAAAGAGACATACATACCGGCATTTATAGCATGTTGGATTTGTAAATTCCTCTTGCCGAGCAAGAAAGTTGATCGTATTCGTCCAAGCGTCTTCAAAGTTGCGTGCTTAATGGCGACAGGAACAAAGTTTTGCCATGCAATTCCGGTCCTTGCAAGTATATATCATGGGTTGAGGGAGATCGTCCATGCCTCTAACCTAAGAGAATGTGATGTTGCTTTCCCAATCCATTACGTCTATGCTTGGATTGGTCAATACTTTAATGTATATCATGAAAACAATCAGGTGAGCAGTCACCATGCGTGTATGACAAGATTTAGTGGTGAGAGGATGGCAAGCTTCTATGATAGACAAAAGGCCGAGGAAATCTTCAAAGGAGTAAATCCATTGACACTCTCCGAGCTATGCTAGACCGAGAATGAAGAAAAACTGCTAATCGATGATGGCTCCTTATCACCAAGACTTACGAGCTACTTCATTAGTCAACGATCCTGCTTCTTAACTCTATGTAAGGATAATACTTTCATCATTGAAAGATACAATACTTGTAGATTTAGCAAGCAATTTGGCTTTTGTCAGGATATTCCAAACAATTTGAAAGAGGTCACTCACACCTATACCTTGGGCGAGGCTATTCAACTATAGGATTCCTCGATTCATGTGCAAACATGATCTAAGATGACTATACCCAAGCAGAGAATGCACCCCTTGGTCACAAAGGACTATGATAGCTGGTGGTCAACACGATCAAACAGTGTTCCTTCTAACTCTCTTAAGATCACAGTCAAGATTCCTCCACAATCATTCAAGAAATGTGTGACTACATCTACTAGTAAGTCAATGCATCATAGTGAAACTACGGAGGTTGCCATAAATCTTACTATATCTTCCTTGCCAAAATGTAACACTACTAACACTCGTTTGGCAAGTGTTGTCATGAAAAGCAATTCTTCTAGAGATTCTCAACAAGCCACAAAAGGCATGAAATAGGTGGTTCCTTCGAAGACGCGATTGACACTTCCAAAACCCCTTACGGCAGCTCCAATGGAAGAAGATGTCGAAATCGAGGTGTTAGACAATCCTGATTTTGCCCAGTCCATTGGAAAGAAAGTAACTCAGGATAAGCATGCCGAATCTACTCAAGAAGGGGTCCGTTTATCGACAAGTGGTAGTAGCAACCAAGATCACCATTGGAATAGGTCAAAGAAGAGGTCAAGGTCTTCCGATATGGAGGACACTTCTTTTGCATCATCATTGGCCAAAGTATCGCCGCTTAAGGTAATACATATAAAATTATATCACCTCTTATCTTCCTTTTTCTTATTCCTTGATATCTAGGTCTTCTTCGTTTTCAATTTGCCTTTGTTGAATTTCATCAAGAAGGGACCGAGAACAACTCGCCTGTTGAAGTTAATAGCATGACTTCAAATAAGAGAAATCGTGAAGCCGCTATCAACGGTCCAAAGCAACTTACCACCAGTGGATCTACCTCGTCAATGCTAAGTAAGAGTTGGCCAATTCACATGAAATTCGAAAGAAGCCTAGAGTGGCATTGGTGTTAGAATTTCATGGACAGAAATTGATTCAAACACACCGAAGGAAGTATTTGCAAAGTCTTTGGATGGATTTTCGTGTGCAAATTCTCAACACTCCTATAGAGCAAATTTCTTCATTGAAGGAGTGTGCGGAAGAAGTTATTCGAGAGATCACCAAGGCGGACCTAACATATGGTCTTCCTTTGAGGGAGTTACTGATAGAATTATTTGTGAAAGGTGAAACATATGATTTTTTCATATCATCATCATGGGACAGGATAAGCAAAGAAATACATGTAGAGCTCCTTTCTAAAGCGACCACTCAACTAAAAGAAATTAAAGGAGCGGAGGAGAAACTAACTTCTAACATCCAATGTCTTGAAGAAAAGCTACAGTCCATTGAAGATAAAAAGATACTTCTTCAAAAGGAACTTGCTGTCTTAGAAGCACAAAGTGTAGAGATTTGTTCGACCATTGACCAGAAGCAAAAAAACCTCAAGCAAATCCAGGCCAAAATAGCTCAACTCCAAGATGACATTTCTTCTATTGAAAATGCCAATATCCTGACTGAAGATGCAGCGAAGGAGTTAGAAGACATGAAATCTTTTCTCAAGTCATTCAAAACTATTGTAATAGATCATAAATTTGACATTTAGTCTTAACTTCCTTTTAAGAATTTTAGAGTTGGGACCACATTTTTTTCATGTAGTGAAACTTTTCTTTTAAGCAATAAAATCATTTTTAGGTGATTTTTTCCCTTTGTTTTCTCTTTTTTTTTAAAAGAAAATAGAAACAAGCTTAAATTTTGAATTCTTCACCAAAAGAAAATTTTTTTATGGGGGAAAAAGATTTGGTTTCGGGGGTGTAATTGAACTTAAAGGTTGCCCCCTAAACTGCCTACGTATACCAAAAAGAGAATTAAATGACACGTAGTTCCTGCCATGAACAGTTTAACCTCATGTGGGCCAAGAGTGTCTATTTGTTTACCACAGTAGACTTGGAGGAGTGTTTCAACAGTTTAACCACATGCCACACTATTGGTGGTTGCCATTCACAGTTTCAATTCATGCGGTCCAGGAACAACATGTAGTTTTGACTCATGCGTCATGGAGCCTTCAAGGCAAGCATAGTACTTCTTCAAGTATTTGCCATTAATGGGGCCAATCCTTAACCCATTCTCGCAATCAATTTGTATGAGCCATTTAAATATGCTTCTTGGACAACATATGGATCATCCAACTTAGAGGCAAATCTTCTTTGTCCACCATGAGTAAGGATGATTGGTCTTCGAATAGCAAGTACCAAGTCTCCAATTTGAAAAGAGCACGAGCAGACACTCTTGTTGAAAGTTTTTGAAAGTTGAGCTTGATAGCACTCAATTCGCTGTTGAGTTTCCAATCTCTTTTCTTCGAGCGCTTCCAATTCCTCAAGGCGAAGGTGAACATTGTCCTCCTCATTGAGTCCTTCTTGAATTGCAATTCTTAACAAAGGTATTTGACACTCAAACGGGAGGACAGCTTCCGCACCGTAGACAAGTGCATATGGAGTCGCTTGCATAGGAGTTTGAAAAGTAGTTCTATACGCCGAAAGAGCTTCTCCAATTCGAAGATGCCAATCTCTTTTTGACTTGTCAACAATCTTCTTCAACAAGTTACACAAAGTTTTGTTGAATGCCTTGGCAAATCCATTTGCAGCCGCATAGTACATAGAAGAATTGTACTGCTTTAAAAAGTAAATTTTTCACAAAGGTTGTTCATTGCGGCATTGCAAAAAGGCTTGCCATTGTCGGTGATAATATAACGCGGGACCTTATATAGATAAATGATGTTAAGGCGGATGAAGTCTACTATGTTTTCCTTCTTTACTTCCTTTAGAGGAACTGCTTCAGCCCACTTTGAGAAGTAATCCATTGCAGCCAAGATAAAGATATGTCCACAAGAAGATTTTGGAAGTGGCCCAACTACATCCAATCCCCAAGCTTCGAATGGCCAAGAAGTTACAGTTGGATGCAACGGTTCAGGAGGTTGATGGATAAAGTTGTCATGAAATTGGCATGCTTGACATCTCCTCACAAATTCAATGCAATCTTTTACCATCGTTGGCCAGTAGTATCCCATTCTCTTAATGTGAAAATGTAATTTGGGACCGGATTGATGAGCACCACATATCCCAGAGTGAGCTTCCTCCATTGCTTGCGTAGCTTCATCTTCTCCAAGACATCGTAGAAACACTCCATCAAATGATTTTCGATAAAGCTTTTTCTTGTAGTAGATGAAATGGGGTGCTTGATGACGTATGTCAACTCTACTCTTGGGGTCATCTGGCAGCTTCCCATAGTTGAGATAGTCAATTATGGGATGACGCCAATCCTCATTTTCAACTTCGTAAACACAAACATGGTAAACATTTTCCACCTCATCATGGTCTTCTTCATCGAACATTGGAGGTACGACCCAATTTTGGCATATTGAAATTTGATTTCGATGGGAAGGTAAAATGAGCATAGAAGCTAATTTTGCCAAAGAATCAGCTTGTTGGTTGAACTTTCTTGGAATATGCTCTATGGTAACATTACCCAAATATCCCATGAGTTGTCTTGCATAGTTACAATATGGGACCAATTCAGGCTTTCTTACCTCATAAATACCCAGAAGTTAATTCACTACTAATTTGGAATCACCACAGATTTTAAGATGCAATTGTTTCATATCTACAACCATCTCAAGACCAAGAATTAATGCTTGATATTCGGCCACATTGTTGGAGCATCGACGTGTCAAAGTGAAAGAATATGGTAGGACGTCCGCTTGTGAAGTGTAAAAGATGATCTCGGCATCGGCTCCGTGACAATGAGAAGCCCAATCGAAATACATCGACCATGGTGATTCGACCATAAATACTTCTTCATCGGGAAGTTCACCAGTCAACTCCCACTTGGCAGGTATAGGATGATCAGCTATAAGAAGTCAACTAATACTTGTCCTTTGACAACTTTAGCTAGTACATAAATGATTTCAAACTATTGAAATTGAAGGTACCATCTTGTCAGACGATCCGACAATACAGGCCTTATCATAACATATTTGATGGGATTGGCTTTAAATATGAATCGAATAGTATGTGCTTGGAAATAATACTTCAATTTTTGGATAGCAAATATGAGTGTCAAGCACAACTTCTCGATAAGTGAATGTTTCAATTCATCTACCGTCATCCTTCGATTCAAATAGTACAGTGCATTCTCCTTACCTTTATTATTTTCTTGAGCAAGTAAAGCCCCGATTGACTGTTCTTGCACGGAAATATAGAGGATCAACGGCTTCCCAGGAACTGGTGCGGCCAGCACAGGGGGATTCATAAGATAAGTCTTAATGCTTGTAAAAGCATTTCTACATGCTTCATCCCACTCGATTCTTCATCAAGCGACTAAAGAGTTGACATCGTCCGGCCAAATTGGAGATGAACCTTCGAATGTATGCTAGCTTTCCTTGAAGACTTTTCAACTCATGGATATTGCGTGGTTCGGACATTTTCATAATGGCATCAATTTTGGACTGATCGACTTCTATTCCACATTAATGGACAATGAAACCCAGGAATTTGCTAGAAGCCACTCCAAATGCACACTTTAATGGATTCATTTTTAATTGATATCTTTGAAGATGTTGAAAAACTCTTTGAAGATCTTGGATATGGTCTTCTCGCTTCTTTCATTTTACCACAAGATCATCAACGTAGCATTCTATATTTTGATATAGCATATCATTGAAAATCTTTTGCATTGCCCTTTGATATGTCGCTCCGGCATTTTTAATCCAAATGGCATCACCTTATAGCAAATAAATGCCTTTGGGGGTGCAAAAGGTGGCGAACTCCTCATCTTTTGCTGCCATGCATATTTGATTATACCCAGAAGATCCATCCAAGAACGAAAGTGCTTCATGACCAGTTGTGGCATCAACCGTTAATTCTGTGATGCGGAGTGGAAAATCATCCTTCGGACAAGTTTCATTTAGATCTCGAAAGTTTACACTTACTCGAATTTGTCCATTCTTCTTTTTGACTAGAATGATGCTTGAAATCCATGTTGGATATTTCACCTCTCTCGTAAATCTAGCCTCGATCAACTTGTCCACTTCCTTCTCTATCAAAGAAATCAATTCAGGTTGAAAGCGTCTCTGAGCTTGTTTAACAGGTTTTGCATCTCGTTTGATGGATAAATCGTGGACGGCAACTCTTGGATCTAAACCAGGCATCTATAAGTAGTTCCAAGCGAAAACATCTTTGAATTCGAGTAGCAAATCAACATACTCTATTTCTTCTTCGGGAGTCATCCACGAATTTTTGTACACTAGGCGGGGATCATCACTTATGCCAAGATTAATTTCTTTTAGCACATCAGTTGTATTTTTTGCTCCTACTTCAAATTCGGAGGGGGCATCACCCGCATCTTCTTCTTCTTCAGGGTCATTGATCGTGATATGATGGCAAGAAGTAATGCTTTCTTGATCTTGTTCATCAATGACCGCTTCAATTCTTGCATTGAAAAAATCACCATAGTGTATGAAGAAATTGGTGACTCACTTGTTCGAACTACCCTTCTTTATCGGAACAGGATTCTCTCCTCTTTTCAGAATTTGTTGCTCTTTTTTTGAGATGCCTAATCTCTCATGGACAGGTCGCTTTAACATCTTTGGTTGTGAGCCAAGTTGGTCGAACACAGAAATGCGTTTCAACTTGTTTCCCAATCTATTGAAAACAGATTTTCTTCGACTCATGACCTCTCCATCCATATTCACATAATTACAGTTTGCTCTTTTGATTGCCATGCGAATGGGAGAAGGCGGTTGATAGCCAAGACCCACGAATGAGTTTTCAATGCTATAACCCTTTTCTTTTAGCATTTTTTGAATAGAGGTTAATTCGTGGACTTTCTCTCCTGTCATCTCAGGGAGTAGCTTGCCCAACGTGTTTTTCTCATTTTGGCTATAGCCGGCCTTCGCGAGAAGTTTATATGCATTTGAATCGAAACCCTCTTGTGTCCGAGTTGTGGGTAACGAAGTGTGTTCCACTGCGGGTTCTTCATTTGGATGGACAAATCCTTTCAAAATGACTTTCTTACTCTTGACAGTTTCAATTTTGGTAAGCGCGACATTCAATGCGGCGCATTCGACAAAAGGAGATTGTCCTTCATTTCTCTTTGATCTTGGAACATAGCACAAAATAGGTGCTTTGAAATCTTGAATTTCTTCCTTTACTGATTCTTTTCTTTTTGCTACTCCTTGCAAATAAAATTTGGCATTAGCAAAGTGTGATTCAGTTTCGGTAAAGGGTTTGTTATCAGCAACAACTTTCTTGACTACACCATCACGACAATACTTAAACCATTGATGAAAAGTGGATGGAATAATCTCGTTTTCATATATCCACGGCCTTCCTAAAAGCATGTTGTAGGAGGTCTTGGCATCAATGATATGAAAAAGTGTGTTTGAAGACAAATCGTCAATAAGCAATTCAAGCCTTATAAGACCAGTTGCTCTTTGCCCCCCTGATTAAATCCTTGGATCATGAGATAGCTTTGGGACAATTCATCAATTGAAATCCCAAGTTCTTTCATAACATGCACAGACATGATGTTGACAGCAGATCCTCCATCAATGAGTATTCGATTTATCTTTTACTCTTAAACATACCCACTTACGAACAAGAGTCGATTATAGGTCTTGGAATTAATTGTCAGATCATTACTATCGAAAGTGATAGTTGTTGCACAATCCATAGGTATTTCATTAGCAACTTTGAGTTTTTCCTCAAATTTAGCACCAATTTGCGTGATTTGAGGATCTCCAGTTTTGATGACATTACAGGTGCTGTAGTCATCATCATCATTGCTGAAATAACCCTTTGGCATGAATTCTTTCAATGTCATAGGCTGTCGAACCTTTTGAAGAGGCTAGTGCTGTGGTTGCTCTTCTCGATTTTCTTGCTGCACTTCATCGCTTCTTTGTCACTTTAGGTTTTGTTGGATGAGTGCCTTCTGAAGAAGTACGCTTCTTCATCCTTGGCTTGCGAGTTTTTCTTCAAGTGACAAGAGTCCACCCTTTGTTATCATCCCTGATAGCATTTTTAGGTGAAGTTTTTTCAACCTTCTTCCTCATAGATGGAATATCACTTGACGCGGATTGATTGGAGGGGACTTCTATTGAACAACACAAAGAACCAAACATTATGGTGGTTTGGTTTGCAAACACTTTATCTTCCTCAAGGAGGATTTTTCCTTGACGGGCTAATTCCATGACTTTGTCTTTAAAGACAAAGCACTTAGTAAGAGGATGACCGACCAGGCGATGGAAGCAACAATAATTGGGATCACTGACTTGACCGACTTCATCAGGGCACTTCATTTTAGGAAGTTCAATGAGCTTTGCTTTGAGAAGATCATCAAACATTCCTTGCAGATTAGAATCAAGGAAGGGATATTCCTTTTTCTTGCATTTCTTTTAAAGTAGGCCGTCTTGTTGTTCTACTTTGGGAGGAGTCCAATTTCTCGGTGACTTTTCAGCTCACATTCGTGGCGATCTTCACGGGAGCTGTATTTACTGCCATGGACTCTCTATTGTTGAGTTTTGAAGGAGACTTGCCCTCTTTCTTATTTTCTTGCCTTTCATTGTTTTGTTGAGGAGATTGAACACTTAGAGCTTGAATGGGTAGGCCATCAGTTGCATTGGCTGCAATGCTCAACTCCATATCATGAGCTCGAGTAGCTAACTCCTCGAACATGCTTGGACAAATGCCTTGTAGAATGTAGCTTAAGCTCCAATGCATTCCTTGGATACACATTTCGATGGCAGAAGCTTCAGAGAGTCTATCCATGCAGTTGAGACTCAAACTCCTCCACCTATCAATGTAGTTGACCACTGGCGAGTGTTGGTCAACTCTAGCATACTAATAGTTCTTTGAGTGCTATAAAAGCAGTTCAGGAACTCTTGTTCAAGTTGTTCCCAACTATCAATGGATCCGATTCAAGATCGGTATACCAATCAAACGCATTGCCCTTCAAAGATCAGACAAGTTGTTTGACTAGTAAGTCACCAAATGTTCCTACATTGTTGCACGTCTCAATCAAATGGGCTACATGTTGCTTTGGATTGCCTTTTCAATCGAACTGCTAGAACTTAGGTGGTTGATATCCAGCGGGCATTACTAGGTTGTCAATCCTAACAGTGTACGGTTTGGAGTAAGTGAAACTTGACCTCGAGCCACTTTCTTTCTTGTCCTTGATCATGTCTTCGACGAACTCTTTCAATTGCTTCACAGGAATTGTTCCTTCGGTAGTTACGTACACTTCTTTTACCTTCTCTTTACCTCTAGATGAGGAGCCCTCATGATCCTGGTGCTCTTTGGAGTTCATACGACTTCCTTCAGGAACACTATCTTTTTGGTTGAGTAGTTGGGCGATAAGAGCATCTTGGTCCTTGATGTGTTTCATCATGGTCTCCATCATCTTGGACATGTTCAAGACTTGCTCTTCAAGACTTGAGGTGTTTGTCATCATAATCGGCATTGTGGTAGAAGAAGTAGCAGAATCTTCAATGAAAAATTTCGATTGAAGAGTTCCATTAGAGGAGGCCAATCCGGTGCTTGACAGATCATCACCATGCTTAGAAAGTTTGGATGCTGATCCAAACCCAAGCATGACAAGAGTCTTCTCAATTGAGGCTGGAACATCGTTAGGCTTCAATGTAGGAGAAGAAAACATTGGTGATGTTGAACCGAAGACAGGAGTTGATGCAGAAGAAACCTCCATGCTACTTTAGGTGGAAGCTCCTGTCATGCTCCTCGTCACGGGGCCAACAGTACAGGTATTTACAGTAACATGTGCAGATTTATGAGTAGCTTCAGCATCAACAGCCTTGGAACTAGCAGTCACAAGCTTGTTGTTCTTTGATGCCATTGATCGATATGTATAGTTGAATATGCAAAGAGAAGAGATGGAAGGCAGAGATGGTCCAAGTCTGCAAAAAGACAATAAAAATATACAACAAATATGAAATATAAATTTAAAAGAGTAGCGAGTACAATCTCCGAGATTTTCTCAAAATTGTCGAGAGACTCCTTCGATTCTTTTCTTCGAACACTAATCCAAGGGTTTCGTAGCTTGATCTTGGATCAACCGTTGACTTCTTCAAATGTTGATATGGAAGATTTGAAGAAGTTGATGAACACGAAGAACGTTTCAAATGAAGATTTGAAGACCCTTGAAGATTCAAGTCTCAATATGAAGAAGACTTGAAGAACTCGAATTTGTAGAGCTTTCATGGTTTTGAAGCTTCAAGAAGACTTGAGACATGCGATACTTGATGCTTGATCTCTCTTGATGTGATGTCCCAATTTCGGTAGAGAGACCCCCTATTTATACTTGTAGGATATGGTAGAGTTTGAAAACTCATGCACCACTTTACTTGTCTTGCAAGACATGCAGTCATGTAAGGACTGTATTACCTTGAATATTATCTCTTTGTTTTATAAAGAAATAATGCTCATATGTATTTTCTTGATTGGTCCATTCGTAGAGACATATGACATGGTGAGATTTAATTAGCCGACCCCTTGCAGTAGACAATACATATATAGGGACTAAATAACTCTAAATATTATCTCTTTAATAAGAAATAAATATTTAGATATTTATCCAAACTTACTTAGTCATGAAGCACGTGACATGGCGCCATTTGATTGGTTGAGACACTCCAATATGTTCATTGGCCAAAGCACCTCAACTTGATGCTTGGAAAGATATAATTGGTCGTCCAATAACCAAATTTCCACATGTGCATGACATATGGCAATATTTGATTGGATAAAAATATGCCATGGAGATAATTTATAGACCAATGGAAATTTAGAACATTAATTAAAATTTCATTGTCTATAGCGAGTTTGAAGAGAGGGATGGCTTAGTGGGATTGTACATGAGTCCTGTGCTTCTGTAAGACTTTTACTGTACTTGTAACCAAGTGGCACCCACTTGTATACATTTGGGTTGTGTAATATATGAAATATTTGGAATGACCTATATTTGAGAGTTTAGTGAGTCCTAACGATATATGGGTAGGTGCTCCGCTAAATCCTAAGGTCTGTCCTATGGGAAAGTGGGGCCGCCACAGAGGCAGCCTATATTAAGGACTCAAAAGATGACTTTTACTAGTGATGCATAGCTAAGGGAAATAGATGCTGATGTTAGAATTTAATAGTTGACATAATATTGGGCATATACTCGAATACTCTTTCATTTACGTTTCTGCTAGTTGATTAGCGCGTGGGCACAAACTGAGTGTTATATTATCTCTCTAGTTTTATTTATATACCACACTATAAATAGTCTGATTATTGCTTATTAAAGTAATATTTTGAAATTGTTATGGTTGCCTTGTGTTATCTAGAGAGTCATGAGAATAGGGCCAATGTCCCATACCTTGCATGTGCAGGTTAGGGGCCTAACATTCAATATAAGATTATATAAATATATCTTTTTATTTATATTGATTAATTTAGGCTGGGGATGGTGCCCCATTTAAAGCGGGGAAAACAATTCCCCTACCGCCGCCCTCACCTTGCATTTCTCTGTGGATACTCATCTCCGTTGCCATTCCTAGTCAGTGGCTCAACTACATTTTCTTATAGGAAACTATCCAGCTCAAAACTATTCTCTTTCCACTCTTTTGTCCCTCAATAATATATTATCGCAAACAAACCCCTAAATAAAAAAGTATTACATTTAAGGATTTTCATCAAATTTAACCATTAATGCCTATAGAATGAGGGATAAAAGTGTATAGAAAATCCTGAAACTGTTCCAATTATCAAGTTTTGGTCCCTAATCTAAATTTTTTCTAGAGTAACTCTTGAACAATTAAAAGTATATATTTTCATCCCTCGAGCCATTTTAGTCGTAAGTGCAGTTGGAACTAAAGGACATTTTTATTCAACCACGTAATATAACCATCAAGACCAGAATCAAAAGGCTAGAACAAAGAATACACTTCATTACTCAATGTTGCAAAACACTGAATCTAATAATAGCAAAATGAACTACATTCTTCTTCTTAATCTTTTTAATTCAAGTCTCAAAGGCCATATTAAATGATTGGACATAAATGTCCTTTGCCTTCCGCTATATTCACGATTAAAATGTCTGGAAGGACTAAAAGTAAATTCAAATTAGGGCCCAAATCTTGACAACAAGAGCAATCTAAGGACTCTTTAGATATTTTATTGTTAAGAAATCCTTGTTTTCGATCAGTTTTATCTTTCATTTCATTATCACTAACAGTTAAATCTGATGAAAGTACTTAAATGTGATACTTTTCTTATTGAGAAGCTTGTTTGCAACAATATATTGTTTAGGGTCAAAAGAGTTCAATTAGAACAGTTTAGGGGCTGAATAGATAAATTTCTTTTTTTTTTCCCATAAACCACAATGGTAGCAATTATATTGCTAATGAGAGAGGGAGAGATGGGTTGAATGGTTCATGGAGAGGGGTTGTAAGTAAGAGGTTCTGGGTTCGAAACCTCCCACTTACACAAATAACCATATTGCTAATCAACCTTTAAAGAGACACTACTAGGTCTTTTTCATCAAAGGGAAACTCAAGAAAGGCAAACTTCAGCTAAGAGTATAATCTTTTTACTTGAAGTTTCTTTTACTTGCATGTTACCATATCGTAAATATTAAACTTTAGAATAAAGGACAAATTGATTTGGATAACTATGGAAAGTTGTTGTACTGTACATTTTTTTGTTTCTTATGATTGTTCAATTTCATTCAGCTATTTTAAAAAAAATAAAAAATCAACATCACACAAACAATAGACTTATTTTATAAATAAATAATTGTTTTGTCAGCATAAATTGACTTAGTAAGGTCAAACCATTTTTTAATAAAGGTTATGGGTTTGAGTCCTACTACTAATGTAAGAACTATTAGTGAGCGAACTATAAGAACTCCCTGTAAACGAACTATGGTTTTGAGGGTATACCTGGACCCTCATTAATGATCGAGATCAAGCCCACTCAAACCTTTTAGGATAAAATGTAGAAAATCTACTATGATTTGGTTAATGGTTACGGGCTCTTAGCTCCCATCATTCAGAAAGACCCAAATAAATTCATTGTACTTTGGTGTAATATGGACTTTGGACAGAAATCATTCAAATTGACGGAAAGATATAAAATTCCTATACTATTCCTGTTTACAAAGATAGTTAGTTCAAGACTCAATTGAAATTTTAAAAGCTTTCTTGTTTCATTTTAGTAAAAAAGTAAATTGAGGAGCCAAATTGACATGTATGAAAAAGTCATCATCTTCTCCCACCATAATCTGCGAAATTCAAGAAACTTCTTGCTCAACAGAGCCCTTTTTTCCACTTTTCTTTCTTTTTGCATCCTTTTTTGCCTTTCCTTTTCTTCCTTCATTCCTTCCAACCTATACCACTGGCAGTTCCATCTTTATCATCACTATCATTACAATCTTCATCGTCATCTTCTTACCACCAAGGGTAATTATACTTTCAAGTAAAGTTTCATTGTCATTCACAAATTTATGGTTGTCCACATGTTTTTTGTATTAAATTGATGCTATATAACTGTTTTAGAGGTCCTAAGGGTCATTAAAATGTCACATATACAAGATTTGATTGTGATTTAGACAGACAATTAGGGCTAGACCAGATTTTTGTGTCATCCCATTTCAAAACTTTCTTGACATTTTTTGATAATTAGACTTGGGAATCATGATATGCAGGAAAAATGGAGTTTTGTGTGAGAATTTAATGAAGTTTTGCCCCTAAATAGTGATGGCCAGTAGTGGTGGCACACTGATGCTGGCAGTTAACATCATTATTACTGTCTAATTAGGTTTCATCAAGTAGTTGGAGAAGAAGTTAAAAAAAAATATATGCAACAAAAATAAGAAACATGAAAAGAAAAGGAGAGAAACGGAAAAAAAGAAATTGGTGAGGCAGGATTTAATGCTAATTAGTGAGACCAAAAAAAGGACTCATTTCGGTTTGGCCCTGTTTCATCATTTTCCCACCACTTTTTGCCAAATTGGAGATTGAAATCACAATCTGTACGAAAAATGGAGTTTGGGGTGAAATTTTGATGATGTTCTGTCAAAAATATTGGTAATTAGCGGCAGCAGGTGGTGGCTAGTCACGGCTGCTGGCAATTTTGATTGTTGCCCTTTGGTTTATTTTGATGGAGAAGATGGTTTAAAAAATAGAGAAGAAAACAGGAGAAAAAATAATAGAAAAGGAAAATAGAAGGGAAAGGAAAAATGCACAAAGAAAAAGAGAAAAAAGTCAAGTGATAATCTCAGAAACCTCTCTTGAGGTTTCCTCTAATCACACCTGTTCCTCAAAATTTTTGAAATCCACTTAGTACCCTTAGAATGATAACCTCTGTAACATTGGCACACCTCTTAGGAGAGAGAGATAATTTCTTTCAATTTTGCTCTTCTATAAGTTGACTTTGAGTTTTAGAAGATAAAAAATAAAAACAAATGAAGATTTTTTTTCTAGAAAACAATTAGAAGTAATTCTTTTCCTTTAAAACCTTTAAAGTTAAATATGCCTTTTTAAACTATTAATTGTGATCCCGAATTTTGATTATTACAAAACAATTGAAGAAATGGATTTAACGTTTTTCATTGAGTTTTTGGCAGACCAGATTATCAATGCAAGTAGTGCATTTTAAAGAATTCAATCAAAAGAAGCATATGTCACTGGTAACTGTCGGACGCTTGATAGCTTGTATTGGACGTTCAATAAGATTTGAAAACTCTCTATCGAACACTCAAATTGAAGTACTAGACGTCTGATAGACAGGGGATCCATCGGACACTGGTATCGGACGCTTATCAACCTCACCGGACGTCCGATCGTATCCAAGAAGATTTTTAAGCTCTCTGGTCGCTGTCGGACGCAAAGCTCATCGGACGCAAGAATATGCGTCGGCCGTCCGATCATATCCAAGAAGATTTTCTGAGCTCTCTGGTCACTGTCAGACACAAAGCTCATCAGACGCAGAAATATGCATCGGCCGTCCGATAAAGAATGAAATAACCTGTCGGACGCTTGCATCGGACGCACAACATTGTGTCGGACGTCCGATAGCCCTAACGGCTAGTTGACTCTTTAAATTCCTTCTATCCGTTGACCACTATTATCAAGGCACTTTTTGGTCCCCTATAAATACAGTCTTGCCTGAACTTCATAGATAACTTTTGCACACTTAGAATACAAGTTCTTGAGAGTGATTTTAGCAAGAAAATACTCTTTGTGCAAGAATTGTAGGTCTTGAAGTGTTGGTTCATTTTTGCAAGGTTTTCAATTGTGAGTGAATTCTTCAATAGTGTAGTTTTGTGAGGGTTATCTAAGTGATTGTAAAACTTCCTAACTTGACTAAGTGCTGCTTAGGGTAAGAAGGAAGTGAGTCTTCCGTTGTACACAAGATTGGTCGAATTTCATCAAGTTGAAATTGCTTGAATTGAGTTGTATTCTTCAATCTCAAGAGAAGCATTGAAGGAAATTGGTTTGTTTACTATCTTGCTCATTCTCAGCTTATTTTACGATTCTTTGATTACTATACCATCCACACTTCTCGATTTTCATTGCTCGTTTGTTTGACAAATCAATTGTGTGAAAAGTTGCAATTATTATTTTAAAAAAGGGGTATCATTTGATTAATTTTTTAATCAACCTAATTCAGCCCCCCTCTTAGGTTGTCTTTGGGTCTTATAATTGGTATTAGAACTTGGTCTCTAGGATCAAGCTTAACCGCTTAGAGAAAAGATGACAACCAACAATGCCATGTTTGTAGAAGGTCAATCGATCACTAGGCCACCCATATTCAATGGTTCAAACTATGTTAGTTGGAAAAAATGTATGATTATCTTCTTGCAATCTATTGACATTGATCTATGGTTTATTGTTAATAAAGGTCCTTATACTGCTACTATTGATGATCCTATTACTCATGTTCCTAGATTAAAAACAAGGAATGAGTTGACTCGTGAGAATAGGGCTAATCTCACATCAAATGCTAAAGCTATGAATGTTTTATATAGTGCACTAGACTCAAATGAATCCATTAGAGTTAAAGGATGTAAATCTACTAAAGAAATTTGGGATAAGTTAAGGGAGATTCATGAAGGGAGTGAAGATGTAAGGGAATAAAAGAAGTCTATATTAGTCACTAAATATGAATCATTCAAAATGGAACCTCATGAAAATGTAGATAAAATGTATTGTAAATTCAATGATCTTATAAAATATTTAAAGGTGTTGGATAAAGAATACACACTTTGTGAGAAAAATAGAAAAATTTTGAATGCTTTACCTAAAGAATGGGAGAATAAAGTGACTACAATTGAAGAGTCAAAAGACTTGAATTCAATGCCTATTGAGTCTCTTATAAACTCTCTAACATCTTATGAGTTGAAGCTCAAAAGCAAGGTGCAAAATGAAGAAGATGCAAGGGCCAAGAGGAGCATTGCTCTCAAAACATCCCAAGATGAGGATGATTTGGCCTCATTGGATGATGAAGACATGAATGGTGATGATAGTGATCTTGCTCTCATCACTAAAAGTTTCAAGAGGATCCTCAACAAAAGAAGATTTAGAAAGGGAGGACCGAGCAATCAAAACCCCAATCAATTCAACACAAGATACAAAGGAAGACAAGATGCCAACAAAAAGCAAGGAAATAAGTGTTTCGAATGTGGACAGCTTGGTCACTATGCAGCTAACTATCCAACGAAGAAGAAGAAAGAAATAAAGAATGAAAGAAAACCAAAATTCAACAACTTCCAAATCACTTGGAATGAATGCAACTCGGAAGGTGAGATTGAGGAAGAAGAGGAATCTGCTCAAATTGCCTTCATGGCCATTGGTGACAATGAGGTAACATCTTGCAATCCTCAATGTGAAAGTGATGATGATGATGATGATGATGATCTTGAGTCATTTGTTGGTAGATTGCATGAAAGTTTGGAAGAGTCTTATGCTACAAATAAAGAATTAAAACAAAAAATCACATTTCTTTTGCAAGACAATGCAAACTTGTTTCAAGACAACAAAAGATTGAAATATGACAATGATTGCTTGATAAAGGATCAAATTAAGTTACAACATGAACTAGATAGAAAGTCAAGTCTTTGTGAAATGTTTAAAGAAAAACAAAATGATTTGAAATGTAGAATGGATAGACTAGACATGCTTCTTCAAAATAAAAAACAAAACTATCCTTCAAAAATTGAATTGAAGCCTCATTTTAATCCTTATAAAAGGAAAATAACCTTTAGTGCAAATGAGTTCACAATTTATAGAAAAAGAGGAGTAAGGTTTATTAAACCAATTCATGTTAATGATCCTACCATTATGTATGATTTTTGCTGCCAAGTAGGTCACTTGAAGCATGATTGTTATGTGAGAAAAAATATGAGAAGAGGAATGAAATGTATGTGGTTAGTCAAACATGATTCTAACCATCAAGGACCCAAAAATTAAAGGATACCAAATTTTCTATTCTTTTGTATAGGTTAAAGTTGAAAAAGTCATAAAGAAATCAAAGTGATTCATTGATAGTGGATGTTTAAGGCACATGACCGGTGATCCATCACAAATCATCAAATTCAAATCAAAATCAAGTGGAAAAGTAACATTTGGAGATGACATGAAAGCCAAAACAATTGGAGTAGATGATGTTGGTAAAAATGGTGAAACATTTGTTCATAATGTTCTCTTAGTTGATAATCTAGGCTACAACTTACTTAGTGTTACTCAATTATGTGATAAAGATTTGTTTGTTTTATTCAAAAAGCATGAATGTTTAGTTCTTGATTTAAAATTTAACATTGTCTTCAAGGAAAAAGATTCAATGACATTTATGTAGTGATTCTTGAGAAAATTGACTCTTCTAGTTTTACATGTCTTAAAATTTCAAATGAAGACCCTTGGTTATGACGTAGAAGACTTTGTCATTTCAATATGGATGTACTAAATGAAATTTCCAAAAAGGAACTTGTTAGAGGTTTGCCTAAAATTAAGTTTGAAAAAGACAAAGTTTGTGATGCATGTCAATTTGGCAAACAAATCAAAACTTCATTTAAATCTAAAAGAAACATTTCTATATCTAGACCATTAGAACTTTTACATCTTGATTTGTTTGGTCCTACACCAATTGCTAGTCTAGGTGGAAGAAGATTTTGTCTTGTCATTGTTGATGATTATTCTAGATATACTTGGACTGTTTTTCTTGCGCATAAAGATGATGCTTTTAAAAATTTTATTTCCTTGTTTGCAAAAGTGCAAAATTTGCTTGGCTTACACATTGTTAATATTAGAAGTGATAATGGTTCGAAATTAAGTATTGTGGTTTTCCAAAATTTTGTGATCACAATGAAATAATTCATGAATTTTCTATAGTAAAAACCCCCCAACAAAATGGTGTTGTTGAAAGAAAAAATAGGACACTTGTTGAAGCCGCAAGAATCATGTTGAATGAAAATGAATTGCCAAAATATTTTTAGGCGGAGGTCGTGAATATGGCATGTTATGTAATGAATAGAGTTTTGTTAAGACCAATGTTGAACAAAACCTTTTATGAGTTGACGTTTGATAAAAAGCCAATAGTTGGATATTTTAAAGTTTTTGGATGCAAATGTTTTATTTTAAACATTAAGGAACATCTTGGAAAATTTGATAAGAAAACCAATGAATGTATTTTCTTAGGTTATTGTGAAAACAAAAGAGGATATAGAGTTTATAATAGAAGAACTCTTATGATTGAAGAAGCCATACATATTACATTTAATGAGTCTAATGGTGATTCTTCCAAAAGCACGTGTGTAGATGATGATGTAGGTATTCAAAAGGAGCTCGAGAAGCTTACACTTCAAGAAGAAAACAATGTTGAAATGGAAGAAAATATGAAGGAAAATGACACTCAAGGAAACTGAAAGCAAGAAAAGGAAGACAAGGATGATGATTCACCAAAGGATCTTCCTAAAGATTGGAAGTTCATTCAAAACCATCCCAAAGATTTAATTATTGGTGATCCATCCGAAAAGGTAAGAACTCGTTCTTTTTCAAAACCATTACTTGATAGTTTTTCCTTTGTATCATATTTTGAGCCCAAAAATGTTGTTGATGCTTTGAAAGATGATTGTTGGATTATAACTATGCAAGAGGAATTGAATCAATTTGAAAAGAATAATGTTTGGACCTTAGTTGAAAGGCCTCAAAATCACTATTATAGGTACTAAATGGGTCTTTAGAAATAAATTGAATTATAAGGGTGAAATTGTGAGAAACAAGACTAGATTGGTAGCTAAGAGGTATGCCCAAGAGGAAGGTATAGATTTTGATGAAACATTTGCTCCCGTAGTAAGATTAGAATCTATAAGAATGTTTCTTGCATTTGCTTGTTACAAAGGTTTTAAATTGTATCAAATGGATGTTAAAAGTGCTTTCCTAAATGGTTTTATTGATCAAGAAATTTATGTGGATCAACCTCCCAGCTTTGAAAGTGATAAATTTCCCAATCATGTGTTTAAGTTTTCAAAAGCCTTGTATGGTTTAAAACAAACTCCTAGAGTTTGGTATGAACGTTTAAGTGGTTTTTTGATTGAAAATTGTTTTAAAAGAGATATTGTGGACACCACTCTTTTTACAAAACAAAAATTAAATGATTTTCTCATTGTGCAAATTTATGTTGATGATATCATTTTTGGTGCTACAAATGAGCGTTTGTGCAAGGATTTTTTCACCATTATGCAAAATGAATTTGAGATGAGTTTGATAGGGGAATTGAATTTCTTCCTCAGACTCCAAGTCCTTCAAACTCACGAAGGAACTTTCATCAATCAAATAAAGTATACAAAAGAGCTTCTCAAAAGGTTCGGCATGAAGGATTCAAAACAAGTCGGTACACCAATGTGTACGTCCGCCAAACTCGAAAAGGATGAGCAAGGTACAAGTGTTGATGAGAAGAAATATAGAGGTATGATCGGAAGCTTTCTCTATTTAACCGCAAGTAGGCCGGATATTATGTTTGTTGTTTGTTTATGTGCTTGATTCCAATCATGTCCTAAAGAATCTCATTTAAATGCCGTTAAGAGAATTTTTTGATATTTGAAAGGAATCTTGAATTTTAGTCTATGGTATCCGAAGTGTCATGAATTTGCCTTATGTGGTTATACGGATGCTGATTTTGGTGGTTGTAGAATTGATAGAAAAAGTACTAGTGGTTCATGTCATTTTCTTGGTAATTGTTTGGTCTCTTGGTTTAGTAAGAAACAAAATGCCATTTCCTTGTCCACAACCTAAGCGGAATATATTGCCGCTAGTGCATGTTGAGCTCAATTGTTGTGGATAAAGCATACTTTGAATGATTTTGGATTATTGTATGATAATATGCCTATTTATTGTGATAACACAAGTGCCATAAATTTGACAAAAATCCCATTCAACATTCTAAGACAAAACATATAGACATAAAACATCATTTCATTCGTGATCTTGTTCAAAAAGATGAAATTTGTGTGAATTATGTGTACTCAAAAGACCAAATTACTGATATTTTCACAAAAGGCTTGCCCCTAGATCATTTTACATATTTACGTTCAAAATTGGGCATTTTAGAAAAGAACCCTTAAATATTTCTGGTCAAATTCTATCGGACGTCCGACCCTGATGGATGGACGTCCGACAATGTTTTTAGCCATTTTCCAGAAAATCCTATCGGACGGATGTGTCGGATGCTTTATGTCGTTCGAATGTCCGACACACCAAACGTCACTGCATATCAGTCACTTATTTTCATTTCAATCAGTCAAACTCATTAAATTCGGACGCAACTTCCCAACCACCCATCTTCAAAATTCCAAATTCCCACCTTGAATTGCACCAATTCTCAAAATTGAAAGTACAAACTCTCTCCCAAGGCTATTGCAAACCGAAAGTCATCCACATTTCTCACTATAAATCACCATTTCTTCTACCCCCAAATCATCTCAGATATCCTAAAACCTTACCTCTTCCCTTTTTAAGTTGATCGACCTCTGCATTATCATAAAAATTGTTGGTTAAACACTCAGCATCCCACACAACATCTTAGGCATCACTTAAAACACACACGCGCAATCATGGTGCGGTGAGCATGGATTTAGTCTTTGATTTTGATGTGGTCAATAAAATTTTGAAAACAACTATAGAATTTGGCTGTAAAAGTAAAACTACTAACTTTTTGTCCTATGAAGAAAACCCAACTAGCATCAACCATTTTAATGCTGAGAAATTGAGGTCCTACTTCCAATCTCCTTTTCAAACCCCTGTTGATGCTAAATTGGAGGATTTAAATCCTAAAAACCTAATCATTTTCTCAATTGTCTCGAATCTGCTTGTACTACTGATGGGCATTGCACTAATGCAAATAAAATGGAGTTGTATCTGTTTTACTGCTTTGTTGAGAAAATCAGAATTGACTTTTGTTTTGTTATGTGCAAGTTTTTAATGAAACTTTGTACTGACACCAGAAGAAAACTGTCCTATGGAAAGTTTTTGACTCCAATTTTTGAACATTTCAAAGTTCTGATCACTGGTGTATGTCCTAAGGACATATCCACCTCTGTTTTCTCAAAATCTTATTTTGAAAGAAAAAACTTGAAGTTTTTTGATGGTGCTTGGTGCTCCAAAGAAGCGCATCTGAGTCTCGTTCCAAAATGATTCATGACACTCCCATCTCTCTTAACATCACTAAAACTCTTCGTTTCACTCCTGACCCATCCATTCATCTTCGGAAATCTGTTTCTAAAACAACCTCTCCTCAATCTGAGACTATTGAGTTGCTCTAAGAACTCAAGAATCATGTTCTCCTCCTTGAACATGGTCTTATGTTAACCATGACATTTGAGCAAAAGTCTGAGTTTCTGGACAAAAGGAGTCTACTATTCCCTCCTGTCATGGATGAAGATGCTTCCCTAGCCAAGGAGTCTCGGCCTGATCCTACGCTAGACATTCAAGAAGTGCCTGAATCTCAAACGCCTCATCGTGATCCCTCAACATCTGAGAAAGGAAAAGAACCAGTCAATGAACAACCTGAGGATGAAGATGATGACGAAACTGAAGAAGAAGATGACTTAACTTATCGGCTTACTAGAAGAAGACCTGGAACAAGATCCACTTTCATCCTTTAGGCACATTAGCAACACTTGCACTTGCACTTCACCATTACGTTGCATAATTCCTTTTGTTCCTCTTCATCATTGGTTGAAGTGTACTAAGTATTAAACTCTTTTGCTACTCTTTTTATTGCTCTTTTGTATCTCCATTGGAAAATCAGTACCTTAGATGTTAATTTTGTTTTTGGTATTTCTCGTAATATGATGACTTTGGTCCCTTTGATATATGTGATGAATTTATGTTGCAATAGTTCTATGTGATATATTTGATGGACATGTGATAAAAATGTGATGAACTGGTAATTCATTCTGGTAACCTTTGGTTGCAATGCTAGCTGCATTGCATTTAGATGTTATTTAGTGTTGGGTTGCTATTGGATTTGGTTCTCTTGCTGGGACATTGAATCTTTTTTTAGTTCTAATTGGCACTCATGATTTGGTATTGGAACTTTATTGCCGTTGAATTTTGAATTTGTGGTCTTATATTGGATTGTCTCTGATCATGCCAATATGTCACACATTTGGTATTGAAAATTTCATTTTGACAGCACATTTGGTATTGAAGATTTCAAATTCTTAAAGCACATTTGGTTTTTCAACCTCTTATTCTTCTGCTCGATATCATTTGTGATGACAAAATGGGGGAGAAATGTTTTGTGGGTCTTGTGATTTGTATTTAAGTTCAAAAAATAGGAGTAATCGAGTAAGGGGGAGCTTGTTAATCAATCTAAATCACTCCTTTTTATGCAAGCCATGTACATTTTCAGTAAATAATTAGTCAATCGAGTAAGGGAGAGTCTTGATACGTTTTTTATCAAATCACGTTCAATTGTTTTGTCATCGTCAAAAAGGGGGAGAATGTTAATCGTGATCCCTAATTTTGATTATTACAAAACAATTAAAGAAAAAAAATTTAACATTTTCCATTGAATTTCTGGCAGCCCAGATTATCAATGCAAGCAGTGCATTTTAAAGAATTCAATCAAAAGAAGCATATGTCACTGGTAACTATCGGACGCTCGATAGCTTGTATCGGACGTCCGATAAGATTCGAAAACTCTCTATCGGACACTCAAATTGAAGTACCAGACGTCCGATAGATAGGAGATCCATCGGACACTCGCATCGGACGCTTGTCAACCTCACCGGACGTCCGATCGTATCCAAGAAGATTTTTAAGCTCTCTGGTTGCTGTCGGACGCAAGAATATGCATCGATCATCCGATCGTATCCAAGAAGATTTTCTGAACTCTCTGGTCGCTGTCGGACGCAAACCTCATCGGACGCAGAAATATGCATCGGCTGTCCGATAAAGAACGAAATAACCTGTCGGACGCTTGCATCGAACGCACAACATTGTGTCGGACGTCCGATAGCCCCAACGGCTAGTTGACTCTTTAAATTCCTTCTATCCGTTGACCACTATTATCAAGGCATTTTTTGGTCCCCTATAAATACAGCCTTGCCTAAACTTCATAGATAACTTTTGCACACTTAGAATACAAGTTCTTGAGAGTGATTTTAGCAAGAAAATACTCTTTGTGTAAGAATTGTAGGTCTTGAAGTGTTGGTTCATTTTTGCAAGCTTTTCAATTGTGAGTGAATTTTTCAATAGTGTAGTTTTGTGAGGGTTATCTGAGTAATTGTAAAACTTCCTAACTTGACTACGTGCTGCTTAGGGCAAGAAGGAAGTGAGCCTTCCATTGTGCACAAGATTGGTCGAATTTCATCAAGTTGAAGTCGCTTGAATTGAGTTGTATTCTTCAATCTCAAGAGAAGCATTGAAGGAAATTGGTTTGCTTACTATCTTGCTCATTCTCAGCTTATTTTACGATTCTTTGATTGCTATACCATCTACACTTCTTGGTTTTCATTACTCATTTGTTTGATAAATCAATTGTGTGAGAAGTTGCATTTGTTATTTTAAAAAAGGGGCATCATTTGATTAATTTTTTAATCAACCTAATTCACCCCCCTCTTAGGTTGTCTTTGGGCCTTACATAAACTTTATAATTTTTTTTCGGACTCTTTAACAAAAAACTCAAAAAAAAAAGATTGAAAGGAAATAAGATTTTTATTTTAATATTGTTGGTTAACAAATTTTTCAAAAATTTTATTTTCAATAATTGAATATCATTATTCAAGAATAATTTTTTCCCTTTAAAACTTTTAGAGTCAGAAAATATGCCTTTTCAAATTTTATAATTTTTGTTCCTAACCCTTAACAATAAGTTCAAAAAAAATTTCATCTAAGAGAATCAAATTAGGGGTGGCAATCAGGTCGTGTATGAGTTGGTAGGTTGGGTTGAGAGGCTGGTATAACACAAAACCCACTGACCCAAATACGACCCACCAACCCGAAACTACCCGACATAAACACGACCTGATACCAGTTGGCGGGTCACCTGAAATGACCCAAAATTTTTTTTTAATCTAAATGAAGTTAAATAAGAAGAATAAATAACACAAATGACAACTGAGTAAGTATAAACAAGCAGATATTTTTAGGATAGGTTTAATGTGCACATTATCAGATACTGCAAGAAAAGAATAAAAGGGTACTGCAACCATTCAAAACTACAATCAAACAACTAGTGGGGCCAAATTTTGCCTAACCCAATGTAACTTCAAGTTCAAACCTTCTTTTAAGTCGAGGGGGCCAAATTTTGGCAGTCTAGTACCTTGGCATAACAATCAATTCTCAACAAATGCAATATATATCAACATGACTAAATAATAGCATGATATAACAATCAAATGGGCCTTTTTTTTTTTTTGACCTTTAACAGGTCAATCGGGTCATCCCATCAATGACCCGACCTGACTTGTTTGTCTTTCGAGTCAATCGGGTTCAACTCGATTCTGACCCGAACTCGCCAAACCTTGACTCAAACCCATTATTTTCGTGTTAGATTCGTGTCGTGTTTTCAGGTCATGTCAGAAATTGCCACCCCTAAATCAAACTAATTTTTAGTTTCCATTCTCCATATTGTTAAGAAATAAAAATCATTTTTTCCTTTTTCTAAATCACTAGGAAAGGGTCGTCATTTCTAATTATGCCAAAATTTTAGATTAAAAAAATAAAATTTTATTTTAATACCACTGATCAATCAATTTTTCAAAAGTTTTATTTTCAATAGTTGAACACCGTTGTAGGTACATTTAATATGTTTTTTTTTTTTATGATTTCAACTGCACCCTATCGATCTCCTTTGCCAAATGAATGATTTTGATCTATTTTTTCCCTCATCTCTTCTCAACTAATTAAGATAAAAAGAGAAAATTGGTGTAAAAAAAGTAGTTTAAATGTGTGAAATTTTTATGCCATTTTTATTATTTTCTTTTTACATAATTTAGTTTCAAAGTGCTAGGTGTGATTTGGAAAAAACTCAAGCGAGATTTTTGAAATTATCTCATGAAAATATCAGGGGTAGTATTGTTCTTCCAAAATTTTATGATGTCACATCATCCTATCAAGGTGCTAAGTGTGATGGAAAAGCCAAGTATGATTAGGGAAAACCTTAAGGAAGGTTTCTGAGATTATTCCAAAAGTCAAAATGACTAAATTACTCTTTCTAATTACCCTCTACACTTGAACTTACTTATAACGAGTATACCCCAAACTCTGTTATTCATGTTCCATTTTAATCCAAAACACAAGAAGGGTCCTTTGGGAGTTTAAAAATAATGAGAGAATTGGGGAGATTTCATGACCATTATTGAAATTACGAAGGAGTTGTTTGTATCTTACCCAACTTTTTATTCTTTGGGAGTTTTAGAATAATGAAAGAACTAAGGAGATTTCATGACCATTATTCAAATCACAAGGGAGTTGTTTGTATTTTTACATAACTTTTTATCCATAAAACACTGGAGTTGTTTTTGCATACAAACAATAATGTCATGCACCAAAAAATAAATAAATAAATAAACAAAAACAAAAATGTCGTATAATACGATACCAAGGAAGTACATTAGACTACGTTTTCAATCACCTGGCTCTGATCCTACGGTTGAAATTTGTGCCACCAGCAAGCATACAAACAACGTCATATACCAATAAATAAATAAACAAAAACAAAAACGTCGTATAATACGATACCAAGGAAGTACATTAGACTACGTTGTCAAATCACTTGGCTCTGATCCTACGGCTCAAATCTGTGCTACCAGCAATCCAACCGTGCTCATCCGTTGAATCTCCCCTATAAATAGAGGCCCTAGAACCATAGGCTACACCGATTTTCTTCATAAACCCTCCTCTGCTCGTCTGAACCCTTTCTAGGGTTTTTGCTCTGCGTTCGGTAACTGTCTCACTCAAGGTACTTCTTCTTCTTAAGCCCCCCAATGAAGCCCTGATGTCCATCCGCAGTATGAATATAAATAAATCTGTGCATTTATCTTGTGTCCACTGTATTTGATGAATTATGATGTAAAATTCATGGTTTTTGTGCTTTTATGCTCTAGTTGCTGGATGGTGTCTAGATTGATTATTAGTGGATTGTACAGAGATGAACTTTAATCCTGAATTGAAATGCTATTATTCGAAACAGAATTCGTCTTATTACTATTTTCCGTGTGTGAAAAGATGTTGATCCTTTTGTTTTGCAAGTCTTTTTGGCGTTAAATCTTGTAGAAGGGTTTTTTTTTTCTTGTGGGGGAGGGGAGGGGGGGTAAGAGGGGCTATTCCATAACTATGTAGTGCTTTTAATTTATGCTCTTCAAAAAGCAGTTATTGTGCCAATGATGAGTTTCTCAAGTCTTAGGCACTGTAACATTTTCTCGAATTTCAAGAAACAAATCGAAATGTTAGTTCTTTCCAAATAAAATACCTAATTGGTTACTTGTGTAACCAATTGGCAGCCAATTGGTTACTTGGCTAACATTTCTTGAATAAAATACCCAACCTCATGTACTCTGTCACATACATGTGCCAAAGGATATATGACCTTTTAAAGTACATATGGCTTTGCATTACTGCATTTTTGATATGTCAGGAGACGAGGTATCAGGTATAGGCATGAGATTGGCAGCCAGTTTGTTGCTTGTCAGTATACTTGTATGCAAATTACTTGGGTATTTTATTCAGTAGTATCTGGTTTTAGATGACCCCCAATTGGTTTGTTGAGCCAGGAACTCTGAATTGTTGGCTGAATCAGTTTCCAATTTTTTAAACTGATTCAGCATAAATTCATCTAACCCAGTAATGCATTGGGCTTTGTATCTTTGTTGAACGTGTTGTCTATTTTCTGCTAAGCCTTTCAGTGCAAGTCAATGTAAGTACTGTATGTTTCTGTGTTTACAGTGATGGCTTTCTTCAATAAAGCCCGAGGTCTACTCCAGCATGCAGTCAGGAAGCATATTAATCATGAAATTTCTGCCTCTAGACCATCCATATTTCAAGCAATACGATGCATGTCGTCAAAGCTCTTTGTTGGAGGTACTGTTGTTGTTGTTGTTGATGAAATACCAGGCATTGCAAGTGTTCTGTTTTAAATCTGATGATGCCCTTTATGTTTACAGGGCTTTCGTATCAAACAGATCAGGCAAGTCTCGGAGAGGCTTTTCAGAAGTATGGAGAAGTTATTGAAGGTAATGGTTCTCATAAAGGAAGAATGGCGATTGAATTCCTTGTATTAATAATCTGCCAGTTCATCAATGTCCCGTGCTTATTCTAGCAGTCATCCTAGAGTGGATAAAAACCTGTAATGCTTACTTACCTAATTGCTTTCAAAATAAATCAAATTTTGATAGTTTTCGTGAAGAATTCTTCTGATAGGTTGAACCGCATTTTTGGATTGGCATATGCACATCCATTCTTTTTTATTGGGCTGTAGATGCAGAAAACTTTTTTTGGTTACTGTAATTCCTTTTAAATTTATGCCTTCACAAGGTTTGATAACATCTCTCAACAAATACCACTGAGATGTTTGGCTATTTGCTGCCTTGTTATTAGGTTTATTTTCTGTTCAATTATTTGACATTGACATATTTGTCTGAGTTTGTTTTGCCATTCTGCAGCAAGAATCATTACAGATCATCAATCTGGTAATTCCAGAGGTTTTGGCTTTGTTACTTTTCAAAGTTCTGAGGCAGCTTCTTCTGCTATCATGGCCTTAGATGGAAAGGTACTGTTGCATGTTTCTTTTATCCACTCTTTTCTCCTCCTTCCCCTTCCCCATTCATGGCTGAATCAGTTTCCAATTTTTTGAAATAAGTTACATAAGCTACGTAGAAATATACAATTAGATGCTGCTACAGGAAGTGCAGTTGTTTGCCTCATTAGATGCAGAGGGTTTGACTTTGGAATCATTAGTACTAAAGAGTTTAGGTTGTCTTAGAATTCTTCAATTTGAACTTTACAGTTTGACCAGTTTTGTTGTGTGTTACTATAAAATTTTCTTTCAGGAGTTTCAAGGACGTGTCATAAAAGTGAGTCATGCTCATGATAGGGCACCACGAGGAGGAGCTGGCTACAGAAACTATGGCGGTGGCTATGGAGGTGATGGCGGTGGCTATGGAGGTGGCAGTGGCGGCTATGGAGGTGGCGGCAGCAGCTATAGTGGTGGAAACTATGGTGGTAGTCATTATGGTGATGGAAATTACGAAGGTGGTAATTATGGTGGTGGTGGGAACTATAGCAATAATTTTGGTGCCAATCAGAGTGCTGGAAGCAGTGGATATGGTACAACTGCTGGAGACAGCTATGCAAGTGGTGGTGGGCTTGGCAGTTGTGCTAGCAGTGAAGGGTCTTATGGTGGTGGCAGCAAGTATGCTAGTGGTGGAGGCAATTATGGTGGCAATAATTTTGAGAATACAAATGTTGGTTTTGATGGTGGGAACAATCAGAATTTTGGTGTTGTTTCTGATGGTGGTGGGAGTGATAACTACTTTGCAGGTAACAACAATGCTGGAGGTGGTTTCGGTGACACTGGGTTCAACAGCAATTCTGGATTAAGCTATGGTTCTGGGAATCAATATGGTAACAATGAGAACAATGTTGTGGCTAATGCCAATGATAGTTACGACCAAAATGATGAAGGGAACTTCCAGGATGATGATGAGCCCCATGACTTTTTGGACAGAAGGGCCCCATAGCCATACAAAATCTGCCTGCATTTGTGCTCACTGAAACTTGCTCTCCTCATCCCATGTCCGTGGCTCTTAACCTTTTCTTTTTTACATCGGCATATAGTTGTTTTCTGTCCCTGAAATTATGAATCTGTTAGTACTTCTTAATTGGGCCATGTAAACTTGAATTATTACAGTTTTGAACTCTAAATTTAGTAATGAGAAGTTTGTTTCAATGCCAGTTGGGCCTTTTTTTTTTTTTGAAACCGCCAGTGCTACTGACGGGTGGGGGAGACCCCAATTTATTAATAGAACTAGCTAGTACAAACGATATATGGGTACTAGGACCCTATTTCTGCACAAAGAATCGAAAATTACATATTTGCAATCTATCCAACCTTACTAGGCTACGAACATATGCAAGCAAGCCTTGAGGACGTAAAAACTGTTGTAACGATAAACCAGACAATCCCAGATTTGCTAAAGCATCAGCAACCATATTTCCCTGGCGGTAGCAGTGACGGAAATCATATTGGCAATGAAGCGCGCGGATTTGTCTGACAAACACACCTCCTCCAGCAGTAGTCGCATTGGCTGCTCCATCTGTATTTAGCTTTCACCATCCCTTAGCTTCCACCATCCTTGTGGAGGGAATGTCCAAGGAACCCGAATAGCTCGTAGTTGGGGACGCCCCTTCCCCAAAGCTCAAAGCCAATTACACCAATCCAGCTTTCCTCCGCCAAAATCTTTGAAGAAAATTTGGGAAGCACCTCTGATATCATGAAAGATTGCCCATCTAACCTGCTCTCGGGTTAGTAATTGACCCTCAAACCTACATTTATTCTGAGCCAGCAACAGACGCCACAAAATAAATGCAAAGAGAACTCTAAAAACCCACTTCATCCTCCTCCCACCATGTGCCCGCAGCCACCAGTTTTGCCATCTTGCTCGAACCAAACTCCCAGCATCACAAAAGCCTAGTGATTTTTCAAAAAACTCCCAGGTACCTTCGGCCAATTCGCCTAATGAGAATACATGGTCCATTGTCTCAACTTGTGCCATCCTACAAGAAGTACATTTGGACGGCCCATGTACCCAAAACCAAGCCAGCACTTCATCCACAGGTAACTTACCAGAAACAAGCGCCATAGAAAAACCGAGATTTTGAGAGGAATCGATGGATGCCACAAAGATGCATACATACGTGACCTCTGATTAACCTTGCGGAACAACTGGCAAGCAGATTGGACCGAGAAATTCCCAACAGGAGTCAAGTCCCAAAAAAGGGTATCCAGACTCCCGTCAAGTACAAGTTCCAACTACCTAAGCTGCTGCAATATTTCAGTAGGCAATTCTCGGGGTAGACGCTCGACCAACAACCTACCATTCACAATAAAATCCGAGAGCAGGTCTTTAGAAGCTAAGTTTGGACACCTCCAAGTGAGTGGCCCTAGTCCACTCCAGTTATCCCACCAGAACAGAAGTTGGCCACTGGAGACCTCCCACCGCGAATATAACTCAGCCACTGATCTTACACTCAATAGACGTTTTACCGTCCGTGAAGTTCTCCCTAAGCAGTCCATTTGATTCGGATGGAGGCCAAAAAAATAAGCCTCATGTATAAACTGCGCCCAAAGAGATTTTCCATGCCTGAAATTCCACCATAATTTGCAAGAAAAAGCATCCACAATTGATGACAACGATCGAAATCCCATCCCTCCTTCGTCCACAGGAAAGCATAGAGCACTCCTGTCGCGCCCCATTTTTTTTTATGGAAGGGAAAGAGAGGGGGAATGAACCCCCTCGTCGTTTCGGGTTTTTAGTTGAAAAAGGTTTTTTAGTTAAAATTGATTTTTGAAAAAGAAATGGGTCATGGGACTACAAAAATGCGACGATTTGGACCCAAAAACAAAAGTCTAGAAAAGGGTTTTTAGAAAAGTTTGGAGTCGCCACTTGGTATGGAGTTTAGGTGTACCAAGTCACCCAAAAATTTTAATTAATGAAAATAAACTAAGAAAACCCTTTTTTAGACGACTCCAGGTCTTTGAAAAACTAGAGAAAAAGGTTCGGGGGTCACAGTTGAAAGAAGGGAAGGCAAAGATTTGATGTTACTCGTCTCTAAGGCACCCTTCTAACCTAACCAAAGCTAGTTGCATGATTTAGTTAAAAATTTCCTAATTCTAACTTTAAAATTTATCACATTTGGATGTTATCTACATGGATGCAAAACCTAAACCTAATGTTGGATTGAAAGGGGCAAAATGTCTCTTTGAGATTTGATTGGAATTGATCACATTAGTTGTGTCATCCAAGTTTGATCCCTCGAGGAGGTCACGAAAAATGCAAATGATGAAACTCGAAAAAGACGGGAGAACTAGGGTTTTCAAAAGAAATGCAATTTTTATAAAATCTCAAGGGAAAAGAAATTGGTTTTTTGAAAAGATCAATTTTAAGTGCAAAGAGGAGCTTGAATTTTCAAAAGATGCAATTTTAACAAACGGTTTTTTTTTGACTTTGAATTGCTAAAACATGAAGAAGAATCTTGACTTTTAAAGAATGATTTTGATAGAATAATGCATATGTATGTCCTAAAGAGGGATAATGCAACATAATGGGTGCGGGGGACTAAGTTCGTGACTTTAAATCTTCCTTTTCATAGAAGGAAATAAAAGCGTGCTAAGTCTAGGAAGCCATACTCGCTCTTTTCCCTAATTCAAAGGGTAATGCCTTAAATGAACTAATCTATTTTTTGACAAAAAAGAAAACTAAATGACATGTTTCGCATACGGGATGGGAGAATAATAACATGCAAAAATGGGAAAGAAACTCTAAAAGTGAAGAGTGTGTGAAATTTGTGTCTAATGCATGAACGGCATTTAAGGGATCTAGCATTGGACTAGCCCTCGTCAAAAAGTTGTCACTAACATTGGATTAGTGAGAAATCGAAAGGAAAGGCCACAACTAGCGTTGGACTAGTGTGGTGACGTCAATATATTTACACAATAAACATGTAGACATGATACTAAAGCAAGTAAACACATAAAACACATAAACACATAACACATAAGCATAATATCTAGATGCAAGACCCTAGGAAAGCAAGTAAACACATAATCATGCAAACATGCAAAATAAGCATATAAAACCTAATTATTACATTGGGGGAACCTAAATACATTCTAAGGGGAGAAAATTCGGAATAATAATCTAACTATTACATTTTCTAGAATAAATACACTTTTTGCAAAATTAAACCTATCTATTACAACTTGGCATCTAAGGCCTCCAAATGATTTATCCAAAAATTAAATGACATAAATAAAGACTAGACACGAATAAAAAGCAAAGGAAAACTTAATTTAAAACATGCAAGATTATGCAAAAACACATAAGAGCACATAATAGGGGAAAGAAGTTACCATCCCTTGATGTGATGCCTTAATTGAATCTTTAAATGAGGGGAATGCTTATCTAAGACTCAATGTCAACAAAAGAGATCAAGGTACCAATTTAAAGGAAAAATCAATCAAAAATTCAAAGAAAAGGTATCAAAGCAGATTCTGCAAGCAACATGGACAAGATTAGGAAATACGAATAATAGAGTAAGATTCTGGAACAAAGGAGCAGGAAATAGCAAGGAAACTGAGGAAAAGAGGTTACTGAGTAGAAACGCGAGACAGAACTAAGTCAAGCATACAAGCAAATGTAACATTCGAGGGGAACGCTGGACTGAAGCAGATCAGCGTCTCTTCCCATCTTCAAAATATCAGGAAGATTGCTTCCAGTTTTTCAGACAACAACACAAACAAAATCTTCAGAGGCAAGGGGATCTATTCAAAGCATTAAACATCATCATTTAGATCATCAAAACAAGCTAAAACAGAAAAAGGCCAAATCTTAAGCATCGACATCATCAAATAGACAAAAAAGGGGAAGGGAAGAACTGTCAGGCTAGAAGCGTGGGTAGTTACGAGGACTAGCCTGCGTAACAACCCCGCGTTTCTTCACATCTTCAAATATTCAAGCAGAAACGCAGAGAGATCTTAGTTGTCAGGATCGCGATCCGGATCGTGGGATCTTACGATCCTACGATCCGAATTATGGCTTTCGATTTCGATCCGATTTTGTTACGATCCTACCATTTAAAGATATTATGATAAAAATTTTAATAATTTGATCATAATTTTGTATAGAAAATTTTGCTATTTGTTGCATTAGAAATTAGATTCAAAAAACTTTAAAACCATATAATTATGTTATGCTAATTCCTTACCTATAAAAATTGGTGAATCTTTAAAAATTGGTATTTAATTGTCTCATTAATAAATACTTAAATGACACACACACATATACAAAGTCAATTTTTTCAGCTACCTTGTCCAATAATTGCATTTGGACTCAAAATTGAGAAAGAACAATATTTTTAATTTAATCAGATTCATTTACAATATGTCACATGTAGTTCCAAAATTTTTATTTAATTTTTAGATTATTCCAAATATTTTAGATAATACGATTTTAACCTTAATTAATAATACTATTATATTGATTATACATGAGTTGCATTATTTATTGCTGTATATGTGAATTGCAAATATCAAAATTACTAGTAAGATTATTTTTTACGATTTATGTAGGATCTATCGATCCCACGATCCGATCCTATGATCCGATCCTGCAAAGTAAAAAACGATCCAAGGTAGAATCCCGATTTTAAAAACCTTGAGAGAGATATGCGAATCAAGCCGCTCAAGAGCTCTGCGTTTCTTCACATCTTCAAACATTCAAGAGGAAACGCGGAGCGTTACGCGGAGTAATCCGCGCAAGTGGCCCGCGTTTCTTCACATCTTCAAAGCGTGAAGAACATTTTTCCAGAAATTTTTCAGAAAACCCAACAGAATCATCACAGAAGCATCAAACGTCTGATTTTAAACGTAAAAACAAATCTACTAGCCTTACCAAGGCTATCTAAACGTAACATACTCATATAACAACAAATAAACATCATCAACTATTATGAAACATCAAAAAACATAGTCAAGACCTTGGTTCCACCAAAAGGTCTGATTTCTAGCAATTTTCGACCAGGAAAAACAATAGATAGAGTAAAGGAAGACTACCTGATTCGGAAGCTTGAAAAGAACGAAAAGGAATCACCAAAATTCCAGAAATCTTCACTAAAAAAGGAAACCCTAGTTTTTATCTTTTCTCTCTTTTTATTTTTTTTTCTCTTTGATTTTCAATCGTTTTTCTCTCTTTTTGCTCTCTCACAGCCTCCCTCTTCTCTCTTTCTCTCTCAGATTTCAGCCCCCTTTCAGAAAACCCTCTCATAAGCTATTTATAGCCACAAAAACCTAGCATAAAGGGTTTGGATAGTTTGAGGGGAGATGGGTTGATTTTGAATGTTAGATGAATTGTTAAGGGATTAAGGGTGAGTTGGGTATTATCTAAATATGTTTCTTGATGCTCAAGGTGCAGAAAATACAGCTGGAAATGAGGAGAAAAATGGCTGGGAAAAACGTGCGTATTTTTTTTTCACTTCTGATCAGGTTACGTGGACTAGTTACGCGGACTGATCCGCGTAACTGGTCCGCATTTTTGACTTTTCATTTTTCATTTTTCTTTTTTTTAAGAAAAACCTACAAAAATAAGAAAGATGTGTTAGAATATTCAAAAATAAATAACTAAACATTAATAGATAAAAACATAAGAAAACAAATGAAATAGTCAAAATTTGGTGTCTACAACTCCAAGAAGACCAATGCCTACTGTGGAGATTCTCCTGTGAACCCCAGAAAAACCGTGAAAACATTTTTCAATATCCGATAAAACTCCTTTTGGGGGTGACAATACAGCTAACAGATGAATTGGCATTGAATGTAAAACATGCTTAATAAGCACCATTCGAGCCCATGATGACAACCACTGAGTTTGCCAGTGATTAATCTTTGCAGATATCTTGTCCAATATCCCCCCAAACAAAACTCGATTCTTCCTTCCCAAAGAGAGAGGACACCCTAGGTAATTAACCGGAAACGATTTTGGTGTAAAGCCCGTGACCTGCGAGATTAACAATTTCCTATATTTACTAACATTCGGTCCAACCAAGAAGCCACTCTTAGAGACATTCACTACCTGACCCGAAGCTTCCTGATATTCTTCCAACACCTTCATCACACAAGCCAGAGCCGGTTTGCTAGCATTGGAAAATATCAAGATGCCGTCAGCATAGCTCAAATGAGTCGGTGTCTTCACCCTAGGATGGGAACAATAGGGCACAAATCGCGGGTTTTCCAACAACTCATTCAGCTTTCTAGACAAGACCTCAGTGGCAATGATAAACAAAGCAGGGGATAATGGATCACCTTGCCGGGGACCACCACCAGATTTTAAAAAGCCGCAAGGTTTCCCATTTATCAAAACTGAGAAAAAACAGTTTAAGATCAGGCGCCACACCATATCCAGCCAGACTTCCCCAAAACCAAACCTCCGTATCACTTGAATTAGAAAAGGCCAAGAAACACGGTCATAGGCCTTTGACATATCAAGTTTCAAGGCCACATTCGCCCCCCGAACCTTCTTCCCAATCCCTGCTAACAATTCCTGAGCAAGTAATATGTTATCCGAGATAACTCTTCCTTTCACGAATCCACTCTGTTGAGGAGAGATCAGGTTCGGCAATAATGGCTCTAACCACAAAGCTAAGAGCTTAGAAATCACCTTGTTGACGAAGTTGCACAGGCTAATAGGCCCAAATTCCGAAAAAGATAATGGATTAGTAGCTTTAGGAATTAAGGCAAGCAGCGTTGAAGTGAAACCAACCGGAAGATCAGCTCCGGCAAAAAATCCAGAACCGCCATGTAAAGATCATGACCAACAATATCCTAGCATGACATGAAAAACATTCCCGGGAACCCATCAGGCCCCGAGCAAGTCTCACCATCCATTCCAAATACCACCCTACGGACTTCCTCTTCTGAAGGTAACCTACACAAGTCCATATTATCACTAGGTGTCACTATCGAAGGGATGACATCTAAACACCCCCTTGGTACAGCCGAGCCAGACACCGCCGATAACATGGAGGAAAAAAAATGAACCGCAGTATCCTCAATCTGCTTTACATCCTCCATCCACTGCCCCTGCTGGTCTTTAATTCCATGTATATATGAGCGAATACGGCGTTGTCGAACTAAGGAATGGAAGAATTTTGTATTAGCATCACCTTCCTTTAAAAATTTCACTCTAGATTTCTGGCGCCAAAAAGCAGTTTGGTGCATCAATTCACTCCTTAGCCGCTCCTGAGCCGACTCCAGTGCTTTCTCTGCACACAAAGATGGGGTTTGTTCCAGTTCAGCCTCCCTCAAAAGAACCTCCTCTTCAGCCCTCCGCACCCGATCATTAATCTGGCCAAAGGTTTCCTTATTCCACTTGGAGAGTGCTACCTTAACCTGATGCAATTTATTGATCAAAATTCTAACAGGCCGACCAGATGTCAGCAATTCCCAAGCATGTTTTACAACCTCCAAAAAAATCTGGATGTGAGCGCCACATATCCAAAAACCTAAGGCTTTTTGGACCATTCCCCAAATCTGATGAAACCATAATTAAGAGAGGGCAATGATCTGACGGGTATCGTGGGAGATGTCTAATAGCAATATTGTAGTGAAACTGAGACCAACGAGCATCAACCAGCACTCTATCCAATCTTTTCCAAATACGTGACAACCCCCTCTGTTGTTGCACCATGTAAATTTTGAACCAGAAAATCCCACATCCACTAGTCCCAAAGCACTTATAAAATCCAGGAAATCTATCGCTTCTCCCACACGAAATGGTCGCCCACCCCTCTTTTCATGTTGATTAAAAACTACATTAAAATCACCATGAAGACTAATGGGAACATTGAATTTTGTAGTACCAGTAACTGCTGCCACAAAGCCTGTCGGTCTACGCTACAGCAACTAGCATGGACCAAAACCAAATATATTTTCTGATTAAGAAAAGAATGGCCAACCTCTATCACCATAAATTGACCTGACTGTGACACAAGATTGATAGAGAAATCTGCTGAGTATAACAACCATAGCCTCCCCGAATCATTAGAAATGCAATGCGAGAAATTTATCCTGCGTTTAATTCTTTCCATGCAAGTCAAATCCGCTTTGGGTTCACACAAACCCACCAATGAAATCTGATGCATTCGAATTATCTTCCTAAGTCGATTGACAGTTATAGAATTATTTAAACCACGGACATTCCAGAGTACAGCAGATTTGATCATGGTGAACCTGGAAGACTAGAACCGATAGCAGCAGCACCGTGCTTGTTTCTACGATTGTAGACAGTCTGCCATTCCTCCAGATTTCTCAAGCCATCCATTCTTCTCTTGAGTTCCTCCAGTGCAATTAATCGAGCACTCTTCCTAGGAGATAATCCCAAGTCAGTTATCATCTTTGTTCTCGCCTCCCCCACTATACCAGCCTCATCATCAGAACTTTCATCTATCACACGGTCCGCCATCTGCTCTATAATTCTAACAGCTGCACCTTCAATTGCTTCGTCAACCAACGCATCGACCTGCACAGCATCAACCATTACTGTGCTCTCCTCTCTTCTCAGCTCACTTTGTGTAGGTACATTCGCTACCGCAGCATCCCCAACCTGAAACCGCTCCTGTAACGCCTTCGACCTCACTCGGGCCGTGTGATCCATTTCCAGATTGCCCCCAACCGACTCTGGAATAGTCTGTAAAATCGCATCTGAGTGAAGGGAAGTAGGCCCTTGATCGCCCATATTCGGATTTTCAACATGCCCTCCGGACGCTAGCTTCTCTTTCCCAGGCTCCTCCTATGAATCTGCTGCGAGCCCACCCGACAGCGGGTTCATTTTCTCAGGCCCTATGTTCCCTAACGTATCCTCCCCAATGGCCTCCTGCTCCTTGGCATGAAATTCAATTCTCACCTTGTCATTGGTACACAGCTTTGGAACCCTAGGGACCCGTAAATCTCGATGAAGAATTCTGCACTCATCCTCTGAATGACCCTGACAAAAACGATGCCGACAATATTTCGGCATATCTTCAGCATCCAATGCTTGCCAAAAACCTTCCTGATCTGCAGCACCAGATCCAATCCAAATTTGATTAGGACATGGCTTCAATAAGTCTATTTCTACACACACGCGGGCAACACTTGGCCCAGAGAGGGCAATTGTTGCAGCATCCATGAAAAGGGGACGTCCCAAGCAAGAGACTATGTGGAAAAGATATTCCTTTTGAAAAAAATCTACCGGCAATTTTGGTAGAGAAAACCAAACGGGAACCATAGATGGCTCCTTACCAACATGGAATGAGGGAGTCCACTTAAAAACTCTCATAGGAAATCCGAATACGTACCAAATATTTCAACCCCAAACACGATGGAAATCATGCTCAGCGTTCAATCTAATCAGCACGTGCCTTTGATCAAGCAATCCGACCGAAACAGAATCCTTTAAATCTAACGTGGAGAAAAACTTGCGGCTATCCTCCATTGCTGGGCGCCCTCGTGAAAACTTGCCAATGAGAGATAGCTGAAAAGGGGCAGAAGCATGAGCCAAATCATCCGTAGAGAAGATCACCGCAGGCTCCCCACAACAAGTCGTGCACTCTACCTCAGGCAGCAATGAAGTAGCTGAAAGAAGCGAAGAGAAAGATTTGGCTTGAAATGAATGCTGACTGGGAGATGTCGTAAACAATGATAAAACGCGTTTTTTACGATTAATCTTCGCCTCCATCCTCCGAATGGAGGGCAGCATCTGCTGCCATTATCCTGCCTTAAACAAAAGCGTAGACGAAAATCCTAGAAGAGAGAGAGAGAGAGAAGAAAACCTAGACTATGGTGAGGAAGCAGCCCTACCAAATTTTTAGGTTACAACCAAATTGTGATAATACTGGCAGTTGGGCTTATAGATTGCCTGTGTTGAACCAACCTTTGCATGCCTTTGTTATCCTTTGGGAGGCCTAAGCTCCATAGAAACTGTATCTTGTCATATTTAACCGCTTGCTCTGATGGAAGTCTGTTTCATGTAGCTTGGTGAGGAAATTGCAGCATTATTCAGTTTTTAAGAATTTCTTGTACGTTGTTTGTGGAGCCAGTCTTTGGGTGACAAGAAGTAACAGTTTTTTTATTTTTTATTTTCTTGATAGAGACAAGAAGTAACAGTTATAACACTTAATATAGATTGCCGTTTCTCAAGCCATGTACATCCCCTCCCCTTCTAACGGCTTTGTGGGGTACCTCAGTGAAAGTAGTTAAAGCCTAGATTGGTAAGCATGCCAAATTCTTGACAACATTCAGAAGATGGTCGCTTAAACCTCCCCGGAGGACTGAAATCATGTGAAGCTACCAATTGCGATTGCACCATGTGGATTGAAGTTTTGATTATTTTAATGAATTTGAAATTTTTTTAAAGCTGGATTGTTTACCTATTGACCGGAGCTTAAATGAGCTTTTTGCCTAACCAAGTTCGTGTAGTTTGAGCTTGCACTAAATTTCACAGTTATACTAAGTGAATCGAATTCTAGTTACTTGAAAGTTGATTAAGTGCAAAATGCTGTTCAACCTTGATTTGATCAATTGGCCAACCAAATTCAATGCATTCTTGTTGAGTCGAGTTTAATGTGAGTATTGAGTAGTTTGATTTGTTTTTCAATCCTAATTTTATTGCCTTATTATATGCTATTTTCAAGGTTTCACACCTCAATGTTAAAATACTTGAAGATTTTCCTAGTCATTTAGCCTATAATTTTTATGTTTACAAGCTTATGCATTGTGTTTTGAACAAAGATTACTAACTAATATTAGAAGATTTTCCTAGTTATTTTGCCTCTAATTTTTGTGTTTACGAGCTTATGCATTGTGTTTCGAACAAAGATTACCAACTGAAGTGTTCAGAGAGTTATTCATAAGCTGGCCTTGCATTGCTTACCACCTGAGCTGCTGCGGAGGAGTATAAGATAGTTGGGCATATTATTCCTTTCCGTACATATGGATTTTATTCTGTACTGTCAGGGTATGGAGTGTAAAATCTCTTCTATGGTTGTGCAATATTTTCCTATGTTAATTCCAAGGGTTTCACACCTCATGTCTCGTACGGTTTTTTGTGTTTACCTGCTCATGCACGATGGATGCTATTCCCATGCATTTGTGTTTTGTATAGGAAACTAATTGAAGACTTGTAAGGTCTGGTTGAAGGATTACCGACTGCAGAGTTATATAGGTTGCCCCTGGATCGTTTACCACCTGAACTATTTTGAAAGCAAAAATCTGTATTCCTAGATAATAGTCTTTCTCCTTTTAGAGTTGAGATGGCGTGGTTCTCCAATCCGGAATTCTGGCAGATCATGGATAATTGCTGGCAACAAGAGGGAGAGATTTGGCAGAAAATACAACAATTTAAGGAAAAAAATACAGGAATGGAACATAAATAGCTTTGGTAATATTTTTAAAAGGAAAAGAAGGTGTGAGGCAAGACTGCTGGGAATTCAGAAGACCCTTTCTATTCAGCAAAACAAATACTTAGAAAAGTTGGAAAAAAAACTTGTGCAGGAATACAATGAGATTCTTGATCAGGAGGAAATTCTCTGGTTTCAGAAATCGAGGGTTCAATGGATCAAATGGGGAGAGCGCAACACAAAGTTTTTTCATGCCTCAACTGTTATTAGAAGAAGGAGGAATAGAGTCAATTGCCTAAAGGACGATCAAGGGGAATGGCAGACAGACAAAGATAAACTCAAGCAGCTGGTGAGGAACTTTTTCTATAAGCTTTACTGTACGGAGGATACTGTTAAGCCCGAAACTATATGTAGTAAGAGTTTCCCAAGGTTAGAGGAAGAGAGGCTGAGGAATTTGTATGCACCTGTACAA
This sequence comes from Gardenia jasminoides, assembly GCA_013103745.1. NCBI lineage: Eukaryota > Viridiplantae > Streptophyta > Magnoliopsida > Gentianales > Rubiaceae > Gardenia > Gardenia jasminoides. The sequence continues at coordinate 13,783,309 of CM023100.1, read as the reverse complement.
TCGAAAGAGGTTTCGCTGGTAGTGGCTCAAATGAAAGGAGACAAGGCACCGGGACCGGATGGGATACAGGCAGCAGTATTTCAAAAGGGTTGGGGATTGGTAGGGAACTCCATAGTTAAGTTTGTGCAACAAGTTTTCAGAAACCGGGAGGTACCTGGATGTGTTAACTCAACCCTTATATCCCTTATCCCAAAAGTTGAAGGGCCGGAGAGGGTTGGACAATTCCGGCCCATTTCATTATGCAACGTTGTATATAAGGTAATTACGAAGGTCATAGTGGCCAGGATAAGGCCACTGATTGGCGATTTGATAGGAAAGGCGCAATGTAGCTTTATTCCTGGAAAACAGATAACAGATAATACGGTAATTGTCCAGGAGATGGTGCACACGGCAAGTAAGATGAAAGGCAAGAAAGGATTAATGATGGTCAAGGTAGATTTGGAAAAGGCCTATGATAGAGTCAACTGGGAGTTTCTGAGAAACACGTTGCAAATGGCCTTACTACCAGATGATCTTATTCATCTAATTATGAGTTGTGTACAGGTGCAAGCAACAGAGGTTTTGTGGGATGGGGAAAGAACAGAGCAGTTTAAACCATTGCGAGGCTTGAGACAGGGTGACCCACTCTCCCCCTACCTTTTCGTCCTTTGCATGGAAAGACTTAGTCACATTATAGAAGAAGCTGTCGAAAGGCGGGAGTGGAAACCAGTACGCACATCTAGAGGTGGACCAGTGATCTCACATCTTCTTTTTGCGGATGATTTACTGCTGTTTGCGGAAGCTGGGTTGGCACAGGCTGATAAGTTGAGAGAGGTTTTACAGTATTTTTGTGATATTTCCGGACAGAAAATTAATATAGGAAAGTCCAAGTTGTTCTGCTCAAAGAATGTACCAAGGGAGGAGGCGGAGCTGATTAGCACAAATACTGGAGTTCCTCTCACTAATGACCTTGGTAAATATCTGGGATTACCAGTATTGCATGGGAAACATTCAAAAGCGACATATTCCGAACTGCTGGACAAGATACACAGTAGACTAGCCGGGTGGAAGAGAAAAATCCTATCCTTTGCAGCCAGAGTTACGTTAGTGAAGTCAACTCTATCAACAATCCCCAATTACATTATGCAGACGATAGAGCTTCCATCTTCGGTGATCGGAGAGATCGAGAAATGCATCCGGAAGTTCCTGTGGGGAGACTCCGAAGGAAAGCAGCGACTACACCAGGTAAGCTGGGATACAATTACTAGACCACAGAGGCTTGGGGGTCTAGGAATTCGAAGGATTAAAGTGATGAACAAGGTGTTGTTAGCTAAGTTAAATTGGAGATACAGGAAGGCAAACAATGCACTATGGGCTGAACTCTTAAGGAAAAAATACAGAGCACGGGATGATGATCCAACACCACACAGATGTGGTGCATCTAAGGTTTGGCAGAGTATCAGGAAGGGTGATGAGCTAGTAAATGAAGGAATGCGGTGGCGTATAGGTAATGGGGGTCAAGTCAGTTTTTGGCTAGACAAGTGGATAGGAGAAGGAGAACTAGCAAAAGGTGTGATAAGGGAGTTGCCGGAGGATGAAAAAAGGAAAACAGTCAAAGAGTATTGGCGTGTAGGACAAGGTTGGAGGAGGGAAGTATTGAGCCAGTACCTAGATGAGGAGCATCTAAAGCTGCTGGACACATGTATCGTAAGGCTAGTCGAGCACAGGGAAGACCAGGAGATATGGGGAGAGGAAGGATCTGGTCTCTTTACCACAAAGTCAGCGTATAACCTTTGGTGTGAGCTAAATAAGGAAGATGGAGAAGTGGACAATGGATGGGAACGGATTTGGAAACAAAAAGGTCCAAGACGCTGGCAATGTTTTTTGTGGTTAGTAAGGCAAGGTAAATTACTTACCAATGCAGAAAAAAAGAGAAGGCATATGCAAGAAACAGGGAACTGTCCAGTGTGTGAGACGGCTATTGAAACCTCCTTACATGCTCTCCGGGACTGTGAATGGGTGCAGAGTATATGGAAAGTATTGGTTGAACCAAATAAGTGGCGTCAGTTCTGCAACCTGGAACTCCAGGAGTGGATTGACTGGAACTTGAAGGAGAAGTCTATTGGTAAGAGATGGAAGAATTCTTGGCAGGTGACATTCCAATACATGGTCCACTGTGCCTGGAAAACGAGAAATCGAGTCAATGCAGAGGGCGACCTAAGTACCATTCCAACCTCTATGGTTCCGTTATTACAAAATATTAGCCTTGCTCAAGAAGCATTGAAGAAGGTTTGCAGCTCAGAGGGGAAGTTGACCGTATATGTGGGTTGGAGAAAACCACCCGGGGGTTGGGTGAAAATTAATGTGGACGGGTCTACGTTAGGAAACCCAGGTGATGCTGGGGCGGGAGGCTTAATACGGGATGAACGTGGGTTATGGAGGGCTGGCTTTTGTGTGAAATTGGGAAAAGCCACAAACATGGTGGCAGAACTTTGGGGCATGCTAATGGGTCTTAAACTGGCTTGGGAAAAAGGGTTCAGGAAAGTTATATTAGAGTCGGATTCGCTAATGGGTATCCAATTAGTTAAGAAAGGGACAGAAGACAGCCCGTATTTCAATATTATTGAGGAAATCAGAAGTTGGATGGGAAAGCAATGGGAGTGTCATTTGATTCACAACTGGAGGGAAGGGAATGTGTGTGCGGATCTGCTGGCCCGAAGGAGTCATGCAATTCAACATGAGAAGATTATATTCGAAGATGTACCAGAATTTCTGAGAAGAAAGTTATGGGAAGACTTTGTGGGCGTGGCAGGTCCCAGATTGATTCGGTTGTAACGGGCCTTAGGCCCTCCAAAGCACCAAAAAAAAAAAAAGATAATAGTCTTTCTATGTACTTGTATCTCTTACCCACTATCAAAACAAAATTAACATGTTAGAAAGTTACAGTGCTCTTTGTGTCTGTGAATTTGACTTTGGCAAACAGGGCTTACCGTTGTTATAAAAAGGCTACTTAATTAAACTCCCATCCTACCAAGGTAAATGTAACAGCAGAGTTCCATAAATTGCACGATGAACAAAATGAAGAGATGACGCCGATTTAGTTTTGACTCGAAGGTTGAGTATCAACCAGAATTAGAACCACCTTGACATCGTCTTTTGCAGAAGTTATATCTCGACCATTCGACAATGAAATCTGTTATGAGAAATTTATAATCTTTGCCAGTGTAGTTTTTTGGCTAATACAACAGCGCCAAGGAAGTCATTGAGCAGCCGCTTGGGCTATAAACACAGCGCTTTATCGGATCAAAGGATTCCAAACAACATAACCAAAAGAAATTTAGTCGGGTAAAGGCAATCATCATCAGAAGTTTAGAAAAGAAGTTTCTCCAGAAAACAAGTTGTATATTATAGTATTCACCGAAGATTAATCTCTATACAAGTCTTGTAAAAGTTTCACATCAACTTTTAATCTCTATATAATATTAATCTCTCTCTCTCTCTCTCTGTGTTATCCACATCAACTTATTGTGAATGGTCATCTTCATCGGGTGAAAACAATGCCCTTTGTGCATTCAAAACCACAGGAGAGCCTCTTCGGGCTTGTTCCACAATGTGCTTTATCAAGATCTCTTCCATCCCATCATACCCAATGTCATCCTCGTCTCCGCTCGAAATGATACCATTTGACAAGTGGTAGTTATCTTCCCTACCTTGTCGAGTGGAAAATGTTAATGGTGTTTTATCAGTGAATGACTTCCCTTGTACTTCATAATTCACGTGGCTGTTGCGAAGCCAATATTCTTTCTGGTCACCGCTCTGCAACAATTCTTGTTTGTGGCTGTAGTTCAGCCCAGATGGACTATCTGCTTCCTCAAGCTCATTTATCTTTGTGAACTCATCAAAAGGCTCATTATCTGCATCAAGAGTTTCCCCTGATAAGTTTATCACCACAGGTTGGTCTGCCTGATTTGGTTCCTTAAAATCTGGACTTCCTTCAGTCGAACAGCATGCAGATTCACTATTGGGCAACTGTCTCCAATAATTTGATTGCTGTGATTCCATGTTTTGAACCTTCCTTTGGCTATTCTGGAGTGCAATTTCAAGCTCCTGGACACGTTGTTCCAATCTTGTTTGAATGACTTCATGCAACCGCAACGTCAGCTCCCTAGGAGAGACTGCATAATGAACAGAGTGAGTGGTGGAGCTACAGGTTCCGTCCTGCTCAGCATAAGGTTTAGGACCACTTTGTCTAGCAAAGGCCCCCGTCTTCAGCACTCCCTCTACCACATCTGGCACGTAATCTGCATCAAGCTGGCAATGCATTTGAAGTTCCATCAGAATTTTGGATAATCAATCAAATTCAATCACTGCAGAACTAATAAAATTTGACTTGACATATTAAATGGCATACGTATTCATTTCAGATGCTAAGGCAATCCTGCATGTCTAGAGTTGTGGAAGAACTCTTAAACTTCTGAAAAAGAAAGAACTAAAGGTATTTATGACTAAGCTAGCTAGGACAATGTTATAGTCGGCTGGTGATTTTAAATACAGAAGTAAAGGAGATTATTTTATAGCCTTCTCATTTGGCAAAAACATAGTATACAAACTGATAAAGAGTTTCAAACTTTAGTGAAAGCACGCATCTGTAGATACAAAAGAAAATGAGAAAATGCCATTCCATTCTTATGCAACTAAATGAGCTAACACATACATTACTGCATCAGTATAAGAAAGGCTACACAAGACACTGTCCCATGTCTTTACTTCCTTATCTTTTAAAGTTACATATAAGACAATTAACCATATATATTTTGCTAAATCTTTAGCACATTTCATCCCTCTTGCTTGGGAAACAAAATATGCAAAAGCTGCAAAAGCCTTAGTTTTACACTAAAATTTCAATCCACAATCTGCATGCGATATCCACACATATCCATGTGTTTACTATTTGGCTATGAAATAATGAAATAGGACATTTTTGAAGATCTCAAGTTCTAACTGAGATTCCACTCATACTGCCTAATCCAGGCTACAACGGGCAAACAATTTGCAGTTACGATTCCCTCAATTGATGAACCTACTGGAACAATTTTATAAATTGAGCATCCTTTATTTTACCCTTGAACAATCACATATTGAGTCACCATATTCTTTATTACATCCCTTGAACAATTACATGCTGAGTCACTGTATTAACAAAATAATCTGCAACGCAAATTTAGCCCATTCCTCCACCAATCCTTCAATCTCATAATAACCTAACAAAGAATCAACTTCATAAATCAAATCACAAGAATGTGAATTTGCTGAATACTCCAACTGTTTGCCTAGTGTCTGCATGTCACAACAGTTTCAATCTGCAATTACTAGATGCGATGCAATTGATCCAAGCAATGAAGAAAAAGGCTATAGTTTGTAACATTTTCATAACACTACAATCGACAAGAATTCCACAGGAAAAGCGAAATCTACATATCAACCGAAGCATGACTGCATATATCTGCTAAAGAATTTATATTGTCTAATTCAATCCACAAGGAGCGACTGAGATTGGTTCATCATTACTGACCCAACTATTTCAAAGTAACAAAGACATCTTATAAATTGCATACCTCAACTAGCTTTGATATCTTTCTGTCCAATCTGCTAGAGCTCATGTTTAATTCTAACCTCTCAAGTTCAGCTTCAAGCTCTGCTTCAATTTTGCTTAAAGATTCTTCCTCTGATTTCTGATCTTTATACATGCTGTCATAGTCATTCAACTTCTCACTGGGGGAAAATGCATGCAGAGGCCCATTATTGAATGCATCATTCTGTGTATCCTGCGATTCCGAATCTTCAACAGCAAGCTCTTTCACAGTTAATGAATCTTTCATCTCAAGCTCATCCTGTAAATCTTGAACCAAACTCTCTGTTTGTTTCAACAAGTCACTCAATTTGTCTACTTCTCGTTTGTTAGTCAAGAAAGAAGAGATTAGGCCAAGAGATAATCCCAGACAGAAAAGTAGTGCACCCTGTGATGTCCCTGATTTGAGATGGAAAACTATCAGGAAAGCCACAACGCTTAGAAGAGGAGCAAAAATAAAATCTAGCATATGGAAGGACAAAGTTGATATAGAGAAAGTGCATTTACAATGTAAGAACCAAAGATGACAAATAACTTGGACCAGAAATAAGCTTAGCAACATTAAACACAAATCTAAAAGGTCATACTGCCTGAATCGCAAATTGATTGCAGTAAATAGTAGGAATGACACACTTCTTTACTTTGTTTGGCTCACGAAAACAATAACCACACCAATATATACACCACAAACTGATTGCAGTAAATGGTTGAACAAATGTAAAAGTAAGAATACTAACCTTGCAATCTTTGGTGCTTTCCTTTTAGTCCATGAGAAATGCTCGATCTTCTATGTTGTTCCATTTGTATATCAGTTTTAGCTTTTTTGCAGAACTTCATGGACCCAAGACTAGGCAGCCGAGGGGCTCCAAATATGTCTTCAAGAGTAGTAGCTGTGTGGGGCTTGTTTTGTACAGATCCAATAAGCAAATTGCAAGAATTAGGAGTTGCTCTATTGATTATGCTGCTCCCATCTGCCCCAACAAATGGGTTAACGGCTGGTGTGCAAGGTGAACTAAAAGAGCTACTACAGTACTTTCCCATTTCAGCTAGCTCTTTGTACAACTGAGCCATGAGACAACTTTCCAAGGAGTTTAGGGGCTTTAGTGATTGTCCATTAGTTCGTCTGCTCCTGAGACTGTTTTTCTTCCTTGCAAAACCATAAGAAACAGCTGTTTCTCGTGTACTAGGTAGAAATGACAAGTCCTGATAACTTTCATCTTTATCACCACACGTTCCAACTCCTTCCCTTGCCACTTGTACATCTTCACAGCTCGAGGACCCAGGCACAAGATTTGAAGCAGAATGAGTATAATGATCAGCGCAATCAACGATTGTAGAAGCTATTTCTGGTATGGAAGAATCTTGCGACAGCCTTTCTTTTTCTAAAAACAACTCTACTTCTAATTTTTTACCATGCAATACATCACATGGCCAGGAGTTCTCACCCTTGGCTTGCTGATTGCTTGATGAGGACTCAGGTCTAAAAGTAGGACTCTCACAAGACGAATCCGAAAAACTCTTCCTACCCTTCGCAAAATTCTTCCAATGCTGGGCTACATATCCAGCCCCAGCAGCAGCTGCAACTACCCATATGTCCATTTTCTCTCTCTTTTCTCCAACCCAATCCGAACCTAGTTGAAGCAAACAAATTGCGTCTCTTCTAAAATGTAAGCATCCAAATATCCCAACAAATCAGCAACTAAATCAGTTCAGAACATAAAATATTCAAACCCAAAAAGAAAAAAAAAATTGCTGTCAATGCATTTAATCTCTAAACTTATAGATATATATTCAAGCAGAGAACCAGAAACCCCTTCTTCTGCTACTCAATTGTCAGGTCAGAATTATGCAAAAAGAACTCAACATGGTCAGATTATTCACCAAGAAAATGAATCTAAGCCACAATTTAAGGATTCTCAGCTCTTTACAATCCATATTCAGATTATCAATGCCCATTTTACCAACTGTACCTCTAACCAGAAGAACTTCATCAATCAATCAGAAGAACCCCATTTGCCAGAACAACTAAATCCTCGAAATTGTCGAAAATCAGCAAGAACCCGGTTTAGAAAGTTCTACCAGAAAAATACCCAATTGAAAGCTACACCTGAACTTTCAACCCAACCTAGCCAAAACAACTATCAGTAGAAAGGGCGGGGGAAAGTGTTACAGAAATACTTGTGGCCTTTTCAAAATAAATATAATTGGGGAAGGAAAAGAGGAAAAAGTAAAGAGAAAAAGAAAAGAGGGATTCTGTGCTTAGTTCTTCTGCAAGAATCGAGAGAAAGTGAAAATTTTTGTTGTGTAAAATGGGAAAGTAGGCATGTGGAGGCAAAATCTATGGGGTCCAAGATTCCAAGAAGATTTGTTAGCCGTAGGTGCAATTGTTGCAGGAGTTTGTTTTTTTGGTTTTTTGTTAATTACTAACTATTTTGGAAATTGGGAAAATGTTTACGTTATAGCGCCTTCTGGCTTGGCTGCTCCGTTGATCTCTAATCTCGCAAAATAGGACACCAGAGCAGCCCCCTTCCATGTGTTGTGTTTGGTTTTAATTGTTGGGAAAATTTGAAAAAATAGACATAGGAAGATTTCAAATTTACGAGAAAGATATGAACTTTTGAAAATGGAAATGCGGTTTATTGATAAATTTATACATAAATCAATGACGTAGACAAAATTCTGAAATTCGAAGGTACATTTATATTCAATAAAATGCACAATATTATGAGGCTAATCTAGTTATTTTTTGATGAATTTATTAATTATTTGATTCATACTTCACAATTTCCAAAAACTTATACCTTTTTTTATAGATTTTGAATCTTCCAATTCTTATTTTCCTAATTTTACTTTATTTATTTTTCATGTATATTTCCTAGCAAAAAGTTTCTCAAAAAAGAAAAGAAAATTCCAATTGAAATAGTTAATTGATTTTATATATTTAGTTTTTGCTTTTGGTGAGGAAAAAGGTACATGTTTGAATTTTCAAATTTGAGTGTCAATAATTCCTTTTATTTTTCGAGGGTTTCTTTTTCCCTACATATTTTGATCCTTTGTTTTCACAGTGAGGAAATTTTGATTTGCTCTGTTGAGATTTGGCAGCCTCATAAGTCATAAACCCTTTGATGGTAGCATTGAAATGTAGGTGAGAAATACTAAGAGCGACTTAACCCTGCAGAAGTGGAAGCAATTTACGAAAATTGGAGATTGCAGTATTTTGTAATTAAAAATATTTAAACTGTTTAATAACTCATGTGTAAAGCCAATATGCTGATTCTATTTTTTGAAAGAATAAGAAAAGAATAATTTATGTCTATTTTGGTTTTGTAAGAGAAAATGATGGAAGATGCAAAGGACCAATATGTGCATGTAAGTGTGTGTATGTGTATGTATATGTGTGTGTGTCTATCAATATATATATATATATATATATATATATATATAGATTAATCCACTAGAACAAAAATACAAATATTAATAAAAAAATTAACAATAGTTGTAACAATAAGAGCAAAATATGCCGAATGTTACTAAACTATACACTTCTACTACTGTAAGTCACTAAACTATTTTTTTAACGCAAAATGTCACTGAACTAACCAAATTACATGTTTTGTATCATTCTGTTTAATTTGACCGTCAAAGGAGATGGAAATGAGGTTAAGTGACTTGCAGGGAGACTTTTTCAGGGGCAAACTTGTCTAAACAATTTTTGCTTGAAGTTTTTCTCCATTTTTACTTACAGATCTCTCTATTTTCCTCCCTCAATAGTTAGCAGCAGAGAAAAATTTAAAGCTTTTGCCTCAAACCCTAAAAAAAGGCTAAACAAAATTAAGGCTTCAATATAGTCTTGAACTGGCATGGTTTTAGCTCTGAACTAAGGATTTATTGTTTGGATATGTTTGTGATTGGGGAGGAAGGGAGCTCAAGTCACCTGTGAAATTTTTGTAACTGTGAAAAATTCCTCTTCTTTTTCTTAAAAATTACAAATATTTAGTCATCAGTGAAAATTTTCAAAAGCTTTACCTAGAACAAAGACACCGAGCAGTGGGGGACTATGGTTGAGGCCTAACAGTTAATCCTCCTTTCCTTCTCATGAATAAAGAGCCAAACCGCCGACAACAAAGATCTACTCGCAAATACTTATGAGAGATTCTATGTGCAAGTTGCTGCATTGCCATAACTTTGATTTGTATTGTTGAAACTCGAATGAATAATTCAGAGTTTAGTGTAGAAGAGAAAATTCAAGAAGGTTTAAGTTAGGCACAGCTTGTATTGAGCAAATAGGAGATAAAAGGAAAGGAGAAGAATTGAAGAGATTTGATTTTTTTTCCCCTTTTATTAGACTGATCTTTTATTGGTTGCAATCTTGGGAAAGAAAGAAACAAGTTTGAATGAGAAGTTCTTTAACACGTTCTTCAGGACCACGATCTTCTCCACCTCTCTCCCTTAGTTGTTGTGCCATCTAAGCCAAACGATTATTGGCTTCTTGTAATTGGTAACATAAAGTATCGATTCGTTCTTGCTTCTCGAGCACCCTATTCTCCAACTCTTGAATTCAGTCATTTGATCTCGCATTTGCGATGACTAGCCTCTGCCTCTCATCTACTATAGCTAGCACCACACGGTCGAGATACGATTATACCATCCAACAATCACACTGACTATCCACCCTATGTCCTGGGACAAATTGCCGAAATGGCTCGCCAGGCCCTGTCTGAAACATAATAGGACGAAATCACCTCCGAGATAGTCCTTATGCTCCATTTCCTTCCATTCCTACAATCACAACTAGGATTAGTGTTCTAGGTAAACTATTACATAAATCATGTGACTTAACAGTCAAACTAGTCTCACAGTCCACATCCTAAACTTAAAGTCTAGGATACATTACAGAGATCCGAAACCTAAACTCTGATACCAACTGTGATGACCCCACCTCTCTCTAAGGCGAACCAAAGGATTCGGCTTACCGCCTGCCCAACTCTCATCGGGACTCACTAGAGTCCTCAATTCAATAGCGAGCAAATACTACAAATAACAAAATAACTTTAATATCCTTGAGTCCAATATAACGTTTAAACCCTAAGACTTCAGTAGCGAATCACAACCGTCCATACTATAGTTACAAATACAAAAGTTTATCCATTCAGAATTCCATAAGTACAATCCAAAATACAAGAGTTACATCAAAATACAAGTTTAAAGTGTCCAAACCAAACGACCTAGTGCAATCCATTCGAGGCTCTCGTTCTCAAACCCTACTAAGGAAAAACAAAGTTAGAAGGAATGAGCTTAAAACCCAGTGAGCGATCCTAATATCGTGCAATCTCATAGTAGCAGTGAAACAACATAACAGTTGAGTACTCAATAATTCAATATAAATCAGTTTGGGAGCATAAAATTTATAGACATATAAAATGAGGAAACACTTATTGAAAGGATACGAGATTCACTGGGAGCAGTTGCAGTCCGTCTTGTCAGTCACTCAACCCTTCTCCTTCTTATAACACCAGTGGTAATACTCGATTACACCGTAATCAGTGCCCTAAGTTATCAACCTACCCGACCGAATCCGCTTCTGGCTTGAATGGGCCGGTAACGAAGGGGAAAAGACATTATTCAGCCAATGTGTTAAAGTACACATGGCCTACAGTCATGCACAAATAATATACAAACAGTGTAATAATACATAGTTGAGAAGTATAATAAAAGTTAGGTCGAGTGCGATAAAGTACACACTTGCCTAGGAACAAGTATTTAACACTTATGAGGACAAGTAACATCAAGTATTAAACCACATAAGCATGTAATTCACATAACATGCAAGGAACACTCACCGAGTTAAGCAAAAGTAATTTCAAGCGTTCGCGCCCAAATCTCCTTTGTTTCCTCCTCCAAGTTGAATAGCAAGTGAAATGAAAAGCATTTAGGTTTGGCTACCCCAAACAAGGAAGACCAAATGCATACGCTAATTATTTTCTTTGCTTGATAATAATCACAAATTGAATTCACAAAAATCATAGGAGGTCTAATCCCAATCATGAGTGTAAAACAAATGAAGAATCTTATAAACATAGTAGAATCATGAGTTAAGTAGGTCAAGACACGGCAAGGGTGCATATGAGTCAAGAGGAATGAAAGAAGCCATTGTAAAAGGAAAAATGAAAATCGACAAGTTTGCCACCCTTCAGTGTTTTAATCATAACTGTGGTAATGGTTATCAGATTGAGGCAAATTTTATGGCGTTTTGAAGTAAGACATAGATCTACAACTTTCATGAAGAGGTCAAACCTCAAATCAGACTTAATCAGGGTCGAAATGAGCAAAATCAGAGATACCAGAAACCTATTGGATCAAAACAGGCTGACTAAAAAGTCTCCGAAGAACGGCTATAACTCAGTGTAGAAAAATCGAAATCAAGCTCTGTCAACGGCGTTTAAAATAGGTTCATAGATCTTTCTAATGGTATAAAGCTCAGACTCTAGTTCAATTCCTATTGTAACAGCCCCACCTCTCCCAAGGGCGAACCCAAGGGTATCAGCGGACTGTCTGCCCAACTCTCGCCAGGACTCACTACAAACCCTCAAGCATATTATAGATTTCAAATAATCACACTTCAAGATCTCTAAAATAATAATACATGCATTCGCTCTTAAAGCCTTAATTGAGGTCCAACAATAAATGATAGTTTACTTACAAAGGTAAATCCTCAATAATATCTAATAAAACTCTTACAACATCAATTTCAGGTACAATAAATCTTTAACGTAGAAATTTAATATTCAGCTTATACAAAATTATGAAAATCCTACCAAAAGTAACTAAATCCTCGATCTACGATTTCCACTTCGAGACTTGTTAAGGAAAACAAACTGGGGTGAGCTAACGCTCAGTGAGGCCAAGGAGAAACATGCAAGCACGTAATCAAGTAAGTAGGAAAGCCAGTAAATTCAGATATAAAAGCATGTAAATCAATCATTCACTTGTACAATTGCAATTTTCACCAGGAGATTGTATTCTCAAGGAATCACTACTCGAGGGCTCACATTAGACAAAAGTCTTGGAGCTGGGTTCGGAGAACCCTCTTCGAGCCTCTCTATCTACAGTGAATTTGCGCAAGTACAGTGACCAGTTCATACAGGAAAAATACACAGTACGGGTAAGGATATAGGGCTCTCAAGAGCCAATTTCCACGATTAAGCAGTTGAGTCCATTCCATCCCCAAACATTGACCCTCCGTCAACTTAACGCAGATAAAGTCCTTAGAAACTCCACTTATTACAACCTCCGTCCAACAGTTCACCCTCTCGGGCCCGAAACCAAACAGGTAGATTTAAAAGGTAAAGCTACATCGAGCAATACCGAACAAGACCTCTCCAATAGGTCAAGCTCAAAGAACAGTACCTAAGGTTCACCAAGCTTCCCGACCAAGCCCTTGCCGGCTCGGGTCCCAAGGATCCCCAATAGGTTTTGGGCGTCCCCATTTATCACTTTTAAGTCGATGGATTATTCCAATCGACATTCAGATACAGTCAAGTCAAATAACAATCATGTACATGCAAGACAAGTAAAAGAGGATGAGCGCGATAAAGTACACTCTCGCCTCAACAGGTTTCATTAAATAAATATAACAGGTAATTCAACAAATCATGCACTTGACACTCACCAAAGTCAAGAGTCTAAGGCAAAGGCACGTAAGATTAATTGGGGTTTTCCGGAATCTTCTCGACCACCTGAGACAAATAGGAGTATTTTCATTCAAAACACTTGAATAATATTCGATAAATGTCTTTAAAAATGTCTCAATGAGACTCGAGTCAAGTTCAAGATTCCCTAATTTGAAAATCAAGTGAGACACTAAGTTGGCACGAAAATCAAGAAATAGGGGTCGACCATTTCCATATCAAAGTTTCCAAGTTTATGCCCTATAATAATTAAAATAGAGTGGAAATAGGTTTCCCTAGTTCACCGACCAAATTTACCTCACAAGAAAGCAAGTTCGATAATTTCCTAATTTGAACTGAAATCTTTGAAAAATTGTAACTCAAGTTATACAAGTCAAAATTTTGCTCATTTGGTACCGTTGGAAACCTATTTGAAAGCTCTAAAACTTTGCAGAAGACATCAAATTAAAATTATGGACAAAATTAACCCAGATTTTCGTTAAACATTCTGCTACAGTAAAGAGGCAGTGCTTATCAGGCTGGACATCCAGAGCACTTTGAAAATTCACCAAAAATTACAGAAAATTATTTAACCTCTGAAATTCATACACAATATAGTACTACATAAGGAGTTTCAAAAGCCACTAACGGAACTCAATTCTGATATCCGAGCATGAAATGACAACAGTTCAAACAAGGGCAGTTCGCAATTCTGAAATTTCTGGGAATGTGAAGGTACAGGGCAGTTCTCAAGACATTGTTTGAGTGACAAATTCAAGTCCAAAAATTGTCCAATTTGGCACACTAATACTTCCATATATCAACTATATTCATACCAAATTCAACTTAAAATTCAAATGGGAAGGCAGTTTTCTACATGCCTCAAGTTCATCCATCGAAACTGTCCAAACCGACAAAGTTCATTTCCTTCATTTCATATACTTAGATTATACTTCAAATCATCACCAATTTGCTTAATTTTTGAAACCAAGCTATTATTGAACTTCCTAAGCCTAATGATGATAAAAAATGGTCACATCTTTTGGCAAGAATATCACAAAATAATCCTTAAAATTCGGACAGCATAACCCCCCTTTTTTTCCAGCTTTCACTTCCAAATTAGCAACCCTAATAACATCAACTCTTGAAGGGATTTTTGTGGGGAAAAGTAACAGCTTAACATTCATCATTTAAACATCAAGTTCAGCCCTTAAACTAGCCAAAAATACAGCCACGAAATTCAAGGAAAAATCAGAAAATTCATTCCCCAAATTTCTTCCTCTAGCCGGTTTTCTCCTTAGGGTTTTCCTCCAACTTTTAACAACCATCATTATACATAATGCACTTAGATAGTATCATCTGACCATCTAGCAATCAATTACACACATTTAGTGGGAATTCAAGAGCCCACCGATTTTTCCATAATCATCAAATTTCTCAATAATGAAGCTCAACACTTCACACAACACAATCATCACCAATTCAAGGTTCAATGAACTCATTAACCACCCAATTTCTAGTTATCATGCTTGGAATTTAAAGAAATTAGACAAGAAGGAAGTTGGTAGAATTATACCTCTCTTAGGTTTGCAAGACTTCAAGAACGAAATGCAAGATGAAGCCCACAATATCCTCTTCCTTAAGCTCTTTGTTCAAGCCTCAAGCTAAGCTCTACTTAGTGCAAATTTAGTTGAGTTTTAAGGAAGAAAATGGAAGAAATTTTTTTGATGAAGAGCAAGAGGAAGAAGAGAGGGTGAAGTCGGGTGAGAGGAGAGGAAGAAGGAAGAAATTTTGTGCAATTTTTCTTGAGGAATTAATGAGAAAAAGGAAGACAAGACATGGGTCTTGTCTTTGCCTCCAAAGTCAAAATTGGCATAGTAACTTTAATTAACCATTTGGAGGGAAAATTAATCTCTTCATTTGGTTTGAGATTAAGGGACAAATCTCGATTAGGAGAGGGAAAAGAAATGGAATAAAATGGAAGTGAATTAGGGTGAATTATGTGGAGAAAGTAATGGCTAATTAAAATTCTAATCCAAGGAGGTTAATTCAACTTAAACTATAACTTCAAACTCCTAATTATAAATACTCTTTTTAATTCACCTCTAATCACTGAATAACATTTCTAACTTACGGGTGATCATCCTTACACTCCATCGCTACGTCACTCACTGCCCGAATTTTTACCTCGAAAAACGTGTTTTCTCATTTTCTGTCTAATTGATGCAAAAAGAGCAAATTTAAAAATAAGATGAATGGAATGTTGAAAATATACCTGAAAAATTAATATAGAGCTAAATTAAGTTTTTTCTCAAAATGAAATAAATTAAACAAATAAATAAATAAATAAATTGATTTTCATTTAAATTTTCTAAAAATTCGTTTAAATGTAATTTTAAAATAATTAAATGAATTATTAATAATAATAACATTATTTAAAAATATTAAGTTGTAATAATATCAAAATATATATTTGAGGCTGTTACACCTATAATCACTAGCAAGTTCAAAAATTTGACTGAATTTCGCTTCTGATTTCTTGTCGAAGTTCAATTCCTACATGAATTCTATAAGCAACCCTTCAAGAATTACTTCCAACTCTTAGTAGGGTGTTTAACATGCTATAACATCAAAGAAAGTCATAAATAAAACATCACAAATCCTTAAGCATTTCATCAAACACATAGAGGTTAGAAACAAAACCCTAAATTCAAGTTTCCAACCACAAGAAATTCTTCCATAACTTTTCCTCCTAAACCACTTCAAACACTTTAAACTCAACCAACATGCATACTCTTAGAATTTAAAGATCATTAAAGCATAGATAAATGGTTGAGTACCTTGAGAGTTGAGAGAGAAAACCACCCAAAAGCTCCAATCCTTCCAACCAATCTTGATGATCAAGTATCAACTTAATTAGGGTTTTCACTTGAAGATGTTTTCCCTCACTAAAATTGCTAGATTCAATTTTAGGGTTTGGTGTTTCTTCTTCTTGTTGTGGCTGGCCAAGAGGAGAGAGAAGGGAGGGAGTTTTTGGTTCAAATTTTTTGAAAACAATAAGTTAAATAGATAGGCTTAAGTCAAGACATTAGTAGATGGTTGACAAGTGTCCCAATTTGGACCATGAATTGGATAAATATCTATGCATTTATCTTCTAATCTCTCAATTTAAAATATAACCTACTTAATACCATATAAGTTTTATGCATTTGGCTACATGACAACATATAAAATGAAATTTTAAATTAATGCCATGCAATGCATACAAAATAAAGTACTCAAAGGAAAATAATGCACTTAATGATTTCATAGTGCAATAAATTAAATTTTTTTTCTAGGGTTCTCACATTATGTAATGCCTAAAACCTGTTCGTAAAAATGGTAAAGAAAAAAATTGAAAAATTTTCTCTCTTTACTTGGAAAGGAAAGAGATCATGCTAGTTCAAAAGACAATGGTTGTGAATCCCAACCATTTGCTGACTAGCGATGTGGAAGATGACAAGGAGAAATTCACTTTAGCTTTGGGCACAAATTTACAAGAGTGTTAGGATTAAAAAGGAGAATAAAGCCTCATAGTTGTAAAAATGTGCAGGGTTGAGGACAAACATCACCTAAAAAGTTGAAGCGATAATTTTGCCTCTCAAAAGCCAAACTTGCAAGTCACGTAATAGCCATTTGCTTTGTGTTGATAGTCAAATTACACGGAATGACATAAAACATGTAATTTGGTTAGTTTAGTGACATTTTTGACCAAGAAAATAGTTTAGTGACCTATAGTAGTATAAGTGTATAATTTAGTGATATTTGCTATCATTTGCTCCAACAATAATTATAACAATTCTAAAAGGGATAATTTTATTTACCTCCTCTAAGATTTGTAGAATTACACTAACCTCCTTTGAGGTTAAGGTTTTGGTAGTCCAAGTCAATAAAAGTACTTTGAGGAGAGAAGTGAAACTTTTATCCCACAAATGCCCCTTATGCATGTGTACAATTTGTATTAGCAAAAAAAAAAAAAAGAAGAAAAAAGAGAAAACAATTAAAAGTTGAAAAAAATTAACACATATTTTCACTATTCAAAAAGTCTTATTCAATATATTAGACAATACAAATGAGCAACAAAACTGCACTAATGATCACAAGATTCAACATACGAGACACTCATCTCTCCTACCGCGAGGTTTGCTAAAATTCTTATGATTTTGAGCGAAAAAGATTTTGAAAATTGCCTTTCTTGTCTCTTCTTTCTCCTTCACTTCCACGAAATTGCTTTGCAACTATTATAAGCTTAAGAGTTTCAGAGAAAATTTCCTTCTGAACAACCTTCTTTTTTCTCTTTCTTTGCCCTGTGTTTTCTTTGTTTTACCAGAGCCCTACTTTTCACATTGTATACAACTAGTTTGTGGTCATTGTCAAATTCTATCAATTATAAAATAGCACCATTTGATATATCAATTGGCACCATTTTGTAATTGTAAATTACCGTTCATCAATAAAGAAATCCGTAACAGTTATTTCTAGTAATTAATTAGTAATAGTTAATTAGCGCCCTAAGTACTCAATTGTCACATATTAGTTTCTAATAAGGTATAATGTTTTAGGGTGCATGAATAATTTCTTCCTATGTGATGTAAGTAATTGGGACTATAATTCTGTTAGGGGTGGTCAATGTTATTTTGCAAACCTTAGGGGAGGCTAGTGAAATTGTCAAAAACCTCAAAGGAGGTTTCTGAAATTATCCCATTGTAAAATCAACTATAATAAAATAGTTATTATTAATATAATAATGCTTGATCGAGGTATGGACATCTTGCTTTTTTAAAGGTGATTCAAACCTCTGCGAAAAAATCAATGTAGTAGAATTTTCAACTTATCGCACCCAAAGTACAATAGTCCAGCCACACTTGCTATTACTCTTATTAGTTTACATAACTAACAAAGTATAACTCCACTAACACCAATTTTCTTGCCAAACTATGAGATTAAAAAAAGAGAAGATAGATTTTTTTTTCTCATATTAACTCTCAAAGTATAAGAAGTAGTAGCATTAGTAGCTTTTTCTAACTCAAACTTCACACACAAATGTAGATGATGAAAGTTAGACAAAAGCATAAGTGATAGTTACAAAAAGTTACTATAATTTTCTATCTCGAGCAATATTCTTATATATAGATAAGCAGTTAGTCAAATCATAAGTCATAATATAATGATAATAATAAGAGAGTTATTGGCTACTTAGTATTATAGGCTACAATTTTTTTTTCTTTTTTGTAATTGAAAACCTTTAAGCTCTACAAATAAGAGTGAATGCATGAGTATTAGTCTAATACTAAAAACTGTTTCTATATTCTCTCCTTATAACTTACACATTTAACATAAAAATTAAATATTTTATTAAAATACTAGAACAATCCCCCACTTGTAAGGCCCAAAGACAGCCTAAAAGGGGGGGGGTGAATTAGGTTGATTAAAAATTAATCAAGTTATGATGCCCCTTTTTCCCAATAAGAAATGTAACCTCTTACACAATCAATTTGTCAAACAAATAAGCAATAGAAATCAAGAAAGATAGAAGATATAGTAATAGATGAATCGTAAAGTAAGCTGTAAATATGGATGATAGTCATCAAACCGATTTTCTTCAAAGCTCCTCTTGAACTTGAAGAATAAAGCTCAACTCAAGCAACTTCAATTTGATAAAATTACAACCAATCTTGTGTACAATGGAAGGCTCACTTCCTCCTTGCCCCAAGCAGCACTTAGTCAAGTTAGGAAGTTTTACAATCACTCGGATAACCCTCTTAAAGCTACACTATTGAAGAATTCACTCACAATTGAAAAGCTTGCAAACCAACTTACATTTCAAGACCTACAATTCTTACACAAAGAGTATTTTCTTGCCAAAATCACTCTCAAGAACTTGTATTCTAAGTGTGCAAAAGTTACTATAAAGTTCAGACAAGACTCTATTTATAGAAGACCAAAAAGTACTTTGATAATGGTTGTCAACGGATAGAAGGCAGTTGAAGAGTCAACTAGCCGTTGGGGTTGTCGGACGTCCGATACAATGTTGTGCGTCTGATGCAATCGTTCAAAAGACAATTTCGATCTTTATCGGACTGCCGATGCATGTTTCTGCGTCCGATGAAACTTGCGTCCGATAACGACCAGAGAGCTCAGAAATTTTCTTGAATACGATCGGACGTCCGGTAATGCTGATATGCGTTCGATATGAGTGTCTGATATTTTTCCTGTCTATCGAACGTTTGGTACTTTAGGTTGAGTGTCTGATGGAGTGTTCTCGACTTTTATCGGACGTCCGATACAAGCTATTGAGCGTCCGACAGAGTTTAATATCCTTTTCTCCTTTTGATTGAGTTCTTCAATTACACCATTTGCATTGATAACCTGAGCTGCCAGTATTCTCAATGGAAAATATTAAATTGAGTTCTTCAATTGTTTTGTAATTGTCAAAATTCGAGATCACGATTTACATTCTCCCCCTTTTTGATGATGACAAAACAATTGAATTTGATTTGGTAAAAACTATTGATAAAGAAAACGTATATAACTCCCCCTTATTTTCTGAATCGTACACAGATTGTGTTTTAAGCATAATTTAGATTGAGCATTGAGTATTCAAAACATTTGATCATATCCAAGCCATAACTCCCCCTTACTCGACTAACCATATTTTTGATCAAATATTCACTCAGGCCAATAAAAAAAAATTCATCCAAGCGAATATCAATATAACCTTAAGCCAAAAATTCATCCAAGTCAATATCAATCAAATATCAACCAAAAATTTATCCAATCCATATATCAACCAAATATCAACCAAAAATTCATCCAAGCCATATATCAACCAAAAATTCATCCAAGCCATATATCAACCAAAAATTCATCCAAGCCATATAACCTTCTCCCCCTTTTTGTCATCTCAAAAAGAATTAAACAATTCAAAGAGAATCAAAAGAAGAGTTGAAATCTTCAATACCAAATGTGTCATAATACCAAATATGTCTTCAAATGGCTGAAATCTTCAATACCAAATGTGCCATTCAATACACAATCATAATTCCAATGATTCAATATAAAACCACAATATCCAACAAAACCAAGATCAGAAATGTAATACAAAGCCATCACAAATCCACAAAACCAAGATCAATATCAAAAACAATAGCAGCACCACATAAATGTCAATACAATACCATAAATACCAGAATATCAAAATATCCAATAGAAATATTTAATACAAAGTAGCAATAAGGAAAGTAGCAAAGTATTTAGTACATTTTACACTTCAACCATTGTAAAAGGGAACAAAAATAGAAAAGATGCATCCTAATGGTGAAGTGCAGATGATCCTAAAGTGCCTAAAGAGTGAATGTGACCTTAGGTCCAGGCCTTCTTCTGGTAATACGATAGGCAGAGCGGTCTTCCTCCTCAGAGTCTTCATCATCTTCTTCATCAGGTTCATCAGTGGCTTGTGCCTTGCCCTTCTCAGATGTGAAGGGATCACGATGAGAAGTTTGAGCATCCGTTATTTCTTGAGTTCCAAGAGTAGGATTCGGACGAGTTTCTTTTGCATGTGATGCATCATCAATCATAGCAGTAGAGAATAGCAGGTTTTTCTTATCAAAGAACTCAGACTATTGCTCAGGAGTCATGGTGAGTATAAGACCATGTTCAAAAAGGGTAACATGATCCTTGAGCTCTTTAAGCAATTCAACAACTTCAGACTGAGGGGAATTGGTTTTAGAAGAAGATTTTCTGGGGTAGATGGAGGGGTCAGGAGTGAAACAAAGTGTTTGAGAGGTTTCAGGGGTGATAGGAGTGTCATGGCCTTTTTTAGAACAATTTTCAGAAACAGCCTCTTTTGTACACCATGCACCATCAAAAAATTTCAGATTTTTTCTTTCAAAATAAAATTTTGTAAACACAAAAGTAGAGGTATCCTTAGGACATACTCCTGAGATGGGAACCTTAAAATGCTCAAAAATAGGAGTTAAAAATTTTTCATAGGATAACTTTCTTCTAGTGTCAGTACTCAATTTCAGTAAAAACTTGCACATGACAAAACTAAAGTCAATGCGAATTTTCTCAACAAAACAATAAAATAGATATAGTTCCATTTTGTTTGCATCAGTACGATGCCCATCAGTAGGAACCAAGAGATTTGAAATGATTACGAAAATGATCAAATTTTTTGGAGAAATATCTTCTAATTTAGCATCAGCAGGAGTTTGAAAGGGAGATTGAAAATATGACATCAATTTTTCTGCATTAAAATGATTGATGTTAGTCAGATTTTCTTCATAGGAGAAAAAATTGACAATTTTACTTTTGCAGCCAAATTCAATAGTGGTTTTCAAAATCTCATTCACCACATCAGAATAAAAAACAAGGTCTACTCTATTAACACGTGATCTTAATTCATCACAAGCATTACCTTTCCTAAGATTAGCAAAAATTTGATAAAGCATTTCAGGATAATAGACATTAGGCATAGTGATAATGTGAGACCATTTCTGGAATTCAAAAGCTTGAGAACAGAGTCAAGATCAATTTTATGGAACTCAGAAGGATTATTTGATCTCTGAATGATGAAACTTTTTTGTGAAAACAAGGCAAATTTTTCCTTAACTTCATCATCAATAAACTGAGGCAATGGAGGGTGTTGCGAGGAAACTTGAGAATCAGTCTGAGTTGCACGAGATTCTTGAGTACTTCCAGACCCTTTTTCCTTTCTATTTGAAGTCCATTTGAAGTCCGCTTGGCAGTAGGAGTTTGCACCTCTTCATCTCCGAGAACACACTTGCGTCCGGTAATAGATGATCCTCCCCAAACACGAACCATTGTGATGTGTGTGTGTTTTAAGTGATGAGTGAGATGAGAAATGAGATGCTGAGGACTAAAACTACTATTTTGATGATAATGTCGTTATCGAATTGCTCAAAAGGTGAGGAAGATTAGTTTTAGGGTTTTTGAGGAGATTTGGGGTTGGAAAGGATTGTGATCGTTAGTGTGAAATGTTGAAGGAGCACGGTTTACAACAGGCTTGTGAACCAGTTTGTGCTTTCAATTTTGAAGTTTGTTTCAAGTCAAAGTGTGAATTTTGGTTTTTGTAATTTGAGTGGTTGGGTAGGTGTGTCCGAATTAAATGAGATTTGACTGATAGAAATGAAAGGAAACAGCCTTATACGCTGCGACTGTTGGTGTGTCGGACGTCCGAACGATGTGAAGTATCCGATACATCCGTCCGATAGAATTTTCTAGAAAAACAGTTTAGAACACTGTTGGACTTTCATTCATCAGCTATTGAATGTCCGATAAGTTTTGACAAACATTTTTCAAGAGTTCTTTTCTAAAATTCCCAATTTCGATCTCAAATACATAAATTGATCCAAAGGCAAAGCTTTTGTGAAAATATTAGCAATTTGGTCTTTTGAACAAATATAATTCACACAAATCTCACTCTTTTAAACAAGATCAAGAATGAAATGATGCTTTATGTCTATGTGCTTTGTCCTAGAATGTTGAATGGGATTTTTTTGTCAAATTTATGGCACTTGTTGTTGGAATGTATGCCCAAAAACAATTGACTTGTTGAAATACATTCCTAATTAAAGTTTTGTATTTTATGAACTTCCAATTTTATCTGTTTAATATATGATATAACTGGTAAAAGTCCTTAGAATATTTATTAATGTGATGATAGTCACAAGAGTTGCTTACTATGAGATATCAATCACATTTATAATAAATATTCTTAAATGTCCCTAGTCATAGTATTAATGAGACAGGACATCATTAATACGGACAGACTAGTACACAGTTAACCCCTACTTAATGTAAGTAGTGGTAGTTCTCATCAACCATGGTATAGGGATACCTAGGCTAATGTATAGATGAATTATAGAGTAATAATTCATTGGAGTGATCCACACAGAGATCTCATTAGGATATTTAGTGCCAATGGTTGAATCTCTTATGGGAAATTGTGTAAGTGATCCTAGACTTGAGATCACCATAGTATCTTGAGTGTAAATCACTACCTTTTGATTCTGTTTCTTGTTACTCATCAGGAGTGAGTTAAAGAATAGAAATTGGGGGTAATGTGAAGCATGGAAAGATAGTGAGTGATCAAGAGACGATTCACCACTTCGATAGTGGGAGCTGATATCCAGTAAGGCCACTAGTTGGAATGTAACCTTAGTAGTCGACTACATTAGATTAATTGAAGAGTGTCTTCAAGTTAATCTAATCTAAGGTTAATTCCGAGAACTAGGAAATTAATTAGTCATTAAGAGAATTGGCACTTGTTTCTTATTCCCTGACTAATTGGATATCAATGGTGAAAGGATAATAATTACACGGTAATTTTCCATGGAAAGGTTAGGTCGGAATTCCCCTTGATCAATTCCGAATACATGGGTGGTTGTGATGTGTTGTTAGACACCGCTCACAATTTATAATTTTGAATAATTAATTATTGTAATTAATGATAAAATAAAAGTGTTTATTTTATCTAATTCTTTTAAGAATTATAATTCATAATTATTACCAGTGTATTTGGGACCTATTGGATCACACGCATAGAGATTGGGTTCTGGATTAAATTGTGTGTCCAAGTAGGGACTTGAAAATAAATACTTCTGGGGTTTAATTATAAAGATAAATAAATCCTGGGGTCATCTGACAGATAGGATAAAGTGGTTATCCCTTATCTGTCAAATAACAGAAGGGGATAGGGAAACCATCAGATGTTACGGTGGTTTGATTTTGAATCAAACCATCTGACCCTATCCCTCCCTTCTATTTCTCTCATCTCTCTCTCTCTATCTCTCTCCTATTAGTAGTATCAGATACTACGATAGGTAGTTAGAGTTAGCACTTCTGATAGTCAGGAAAAATAGAGAGAGAGAGTTCTCCAAAAACTGACGTAGAGAGAAACCTCAAAAAGTCTGAGAGCTTGAGTGAGAGAGAAAGGCTAGCACCACTTCTCCATTCTCACACACACACACAGATCGTAGAGACGATCAGGAGAATCCAGGAGCACTCTCGCGTGGACATCAGTAGAGGCAGAACATCTGGACTGCTGTTCAGGGGATTCTCAGCCTTCTCAGACGAGTCAGAGGCTTCATCTGCGGATTAAGGTAATCCTCAGAACCCCTTCTGTGAAGTCATACGTAGAACTAGGGTGATTCCTGGTGGGAATTGGGGCTTAAAATTTTAATTTTCCGCTGTGCTTAATGCCCCAGTTCCCAACACTTGTGTTATCACAGAAAATAGGCATATTATCATACAACAAACCAAAATTATTCAAGGTATGCTTCATTCATAATAGTTGAGCACAACATGCACTAGTGGTAACATATTCCGCTTCGGTTGTAGACAAAAAAATAGCATTTTGTTTCTTACTGAACCAAGATACCAAACAATTACCAAGAAAATGACATGAACCACTAGTACTTTTTCTATCAATTCTACATCCACCAAAATTAGCCTCCGTATATCCGCATAAAGCAAATTCATGACATTTAGGATACTAAAGGCCAAAATTTAAAGTTCCTTTCAAATATCAAAAAATTCTCTTAACGGCATTTAAATGAGATTCCTTAGGAGAAAATTGAAAACGAGCACACAAGCAAACGACAAACATAATATCCGGTCTACTTGCGGTTAAATAAAGTAGACTTCCGATCATACCTCTATATTTTTTCTCATCAACACTTGTACCTTTTTCATCTTTTGTAAGGTCCAAAGACAACCTAAGAGGGAGGTGAATTAGGTTGATTAAAAATTAATCAAATAGTGCCCCTTTTTCAAGATCACAAATTCAACTTCTCAAATAATTGATTTGTTAAACAAATGAGCAAGCAAGATCGAGAAGTATAGATGATATAGCAATGAATGAATAGAAGAGTAAGCTAAGAAATAAGATGATAGAAAGCAAACCAATCTTCTTCAAAGAGAATAATCCTCAAATCAAGCAACTTCAACTTGGTGAAATTCAATCAACCTTTGTGTACAATGGAAGGCTCACTTCCTCCTTGCCCCAAGTTACACTTAGTCAAGCTAGGAAGTTTTACAATCTCACAGATAACCCTCACAAAGCTACACTATTGATGAACTCACTCACAATTGAAAAGCTTGCAAATGAACTAACAGTTCAAGACCTACAATTCTTACACAAGTAGTATTTTCTTGCTAAAATCACTCTTGAGAACTTGTAATCTAAGTGTACAAAAGTTATCTATAAGATTCAGACAAAGGTATATTTATAGGAGACCAAAAAGTGTCTTGATATGAGTGGTCAACGGTTAGAAGAATTTAAAGAGTCAACTAGCCGTTGGAGCTATCGGACGTCCGATACAATGTTGTGCGTCCGATGCTTACGTCCGACAGGCTATTTCGTTCTTTATTGGACGGACGATGCATATTTCTGCGTTCGATAGGCTTTACATCCGACAGTGACCAGAGAGTTCAGGAATCTTCTTGGATACGATCGGACGGCCGATGCATTTTTCTACGTCCGATAGGCTTTGTGTCCGACAGCGACCAGAGAGCTCAGGAAATCTTCTTGGGTATGATCGGACGTCCGGTGAGATTATTGTACGTCCGATAGGAGTGTCTGATGGATCCCCTATCTATCGGACGTCCAGTACATCAAGTTGAGTGTCCGATAGAAATGTTTCGAGTTTTATCGAATGTCCGATACAAGCTATCGAGCGTTCGACAGTCAACAGTCCCATATACTTCTTTTGATTGATTTCTTCAAATTGACTTCTCGCATATATAACCTGTGCTGCCAATATCTCAATGGAAAACATTAAACCAATTTCTTCAATTGTTTTGTAATTGTTAAAATTCGGGATCACGATTAACATTCTCTCCCTTTTTTATGATAACAAAACAATTGAATGTGATTTGATAAAAAATGTATTAAAACTCCCCCTTACTTGATTAACACTCTAATAACTGGAAATGAACACGACTTGCATAGAAAGTGTGATTTAGATATTGAGTATATTGAGAAATAGACTCCCCCTTACTCGATTCTCCCCCTCACTCGAGTAATCATCCAAGTCATAAATCAACAATTTGAAACTTAAATGCAATACAGAAGTATTCTCCCCCTTTTTGTCATCTCAAATAAGGTTTAGCAATCCAATTGAGTGCGTTCAAAATGTGTGTTCAAGAAATTGAAATCTTCAATACCAAATGTGTTTGGAAAATGATGAAATCTTCAATACCAAATGTGCTTTCAGACTTTTACTATCAAAAGCAATCCAAATCCAATAAAATCACAATATACCACATCCAATAGCATCAGTAAGCTAAGATAGCATCCAGTGTCACAGCCAAAGTTCATCAGAACAAATCACCAAATTATCACTAGCATACATCCACCGAGTTCATCATATTGTACTAGAATAACACAGACTCATTATATATATCAAAAAATAGGACCAAAATCACCATATCAAGAGGAGTAACAGAAGCAGAATGAATATTTAATGTGCTCATTCTCCAGTGGAGATACAAGGAAGCAATAACAAGAGTAGCAAAATAGTTTAATATTAAGTACACTTCAACCATTAGAT
Organism: Gardenia jasminoides; assembly: GCA_013103745.1. Classification (NCBI taxonomy): domain Eukaryota; kingdom Viridiplantae; phylum Streptophyta; class Magnoliopsida; order Gentianales; family Rubiaceae; genus Gardenia; species Gardenia jasminoides. The sequence continues at coordinate 13,756,418 of CM023100.1, read as the reverse complement.
ATGAGAGAACAAAAAGGAATTTATGCAAACTAATGGTAAAGTGCAAGTGCAAGTGCAGCTATGTGCCTAGAGAGTGAAAGTTGATCTTGTTCCAGGTCTTCTTCTAATGAGTCGATAAGCTGAGTCATCTTCCTCATCAGTTTCTTCATCATCTTCCTCTGCCTCTTCTGCAGTGACTAGTTCTTTTCCCTTCTCAGATGTTGAGAGATCACGCTGGGGTGTTGGGAATTCAGTCACATCTTGAATGTTCAGTATAGGATCAGGTCGAGGTTCCTTGGCTTGAGAAGCATTTTCATCCAAGACAGGAGGAAATAGCAGATTCTTTTATCTAGAAAGTCAAATTTTTTCTCAGATGTCATGGTTAGCATAAGACCATGCTCAAGGAGGAGGACATGATTCTTGAGTTCATTTAGCAATTCAATGATTTCAGATTGAGGAGAGGTTGTTCTAGACTCAAATTTTCTAGGGTGAATGGATGGGCCAGGGGTGAAACGAAGAGTTTTTGTGATACTAGGAGAGATAAGAGTATCATGAGTCTTCTTAGAGCGAGACTCAGATGCAACTTCCTTAGTACACCAAACACCATCAAAAAAATTTCAAGTTTTTTCTTTCAAAATAAGCTTTTGAAAAAATAGAAGTGGCTGTGTCCTTTGGACATGCACCACTGATGGAAACTTTGAAATGCTTGAAAATAGGGGTAAAAAACTTTCCATAAGATAATTTTCGTCTGGTGTCAGTACAAAGTTTCATCAAAAATTTACACACGACAAAGCCAAAGTCAATTCTAATTTTTTCAACAAAGCAGTAGAACAAGTACAACTCCATTTTATTTACATCAGTTCGATGCCCATCAGTAGGCACAAGCAAATTGGAGATGATTCAGAAAATGATCAAGTTTTTAGGATTTAAATTCTCCAACTTAGCATCCATAGGAGCTTGAAAAGGAGATTGAAAATAGGTCATCAATTTTTCAGCATTAAAATGATTGATGCTAGTTGGATTTTCTTCATAAGAAAAGAAGTTGGCAATTTTGCTTTTGCAGCCAAATTCGTTGGTTGTTTTCAAAATTTCATTAACCACATCAGAATCAAACACTAAGTCAACACTATTCACACGAGATTTTAACTCATCACGAGAGTTTCCTTTTTTAATATTAGCAAAGAATTGATATAGCATATTAGAATAGTAGACATTTGGCATAGAAATGATGTGTGACCATTTTTGAAACTCAAACAGCTTAAGAACAGAATCAAGGTTAATTTTTTGAAACTCAGAAAGGTCAATGGACCTTTGAGTAATGAAGCTTTTTTGAGAAAATAAGGCAAATCTTTCCTGAGCTTCAGCATCTAAGAATTTTGGCAGAGGAGTGGGTTTTGAGATAACCTGAGAATTGGTTTGAGTTGTACGGGCTTGTTGTGTAGTTGCAGAACCACGTCTGATCCTTGATGAAGTTTGCTTTGCTGTTGGAGTACGAGTATCTTCATCCCTCAGAGTTCGTTTGCATCCGGTAGCAGAGGAGGCTCCACGAGTTCGCACCATTGTGTGTGTGTGTGTTTTGAGTGATGACTAAGAAGCTAAGTAGGGTGTAGAGTGTCTAAGCAGCAATTTTTGATGATAATGCAGTGATCAATCAGTTCAAAAAAAGGAAGAAATGGGGTTTTAGGGTTTCAGTAGAGATTTGGGAATGGAAGAATGTGTGATTTTTGACAAGAAAAGTTGATGATTCTTGGTCCGTAATAGTCTTGGAAGGAAGTTTGTGCCTTCAATTTTGAGAAATGGTGCAAATTGAGTTTGGAATTTGGAATTTTAAAGTCAGGTGGTTGAGGAGGTACGTCCGAATTAAATGAATGTTGACTGATTGAAATGAAAGGAAGTGACCTGATATGCTGTGACTTTTCGTGTATCAGACATCTGAACAATGTGAAGCGTCCGACACATCTGTTCGATAGGATTTTCTAGAAAATGGCTAAGAACACTGTCAGACGTCTGTTCATCAGGGTTAGACGTCCGATAGAATTCGACCAGAAATATTTAAGAATTCTTTTCCAAAATTTCCAATTTAGAACGAAGATTTACAAATTGATCTAAGGGCAGGACTTTTGTGAAATGTCAGCAATTTGGTCTTTTGAACAAAAATAATTCACACAAACTTCACCTTTTTGAACAAGATCATGAATAAAATGATGCTTAATGTCTATGTGTTTTGTCCTAGAGTGTTGAATGGGATTTTTTGTCAAATTTATGGCATTAGTGTTATCATAGAATATTGGCATATTATCATAAATTAAGCCAAAATTATTTAAGGTGTGTTTCATCCATAATAATTGAACACAACATGCATTAGCGGCAACATATTCCGTTTTGGTTGTTGACAAGGAAATGGCATTTTGTTTCTTACTAAACCAAGACACCAAACAATTACCAAGAAAATGACATGAACTACTAGTACTTTTTCTATCAATTCTACAACCACCAAAATCAGCATCCGTATATCCACATAAAGCAAATTCATGACATTTAGGATACCAAAAACCAAAATTTATAGTTCCATTCAAATAACGAAAAATTCTATTAACGACATTTAAATGAGATTCTTTAGGACAAAATTGAAAACGAGCACACAAGAATATAGCAAACATAATATCCGGCCTACTTGTGGTTAAATAGAGAAGGCTTCCGATCATACCTCTATATTTCTTCTCATCAACACTTGTACCTTTTTCATCCTTTTCAAGTTTGGTAGATGTGCATATTGGTGTTCCTACTTGTTTTGAATCTTCCATGCCGAACCTTTTGAGGAGCTCTTTTGTGTACTTTATTTGATTGATAAAGGTTCCTTCATGAGTTTGAAAGACTTGGAGTCCAAGAAAGAAGTTCAATTCTCCTATTAAACTCATCTCAAATTCATTTTGCATAATGGTGGAAAAATCCTTGCACAAACGCTCATTAGTAGCACCAAAAATAATATTATCAACATAAATTTGCACAATAAGGAGATCATTTGATTTTTACTTTGTAAAAAGAGTAGTATCCACAATACCTCTTTTAAAACCATTTTCAATTAAAAAGCCACTTAGACGTTCATACCAAGCTCTAAGGGCTTGTTTCAAACCATATAAGGCTTTTGAAAGCTTAAACACATGATTGGAAAATTTATCACTTTCAAAACCAGGGGGTTGATCCACATAAACTTCTTGATTGATAAAACCATTTAGAAAAGCACTTTTAACATCCATTTTATCCAATTTAAAACCTTTGAAACAAACAAATGCAAGAAACATTCTTATGGATTCTAATCTTGTTACGGGAGCAAATGTTTCATCAAAATCAGTATCTTCTTCTTAAGTATACCCCTTAGCTACCAATCTAACTTTGTTTCTTACAATTTCACCTTTATCATTTAATTTATTTCTAAACACCTATTTTGTGCCAATAATAGGATAATCTTGAGGCCTTTCAACAAGAGTCCAAACATTATTCCTATCAAATTGATTTAATTCCTCTTGCATAGATACTATCCAATAATCATCTTTTAAAGCATCATTAATATTTTTAGGCTCAATTTGAGAGACAAATGCAAAATTATCAAGTAGTAGTTTTGAAGAAGAACGAGTTCTTACCCTCTCGGATGGATCACCAATAATCAAGTCCTTGGGATGATTTTGAATGAATTTCCAAACTTTAGGAAGATCCTTTGGTGCATCATCATCCTTGTCTTCTTCATCTAGCATTCGGTTTTCTTGAGAGTCACTTTCCTTTGAATTTTCTTCCAATTCATCATTGTTTCCTTCTTGAAGTGTAAACTTTTCAAGTTCTTTTTGAATACCTACATCATATCTACACAAATACTTTTGGAAGGATCACCATTAGACTCATCAAATGTAATATGTATGGCTTCTTCAATTACAAGAGTTCTTCTATTATAAACTCTATATCCTCTTTTGTTTTCACAATAACCCAAGAAAATGCCTTCATCGGTTTTCTTATCAAATTTTTCAAGATGTTCCTTAATATTCAAAATAAAGCATTTGCATCCAAAAACTTTAAAATAGCCAACTATTAGCTTTTTATCAAACATCAACTCATAAGAAGTTTTGTTCAAAATTGGTCTTAACAAAACTCTATTCTTTATATAACATGCCGTATTTACGGCCTCCACCCAAAAATATTTTGGTAAATCATTTTCAATCAACATGGTTCTTGCGCCTTCAACAAGTGTCCTATTTTTTCTTTCAACAACACCATTTTGTTGCGGGGTTTTTACAATAGAAAATTCATGAGTTATCCTATTGTGATCACAAAATTCCGAAAATCCACAATACTTAAATTCCGAACCATTATCACTTCTAACTTTAATAATGTGTGAACCAAGTAAATTTTGCACTTTTGCAAAAAGAGAGACAAAACTTTTGAAAGCATCATCTTTATGAGAAAGAAAAACGGCCCATGTATATCTAGAATAATCATCAACAATTACAAAACAATATCTCTTACCACCTAGGCTAGCAATTGGTGTAGGATCAAATAAATCGAGATGTAAAAGCTCCAATGGTTTAGATGTAGAGATGTTTCTTTTAGTTTTAAAAGAAGTTTTGATTTTTTTACCAAATTGACATGCATCACAAACTTTGTCCTTTTCGAACTTAATTTTATGTAAGCCTCTAACAAGTTCCTCTTTGGAAATTTCATTTATCACACCCATGTTAAAATGACAAAGTCTTCTATGCCACAACCAAGGATCTTCATTTGAAATTTTAAGGCATTTAAAGTTAGAAGAATCAATTTTCTCAAGAATTACAACATAGATGTCATTGAATCTTTTTCCTTTGAAAATGATATTGAATTTTGAGTCAAGAACCAAACATTCATGCATTTTGAATAAAACAAATAGATCTTTATCACATAATTGACTAACACTTAGCAAATTATAGCCTAAATTATCCACTAAGAGGACATTATGCACAAATGTCTCACCATTCTTACCAACATCACTTACTCCAATTGTTTTAACTTTCATGTCATCTCCAAAAGTCACTTTTCCACTTGATTTTGATTTGAGTTTGATGAATTGTGATGGATCACCGGTCATGTGCCTTGAGCATCCACTATCAATGAACCACTTTGATTCTTTTATGACTTTTTCAATCTTCACCTACACAAGAGATAGAAAATTTGGTACCCTTTTTAATTTTTGGGTCCTTGATGGTTAGAGTCATGTTTGACTAACCACATACATTTCATTCCTTTTCTCAAATTCTTTCTCACATAGCAATCATGCTTTAGATGACCTATTTGACAACAAAAATCACACATAATGTTAGGATCAATCACACGAATTGGTTTAATAAACCTTACTCCACTTTTTCTATAAATTGTGAATTCATTTGCACTAAAGGTTAGTTTCCTTTCATGGACATTAAAATGCGGCTCCAATTTATTTTTTGTAAAAACATTTTATTTTCTATTTTGTAGAATCATGTCTAGATTATCCATTCTTCTTTTGAAGTCATTTTGTTTTTCCTTAAACATCTCACAAAGACTTGTTTTTCTATCAAGTTCATGTTGCAACTCAATTTCAGCTCTTACTAAGCAATCATTGTCATATTTCAGTTTTTTGTTATCTTGAAATAAGTTAGCATTATCTTGTAAAAGAAATGTGATTTTCTATTTTAATTCTTTATTTCTAGCATAGGATTCTTTCAAACTTTCATGCAATTTACCAATAAATGACTCAAGATCATCATCATCATCATCACTTTCACATTGAGGATTGCAAGATGTTACCTCATTATCACCAATTGCCATAAAGGCAATTTGAGCAGATTCCTCTTCTTCTTCAATCTCACCTTCTGAATTGCATTCATTCTAGGTGATTTGAAAGTTGTTGAACCTTGGCTTTCTTTCATTCTTTATTTCTTTCTTCTTCTTTGTCGGACAATCAGCTGCATAGTGGCCAAACTGTCCACACTCAAAGCATCTATCTCCTTGTTTTTTATTTGCATCTTGTCTTCCCTTGAACCTTGGATTGAATTGGTTGGGGCTTTGATTGCTAGGACCCCCTTTCTTAAATCTTCTTTTGTTGAGAATTCTTTTGAAACTTTTGGTGATAAGTGCAAGATCACTGTCATCACAATCAACATCTTCGTCATCTTGTGAGGCCGAGTCATCCTCATCTTGAGAAGCTTTTAGAGCAATGCTCCTCTTGGCCCTTGCATCTTCTTCATCTTGTACCTTGCTTTTGAGTTTCAACTCATAAGATGTTAGAGAGTTTATAAGAGACTCAATAGACATTGAATTTAAGTCCTTTGCCTCTTCTATTACCGTCACTTTATTTTCCCATTCTTTAGGTAAAGCATTTAAAATTTTTCTATTTTTCTCACCAAGGGTGTATTCTTTATCTAACACCTCCAAATCTTTAATTAGATCATTGAATCTACAATACATCCTATCTACATTCTCATGAGATTCCATTTTGAATGATTCGTATTTAGTAACTAAAATGGACTTCTTTTGTTCCCTTACATCCTCACTACCTTCATGAATCTCCCTTAATTTATCCCATATTTCTTTGGCTGATTTACATCCTTTAACTCTAATGGATTCATTTGAATCTAATGCACTATATAGTACATTTATAGTTTTAGCATTTGAAGTGAGATTAGCCTTATCTTCACATGTCAACTCATTTCTAGTTTTAAATCTAGGAACATGAGTAATTGGATCATCAATGGTAGCAGTGTAAGGACCTTCATTAACAATAAACCATAGATCAATGTCAATAGATTGCAAGAAAATAATCATACGTTCCTTCCAACTAACATAATTTGAACCATTGAACATGGGTGGCCTAATAACCGATTGTCCTTCTACAAACATGGCATTGTTGGTTGCCATCTTTTCTCTAAGTGGTTAAGTTTAATCCTAGAGACCAAACTCTGATATCAATTGTAAGGCCCAAAGACAATCTAAAAGGGGGGGTGAATTAGGTTGATTAAAAATTAATCAAATAGTGCCCCCTTTTCAAGATCACAAATTCAACTTCTCAAACAATTGATTTGTTAAACAAATGAGCAAGCAAGATCGAGAAGTATAGATGATATAGCAATCAATGAATAGAAGAGTAAGCTGAGAAATAAGATGATAGAAAGCAAACCAATCTTCTTCAAAGCTCCATTTGAGCTTGAAGAATAATCCTCAAATCAAGCAACTTCAACTTGGTGAAATTCAATCAACCTTTGTGTACAATGGAAGGCTCACTTCCTCCTTGCCCCAAGTTACACTTAGTCAAGCTAGGAAGTTTTACAATCTCACAGATAACCCACACAAAGCTACACTATTGATGAACTCACTCACAATTGAAAAGCTTGCAAATGAACTAACAGTTCAAGACCTACAATTCTTACACAAGTAGTATTTTCTTGCTAAAATCACTCTTGAGAACTTGTAATCTAAGTGTACAAAAGTTATCTATAAGATTCAGACAAAGGTATATTTATAGGAGACCAAAAAGTGTCTTGATATGAGTGGTCAACGGTTAGAAGAATTTAAAGAGTCAACTAGCCGTTGGGGCTATTGGACGTCCCACACAATGTTGTGCGTCCGATACTTACGTCCGACATTTCGTTCTTTATCGGATGACCGATGCATATTTCTGTATCCAATAGGCTTTGCGTCCGACAGTGACCAGAAAGCTCAGGAAATCTTCTTGGATACGATCGGACGGCCGATGCATTTTTCTGCATCCGATAGGCTTTGCGTCCGATAGCAATCAGAGAGTTCATGAAATCTTCTTGGGTACAATTGGACATCCGGTGAGGTTGTTGTGTGTCCGATAGGAGTGTTTGATGGATCCCCTATCTATCAAACGTTCGATACAAGCTATCGAGCGTCTTATAGTCAATAGTCCCATATACTTCTTTTGATTGATTTCTTCAAATTGACTTCTAGCATATATAACCTGTGCTGCCAATAATCTCAATGGAAAATGTTAAACCAATTTCTTCAATTGTTTTATAATTGTCAAAATTCAAGATCACGATTAACATCTTTGTCAAATTTGGTAGATGTACACATTGGCGTCCAAATTTGCTTTGAATCCTCAATACTGAACCTTTTAAGGAGTTCCTTGGTATACTTTATTTGATTAGTGAAGGTTCCTTCTTGAGTTTGAAGGACTTGAAGTTCGAGGAAGAAATTAAATTCTCCCATCAAACTCATCTCAAATTCATTTTGCATAATAGTAGAGAAATCCTTGCACAAACGTTCATTAGTAGCACCAAAAATAATATCATCAACATATATTTGCACAATAAGGAGATCATTCAATTTTTATTTTGTAAAAAGAGTGGTGTCTACAATACCTCTTTTAAAACCATTTTCAATCAAAAATCCACTCAAACGCTCATACCAAACTCTAGGAAGTTGTTTTAAACCATACAAGGCTTTTGAAAGTTTAAACACGTGATTTGAAAATTTATCACTTTCAAAATCGGGAGGTTGATCCACATAAATCTCTTGATCAATAAAACCATTTAGAAAAGCACTTTTAACATCCATTTGATATAATTTAAAACCTTTAAAACAAACAAATGCAAGAAACATTCGAATAGATTCTAATCTAGCTACGGGAGCAAATGTTTCAACAAGGTCTATACCTTCTTCTTAAGCATACCCCTTAACCACTAATCTAACCTTATTTCACATAATTTCACCTTTATCATTTAATTTATTTCTAAATACCCATTTTGTGCCTATAATAGGGTGATCTTGAGGTCTTTCAACTAAAGTCCAAACATTATTCCTTTCAAATTGATTTAATTCTTCTTGCATAGCTACAATCCAATTATCATCTTTCAAGACATCATTAACATTTTTAGGTTCTAAATGTGACGCTAAAGCAAAGTTGTCAAGTAGTGGTTTTGATGAGGAACGAGTTCTTACCTTTTCGGATGGATCACCAATAATCAATTCCTTGGGATGATTTTGAATAAACTTTCAAACTTTAGGAAGATCCTTTGGTAAATCGTCATCCTTGTCTTCTTCTTCTTGCATTTGGTTTCCTTGAGTGCCATTTTCCTCCGAATTTTCCTCCATTTCAGCATTGTTTTCTTCTTGGAGTGTAAGCTTCTCAAGTTCTTTTTGAATACTTACATCATCATCTATACAAGTTGTGACAGCCCCACCTCCCCCTAAGGTGAACCAAAGGGGTTAGCGAACTACCTGCCCAGCTCTCGCCAGGACTCGATAGCCAATATAAACCAACAACTCAAAACTTACAAAACTAAATTCTCCGACATTCAAAAGTCAACCAACATAGTTACATAAGTTTCACATCATCATTCAAACTTAAAATTCAACAGGGGATTAAGGGTACAAAATCAAAAGCTAACTTATCCATGATGGGGTTTTACAGTACATCATCCCTTAAACAAAAGTAACAACAAAAACTTATACTACTCGTACGTACTCCCAACCCTGAGCTCAAGCAAATCCCCCTACTAAGGAAAACAAAAGGGAAATAGGGTGAGCTAATATCTCAATGAGGTTCCAAAACCAAGCAGCCAGGTATACAAGAAGAATTCACTTAACAAACAAGTGTCACAAATAAAATCACCAAATAAATCGAACATATTCAATTAAAGGATACGGATGGCTTTTAAAAGCTAAATTCCTCGAAGCTTGATCAAATCACATCCTGTTGACTATCCGTCAACATTTATAGCTCAGAGCCAAAACAGTAGAGCCCCACTTATCACCAGACACCGTCCACCGTTTCACCCCCATACCGGGCCCGAACACCCCAACAAATCAAATTTTAGGTGATACTCGAGTATACCAGATTTCCGGATTCACATATCATACCCCGTGGCTCGTCAACTTTCCCGACCAATCCCATGCCGGCTCAAGTCGATTGACTCACCAACTAGGTTTTGAGCTCGAAACAAATCATATTTGTCGATGGGATATCACTCAAACGACTCACAAATCAAATGTGGCCAAAAGCCATTTCACACAAATTCAAATATCCAAGTACAAAATTCCAAGCACAAGAGATCGAGTGTGATAAGGTACGCACTCTTCTCGATCACATTAATTGACTCATAAGCCACAAGAACACAAATCATCACATAGTTCAAGTATTTCAATATTTCAGCTATCAAGTTGGTCAAGTAACAAGCATGAAACACTCACCGAATCAAGCAAAGTATCTTCAAGTGCTCGCACCCAATTCTCCTCATTCCAAATCTAATAACAAATGAAATGCAAATATTTACGTTCAGCTACCCAAACAAGAAGACCTAATGCATGTGCTCGTTATTCTTTTACTTGATAAAAATCACACTTGAATGCACAACTATAAAATGACCAATCCCAGTTATAACGATGATCAAATAAAAAGCTTATCCACATGTTAGAATCATAAATGAGCTGGTTGGGACACGGCAAGGTTGTACAAGAGTCAAAAGAAGAGAGAAAAGCATTTGTGGAATTGAAACTAACATTTGATAGGTTTGCCGTGCCTCAGTAATTTAATCATAATTGTGGCTACGGTTATCAGATTGAGTTTTACTTTATGGCGTTTCGAAGCTAAGACATAGCTCTACAGCTTTCATGAAGGGGTCAAATATCAAATCATGCTTAATCATAATCAAAATGGCAAATCTCAGAGTCATAAGAAAACTGTCAGAATGGTTACAGGTTGGTCGAGCAGTCTTGGGAAAACAGCCATAACTCGACATAGAAAAATCAAAATTTAGCTCCGTCAGCGGCGTTTAAAACTAGGTTCATAGAACTTTCTAACGGTATAAGGCTTAGGCTCTAATTCATTTTTTACAATCAACAAAGCCTCAGAAAGTTCACTATTTTTTGTTTCTTATTTCCTGTGAAATTTTCAGCCTTGATGCATATTCTTCAATCAACTCTTTAAAGTTATTTCCATCACTTAACAAGGTGTTTAACATGCTAAAACAGCAAATAACTCCATCATCAAAGCATCACAAATTAACAAACAATTCATCACACACTTAGTAGCCTAAAATGAAAACCCAAACTCTAGTTCTTAAATATAAGATTTCCTTCCACAATCTTTCCTTCCAAGCAACCACAAACACATTAATCACACCTAACTAACATCCTCTTTGAATTTAAGGTTCATTAAAGTATGATTAAATGAGGATTTACCTTGCTAGAAGAGTGAGAAAATCCACCCAAGAGCTTCACTCCTTGCAACCAAGCTTGAGGTTTAAGTAGTAATCTAGGCTAGGATTTCACTTAAAGCTGTTTTTCTTCACTAAAACGACTAATTTCTAGCTTAGGGTTTGGTGCTCTTCAAGCTTAGAGTGGCCGGCCAAGAGGAGAGAGAAGAGAGGGAAATTTAGTTCAAATTTTTGAAATTGAAGGATTAAATAGAAGGGCTTAAGTCAAGAGGTTAAGGGATGGTTGACAAATGGCCAAATCTTGGCCAGGAATTGGATAATATCTTTGCAAATTGCCTTCTAATCCCTTAATGTAAAATGTGACCCACTTAAAACCACATAAGTTTCATGCATTTGTCCATATAAAATATGAAAAATGAAATCCTAAATTAAACCATGCAATACACACGAAATTGAGTACTTTAGGAAAATTAATGCACTAAATGATTATATGGTGCACTCAAGTAAAATTCCCTCATTTTCTTTTTCTTTTTTTTCCGGGTTCTCACACAAGTACTTTTGGAAGAATCACCATTAGACTCATCAAATGTAATGTGTATAGTTTCTTCAATCACAAGAGTTCTTCTATTATAAACTCTATATCCTCTTTTGTTTTCACAATAGCCCAAGAAAATACCTTCATCGATTTTCTTATCAAATTTTCTAAGATGTTCCTTGATATTTAAAATAAAGCTAACAATTGACTTTTTATCAAACATTAATTCATAAGAAGTTTTGTTTAAAATTGGTCTTAACAAAACTCTATTCATCACATAACATGTTGTATTCACGGCCTCGGCCCAAAAGTATTTTGGCAACTCATTTTCACTTAACATAGTTCTTACAGCTTCAACAAGATTCCTATTTTTTCTTTCAACAACACCATTTTGTTGGGGGGTTTTTACAATAGAAAATTCATGAGTTATTCCATTGTGATCACAAAATTCCGGAAAGCCACAATACTTAAAATCCGAATTATTATCACTTCTAATTTTGAGAATGTGTAAACCAAGCAAATTTTGCACTTTTGCAAACAAGGAAACAAAATTTTTGAAAGCATCATCTTTATGAGTAAGAAAAACAGTCCACGTATATCTAGAATAATCACCAACAATTACAGGACAATATCTCTTACTACCTAAACTAGCAATAGGTGTAGGGCCAAACAAGTCAAGGTGTAAAAGTTCCAGTGGTCTAGATGTAGAAACATTCTTTTTAAGTTTAAAAGAAACTTTGGTTTGTTTACCAAATTGACATGCATCACAAACTTTATCTTTTTCAAACTTAATTTTAGGCAAGCCTCTAACAAGTTCCTTTTTGAAAATTTCAATCAATACATCCATATTAAAATAACAAAGTCTTCTATACCACAACCAAGGATCTTCATTTGAAATTTTAAGACATTTAAAGTTGGAAGAATCGAGTTTCTCAAGAATCACAACATAAATATCATTGAATCTTTTTCCTTTAAAAATAATATTGAATTTTGAATCAAGAACTAAACATTCATGCTTTTTGAATAGAACAAATAAATCTCTATCACATAATTGACTAACACTTAACAAATTATAGCCTAGATTATCAACCAAGAGAACATTGTGAACAAATGTTTCACCATTCTTACCAACATCTCCTACTCTAATTGTTTTGGCTTTCATGTCATCTCCAAATGTCACTTTTCCACTTGATTTTGATTTGAACTTGATGAATTGTGATGGATCACCGGTCAAGTGTTTTGAACATTCACCATCTATGAACCACTTTGATTCCTTTATGGATTTCTCCATTTTCACTCACACAATGTATAAAGAATTTGGTACCCTTTAATCTTTGGGTTCTTGATGGTTAGAATCATGTTTAACTAACCATATGCATTTCATGCCTCTTTTCATGTTTCTTTTTACATAACAATCATGCTTTAAGTGACCTTTTCGACAACAAAAGCTACACATAATGGTAGGATTGCTCAAATGAATTGGTTTAATAAACCTCACTCCTCTTTTTCTATAAATTGTAAATTCATTTGCACTAAATGTTAGTTTTCTTTCAAAGGCATTAAAATGAGGTTTCATTTCATTTCTTGCAAAATAGTTTTGCTTCCTATTTTGAAGAATCATGTCTAGACTATCCATTCTTCTTTTCAAGTCACTTTGTTTTTCCTTAAATATTTCACAAAGACTTGTTTTTCTATCAAGTTCATGTTGTAACTCAATTTCAGTTCTTATCAAGCAATCATTGTCATATTTTAGCTTTTAGTTATCTTGAAACAAATTTGCATTATCTTGCAAAAGAAATGTAATTTTCTATTTTAACTCTTTGTTCCTAGCATAAGATTCTTTCAAGCTATTATGTAATCTTCCAACAAATGACTCAAGATCATCATCATCATCATCACTTTCAATTTGAGGGTTACAAGATGTTACCTCATTGTCTCCAATTACCATGAAAGCTATTTGACCAGATTCCTCTTCTTCTTCAATCGCACCTTCCGAATTGCATTCATTCTAAGTGATTTGAAAATTGTTGAATCTTGGCTTCCTTTCTTTCTTCATTTTTTTTCTTCTTCATTGGACAATCAATTGCATAATGTCCAAACTGTCCACATTCAAAGCATTTATCTCCTTACTTTTTGTTTGCATCTTGTCATCCTTTTGTATCTTGTATTGAATTGGTTGGGGTTTTGATTGCTAGGTTTTCCTTTTCTAAATCTTCTCTTGTTGAGAATCCTCTTGAAACTTTCAGTGATAAGGGCGAGATCATTATCATCACAGTCTATATCTTTATCATCCAATGAGGCTGAATCTTCCTCATCTTGGGATGGCTTTAGAGCAATGCTTCTCTTGGCTCTTGCATCTTCTTCATGATGCACTTTACTCTTGAGTTTTAAGTCATAAGATGTTAGAGAATTTATGAGAGATTCAATGGACATTGAGTTTAAGTCCTTTGCTTCTTCAATTGCAGTCACTTTACTTTCCCATTTCTTAGGTAAAGCATTCAAGATTTTTCTGTTTTTCTCACCTAGTGTATACTCATTATCTAACAGTTCTAAGTCTTTGATGGGATCATTAAATCTACAATACATTTTATCTATATTTTCATGAGACTCCATTTTGAATGATTCATAGTTGGTGACTAAAATGGATTTCTTTTGTTCTCTTACATCTTCACTACCTTCATGAATTTCCTTCAACTTATCCCAAATTTCCTTAACCGATTTACATCCTTTAACTCTAATAGATTCATTTGTATCTAATGCACTATAAACATTCATGGCTTTAGCATTTGAGGTAAGATTAGCCCTATCCTCACGAGTCAATTCATTCCTTGTTTTTAATCTAGGAACATGAGTAATGGGATCATCAATAGTGGCAGTGTAGGGACCTTCATTAATAATAAATCACAAATCAATATCAATAGATTGTAAGAAGATGATCATTCTTTCCTTCCAACTAACATAGTTCGAACCATTGAACATGCATGGTCTAATAACCGATTGTCCTTCTACAAACATAGTATTGTTGGTTGTCATCTTTCCTCTAAATGGTTAATCTTGATTTTAGAGACCAAATTCTGATACCAATTGTAAGTCCCAAAGACAACCTAAGAGGGGGGTGAGTTAGGTTGATTAAAAATTAATCAAGTTATGATACCTCTTTTTCCCAATAAGAAATGTAACCTCTTACACAATCAATTTGTCAAACAAATAAGCAATAGAAATCAAGAAAGATAGAAGATATAGCAATAGATGAATCGTAAAGTAAGCTGTAAATAAGGATGATAGTAATCAAACTGATTTTCTTCAAAGCTCCTCTTGAGCTTGAAGAATAAAGCTCAACTCAAACAACTTCAATTTGATGAATTACAACCAATCTTGTGTACAATGGAAGATTCACTTCCTCCTTGCCCCAAGAAGCACTTAGTCAAACTAGGAAGTTTTACAATCACTCGGATAACCCTCCCAAAGCTACACTATTGAAGAATTCACTCACAATTGATAAGCTTGCAAACCAACTTACACTTCAAGACCTACAATTCTTACACAAAGAGTATTTTCTTGCTAAAATCACTCTCAAGAACTTGTATTCTAAGTGAGCAAAAGTTACTATAAAGTTCAGACAAAACTCTATTTATAGGAGACCAAAAAGTGCATTGATAATGGTTGGTAACAGATAGAAGGCAGGTGAAGAGTTAACTAGCCGTTAGGGCTATCGGACGTCCTATACAATGTTATGCGTCTGATGCAATCGTGCCGGCTAGAGTTGATTGACTCACCAACTAGGTTTTGAGCTCGATATAAATCATATTTGTCAATGGGATATCACCCAAGTGACTCGCAAATCAAATATGGCCAAAAGCCATTTCACACGAATTCAAATATCCATGTACAAAATTCCATGCACAAGAGATCGAAGTGATAAGGTACGCACTCGTCTCGATCACATTAATTGGCTCATAAGCCACAAGAATACATATCATCACATAGTTCAAGTATTTCAATATTTCAACTATCAAGTTGGTCAAGTAACAAGCATGGAACACTCACCGAATCAAGCAAAGTATCTTCAAGTGCTAGCACCCAATTCTCCTCCTTCCAAGTCTAATAACAAATGAAATGCAAATATTTAAGTTCAGCTACCCAAATAAGAAGACCTAATGCATGTACTCGTTATTCTTTTACTTGATAAAAATCACACTTGAATGCACAACTATAAAATGACCAATCCCAACTATAACGATGATCAAATGAAAAGCTTATCCACATGTTAGAATCATAAATGAGTGGGTCGTAACACGGCAAGGTTGCACAAGAGTCAAAAGGAGTGAGAAAAGCATTTGTGGAAGTGAAACTAACATTTGATAGGTTTGCCGCGCCTCAGTAATTTAATCATAACTGTGGCAAAAGTAATTGGATTGAGGTGTACTTTATGGCGTTTCGAAGCTAAGACATAGACCTACAACTTTCATGAAGAGGTCAAACATCAAATCATGCTTAATCATAGTCAAAATGGCAAATCTCAGAGTCGCAAGAAAACTGTCAGAATGGTTACAGGTTGGTCGAGCAGTCTCGGGAAAACAGCCATAACTCGACGTAGAAAAATCAAAATCGAGCTCCGTCAGTGGCGTTTAAAATTAGGTTCATAGAGATTTCTAACGGTATAAGGCTCAAGCTCTAATTCATTTTCTACAATCAACAAAAACCTCAGAAAGTTCACTATTTTTTGTTTCTGATTTCCTGTGAAATTTTCAACCTTGATGCATATTCTTCAATCGATTCTTTAAAGTTATTTCCATCACTTAACAAGGTGTTTAACATGCCAAAACAACAAATAACTCCATCATCAAAGCATCACAATTTAACAAACAATTCATCAAACACTTGGTAGCCTAAAATGAAAACCCAAACTCTAGTTCTTAAACACAAGATTTCCTTCCATAATCTTTCCTTCCAAGCACCACAAACACATTAATCACACCTAACTAACATCCTCTTTGAATTTAAGGTTCATTAAAGCATGATTAAGTGAGGATTTACCTTGCTAGAAGAGTGAGAAAATCCACCCAAGAGCTTTACTCCTTGCAACCAAGCTTGAGGTTTAAGTAGTAATCTAGGCTAGGATTTCACTTAAAGCTGTTTTTCTTCACTGAAATGACTAATTTCTAGCTTAGGGTTTGGTGCTCTTCAAGCTTAGAGTGGCCGGCCAAGAGGAGAGAGAAGAGAGGGAAATTTAGTTCAAATTTTTGAAATTGAAGGATTAAATAGAAGGGCTTAAGTCAAGAGGTTAAGGGATGGTTGACAAATGGCCAAATCTTGGCCAGGAATTGGATAATATCTTTGCAAATTGCCTTCTAATCCCTTAATGTAAAATGTGACCCACTTAAAACCACATAAGTTTCATGCATTTGTCCATATAAAATATGAAAAATGAAATCCTAAATTAAACCATGCAATACACACGAAATTGAGTACTTTAGGAAAATTAATGCACTAAATGATTATATGGTGCACTCAAGTAAAATTCCCTCATTTTCTTCTTTTTTTTTTCTCTTCTTTTTTTTTTCTGGGTTCTCACACTCTCTCTCCCTTAAAAGAATTTCGTCCTTGAAATTCTCACCTTGACTGGTAAATAGCTCTGGATATTTCTTTTGAATTTCTTCCTCCATTTCCCAAGTTGCCTCTTCTATTGCATGATTTCTCCACAGGACTTTCACCAAAGGAATTCTCTTATTTCTTAATTCCTTCACTTTTTGATCCAAAAGTTGTACGGGTTTCTCTTCATAGGTCAGTGACTCATCTATATCAATCTCTTCTGACTTCAAGACATGTGTTGGATCCGGATGATATTTCTTCAACATTAAGACATGAAAAACATCGTGGATCCTGGATAAATTTGATGGTAATTGGAGTCGGTATGCCACACTACCCACTTTCTGAAGAATTGCAAAAGGTCGGATGTATCTTGGTTGAAGTTTCTTTCCTTTTCCCGTTGTGACACTTCGCAGTGGTGTGACCTTAAGAAACACTTTGTCACCAACTTCAAATTCCAAATCTTTTCTTGGTTATCGGCGTAGCTCTTCGGCCGACTTTGGGCAGTTTGAAGTTTCTGACGTATCATTTTGACCTTATCTCGTACGTCTTCCATCCAGGGCATTATGGTCGGATTTAAGATTTTTCTCTCCCCTACTTCATCCAAATAAATTGGTGACCGGCACTTTCTGTTGGAATGTATGCCCTAAAACAATTATTTTGTTTAAATACATTCCTAATTAAAGTTTTGTATTTTATGAACTTTCAATTTTATTTGTTTGATATTTGATATAACTGATAAAGTCCTTAGAATATTTATTAATGTGATGGTAGTCACAAGAGTTGCTGACTATGAGATATCAATCACATTTATAATAAATATTCTTAAATTTCCATAGTCATAGTATTAATGAGACAGGACATCATTAATATGGACAGACTAGTACATAGTTAGCCCCTACTTAGTGTAAGTAGTGGTTGTTCGCATCAACCATGGTATAGGGATACCTAGGCTAATGTGTAAATGAATTGTAGAGTACTAATTCATTGGAGTGATCCACATAGAGATCCCATTAGGATATCTATCTAGTGCCATTGGTTGAATCCCTTATGGAAAATTGTGTACGTGATCCTAGATTTGAGATCACCATAGTATCTTGAGTGTGAATAACTACCTTTTGATTCTGTTTCTTGTTACTCACCAGGAGTAACTTAAAGAATAGAAATTGAGGGTAGTGTGAAGCATGGGAAGATAGTGAGTGATCAAGAGAGGATTCACCACTCCGATCGTGGGAGCTGATATCCAGTAAGGCCACTAGTTAGAATGTAACCTTAGTAGTCGACTACATTAGGTTAATTGAAAAGTGTCTTCAAGTTAACCTAATCTAAGGTTAATTCCGGGAACTAGAAAAATAATTAGTCATTAGGGAATTGGCACTTGTTCCTTATTCCTTGACTAATAGGATATCAATGGAGAAAGGATAATAATTACACGGTAATTTTTCATGGAAAGGTTAGGTCGGAATTCCCCTTGACCAGTTCCGAATACCTGAGTGGTTGTAATATGTTGCTAGACACCGCTCACAATTTATAATTATGAATAATTAATTATTGTAATTAATGATAAAATAAAAGTGTTTATTTTATCTAATTCTTTTAAGAATTATAATTCATAATTATTACCAGTGTATTTGGGACCTATTGGATCACACGCATAGAGATTGGGCTCTAGATTAAATTGCGTGTCCAAGTAGGAACTTGGAAATAAATACTTCTGGGGTTTAATTATAAAGATAAATAAATCTTGGGGGTCATCTGACAGATAGGATAAAGTGGTTATCTCTTATCTGTCAGATAATAGAAAGGGGTAAGAGATCAGATGTTACGGTGGTTTGATTTTGAATCAAACCACCTGACTCTATCCTCTTTCCTTCTCTCTTATCTCTCTCTCTCTCTCCTATTAATATCATCAGATGTTACGATAGGTGAGTTAGTTGAACTTCTGATAGTCAGAATACAGAGAGAGAAAAAGTTCTAGAGAGAAAACTTACGTAGAGAGAAACCTCAGATAGTCTGAGAGCTTGAGTGAGAAAGAAAAGGCTAGCACCTGTTCTTCACTCACACATACACACACACAGAGATCATAAAGAAGATCAGGTGAAAATCCAAAAGCACTCTCGCGTGGATTACAGTAGAGGCAGAACATCTGGACTGCTTCGGGAGATTTCTACCTACTCAACAAGTTAGAAGTACCATCTGCGGATTAAGGTAATCCTCTAGAACCCCTTCTATAAGTCATATGTAGAACCTAGGGTGATTCCTGACAGGAATCTGGGGCTAAAATTTTAATTTTCACTGCGCCTGATGCCCCAGTTCCTAACAGTGGTATCAGAACCATCTCTAGCGTTTACGTTTGACTTTATGTTGTTGTTCATGGATTAATTGGTGTTTGGATGATGTACATATATACGTGTTCAGAATTCTTGGTTGAAAACTGTAGCTTTAATTTGATTAAAGTATTTTTGCTATCTAGAAAAACTTCTGTTGCAAATTTGTTGTTTCAATGGTATGTTTTTCCACTTGAATGGTCTGTGCAATTGTTGTCAGATGTTTTTTTTTTGCAGATTCTGTAGTAGCCAATCGTTGGCTATTGGAACAGTGAGTCACGACACGGATCCGCGATGTGGATCCGCGAGACTTGCCTCACGGATCAGGTTCGTGACTCGGATCCGCGTGGCATATCCGCAAGGTTTGCCTCGCGGATGCTGCTCGCGTTTCTGAAACATGGTGAGATCCGCGAACTAGCTTCGCGGATCGGTCCGCGAATCCGATTTGCGGATCCTGTTAGCAGCCCCCAGTTTCTGATCCGCGCGCGACAGGGTTCCGCAAACCTTGTCTAGCAGATCAGGTCACGGATCCTTTACAGAAGCTTCAGAAACTGATACGCACAACATGGATCTACGAACTACGAACTGATTTAGCGGATCAGCTCGCGGATCCTTCTAGAAACAAAATTCTGTGAAATAAAATTTTTAAAAAATTGAGTTTTCACTTTCTGAAAATTTTCTGATATTGATCCGAATTTTAATTGTTAAAATTTGCGATGAAATTTTATATTTCATGTTTTATTAGGTCAGGAATTAATTTGAATTTAATTTGATTAATTTAAATAATATTCCAATTATTTTCTAATTTTGTTGAAAATTAAAATGACCTAATAAAGTTATTTTACCAAAGTTCTCTGCACATGTATGGTCTCAAAATTTGTTTGGGATCTTGATATATATAAAATTCAAATAATTCATGAATGATTGTTTTTCCATGCTTTCATTTAATTTAAAGTTGTTTAAATTTGTATGAATGCATGGTGGATGGTTGTGGATAGAAACTCAATATGATTGTGGATTGGTTGAATGGTTGTAATTTTATAAATAGGGCCTACATGTCCTGCCTTTCTTATTCTTCTGATTGTAATTTCTCTCCTCATCTAACTCCCCCCGAATGTAATTCGGGGTTTCTTATATCTATTTGTAATGTACAATAGATAGGAATAGATGATAGGAAATTATGTTTCTAGCATAGAAATTGTAAATTGGGAGATCAAGAAAGGAGCAGTGCAACCAGAAGGAGGAAATTTGATTTTACCCTAGTCAACCGTTAATTTCCCTAATGGCCCGAGAAATTAACTCAGGAATATCCACAACCATCCATGGTTTATTTTATGCTTTATTTATTTTTGAAATATTTATATGCATGAATGTTGATGAGACCGTCAAATATTTTTTCAAAACCTCAAACTAAATTAAAATGTTTTGGAAAAGGAAATAAATCCCTCAAATTTAAATATTAAATCAAGACTGCCTTCCATCATTATAGTATTAAATAAAATGTGGTTATTAAGTACTAGTTTGTTGGGATTCACCCCAAACTGCCTTACTTACTACATGTTTTATACTATAATAAATGTTCTTAAGAATAATGGGTTTGATTTAACTAAAATTATGGTTTGTTGGGATTCACTCAAGACCATGAATTTTAGAGGCAAGGGTTAGGTTAATACATAAGATGTAAAATTAAGAGTTGATACCTAACGGATCTAGAAATTACAAAGGGTTATAATTGGTAAAGTACCTACCTGTTAGAGTTATTTTTGATTTGTTGGGATTCACTCAAAATCAAAAATAATTAAGACGGGATTCTAGCCACTATAGATTTTTTGAAAATCTTGGATCAATTTTAGAGGGTAATTGATTTGGAAAAATAGTGGAAATAAAATCATAATTTTGGAAGTTTTATGATTTTATAAACAAAACTTTTTCTAATAAACTCTATCTTCTTTTTTGTTGTAGAATGAGTAATAATCTGAGCCTACGCACCATCCTTACTGATTGTAAACTAAACGACACAAACTTTCTCGACTAGCATCGCAATGTCCTACTCGTTCTCACCCACGAGAAAATTGAGTATGTACTTGATGGGCCCATGCCTAATGAACCTGAACCTAATGCACCTGCTACTGTTAAGAATGCTTACAAGAAATATAGGGATGATAATAGAACGGCTTCATGTATCATGATAGCCTCTATGACTCCCCAACTTAAACAGCAGCACATGAACATGGGGGCATATGAAATAGTTCAACACCTGAGAGAGTTGTTTGAACAACAATCTAGGACGGTGAGATATGCCACCTCCAAAGAACTGTTCAGGTGCAAGATGGCGAAGGGAGCACCCGTTGCTCCACACGTCTTGAAGATGATTAGGCTAATTGAGAAATTAGCTAAATCGGGCTTTAAGATGAACCAGGAGCTAAATGTTGATTTAGTTCTTTAATCTCTGCCAGACTCTTTCTCTCATTTCGTTATGAACTATCAGATGAACAATCTGCAGCACACATTACCTCAATTGTTGAATGTGCTGAAAACTGTTGAGAAAGAGATCAAAAAGGTGAAAAGTTCTACTGGAGTGCTTGTTGTTGCTTCATCCAGTAAAAGGAAGAGGCAAGGAAAAGGGCCTAAAAAGCCCAATAACAAACCTGCCAAGAAGCCCAAAAAGGCTGAGGCAGACCAGTCCAAGGCAACCTACTTCCATTGTGGACAAACTGGACATTAGAAGAGGAACTGTAAGGCCTATCTGGAGAGTATGAAGCAGAAGAAGTTTGGGGAAGCTTCATCAGCAGGTACATACATGATTGAGATTAATGTTTCTACTTCTAAATCTGACTCTTGGGTATTAGATACCGGATGTGGCTCTCACATTTGCACATCTATGCAGGGTCTAAAGGACAGTAGAAAGTTGGGTAAAGGAGAAGTAACCCTACGTGTGGGCAATGGAGCAAAGGTTGCTGCTTTAGCTGTAGGGACTTACTATATTAGTTTACCTAGTGGGTTAATTCTAGAATTATCAAACTGTTATTATGTTCCAGCACTTACAACGAACATCATTTCTACTTCCTGTTTGGATTTAAATGGGTTTAAGATAACCCAGGAGAATAAATGTTGTTCTTTTTCAAAGAATGGTATGTTTTATGGTTCTGGAAATTGAAATAACGGTTTATACATTCTAGATCTTGACAACCAAATTCTCAATATACAAGAAAAGAGAATGAAGTTAGATAAATTGAATAAAACTTACCTCTGGCACTGTAGGCTTGGTCATGTAAATGAGAAACGCATTTCCAAGTTACACAAAGACGGATACTTGGACTCATTTGATTTTGAATCATATGATGTATGCGAGGCTTGTTTATTTGAAAAAATGACCAAAATGCCCTTTACTGGTAAAGGGGAATGGGCCGGTGATTTACTTGGGCTGGTACATACTGATGTATGTGGTCCAATGACAATCACAGTTAGAGGTGGATTTTCATACTTCATCACCTTCACTGATGACCATTCAAGATATGGTTATGCGTATTTAATGAAATACAAATCTAAATCTTTTGAAAAGTTCAAAGAATTCAGAAATGAAGGAGAGAAACAAACCGGTAAAAGTATTAAAACACTACGATCTGATCGTGGTGGAGAATACTTAAGCGATGAGTTTCAGTTTTATCTAAAGGACAATGGAATAGTTTCACAATGGACTCCTCCAGGGACACCACAACTAAATGGTGTATCTGAAAGGAGAAACCGCACCCTATTAGATATGGTACGGTCCATGATGAGCTACTCGAGTGCCCCAAAATCGTTATGGGGATATGCTCTGGACACAGCCTCCCATACTCTTAATAAAGTACCCAATAAGGCTGTTGCTTCCACACCATATGAGATATGAAAAGGAAAAAAACCAAAACTGTCTTACATTAAGGTTTGGGGTTGCCCCACCTGTGTGAAGAAGGTAGAGTCAGATAAGTTTGAACCTAGATCTGACAAGTGTTTGTTTGTGGGGTATCCAAGAGAGTCTATTGGATACTATTTCTACAACCCAACTGAGAACAAAGTGTTTGTCTCAAAGCATGCCATCTTTCTAGAAAAAGAGTTTATTCTAGAAAGGGGCAGTGGAAGTAGAATAGAACTTGAAGAAGTTCAAGACACTCAAACTGATATGGAACTTGAAGAAGTTCAAAATGTTCAAACAAATACAGAACAGCCTGTTGAAGAAAGGGTTTAGCCCCATAGTGATGAGGCGCAAACGGAAGCTGTGGACGTTCAAGAGCCCCGTAAGTCAGTAAGAGTACGCTCTGCTCCCAAGAGATATGAATTTCTTGTGAATCAGGGGAACGATGTACTATTCATTCAATGTGATGAACCTACTACCTATCAAGAGGTTCTGAACAGTCTAAACTCCTCCAAATGGTTAGAGGCCATGAACTCTGAAATGGATTCCATGTATGACAACAAGGTATGGACCTTGGTTGATCCACCTAAAGGGGTAAAACCCGTGTGGTGCAAATGGGTCTTCAAGAAGAAGACCGACATGGATGGTAATGTGATTACCTACAAGGCTAGACTGGTTGCCAAAGGCTGCAAACAAAAAGAGGGAATCGATTACGATGAAACTTTCTCACCAGTAGCTATGCTTAAATCCATTCGGATATTGCTTGCAATAGCAGCATATCATGACTATGACTATGAAATTTGGCAGATGGATGTAAAGACTGCATTCCTTAATGGGAATCTGCAAGAGGATGTGTACATGACACAACCTGAAGGCTTTACATCGCCAAATTTCAGTCAGGTGTGCAAGTTACAGAGGTCCATTTATGGACTCAAGCAAGCATCCAAGAGTTGGAACATCCGTTTTGATGAGACAATCAAAGAGTTTGGTTTTCTCAAAAATCCGGATGAGCCTTGTGTTTACAAGAAGGTTAGTGGGAGTTTAATCGTTTTCCTTATATTATATGTGAATGACATATTAATAATGGGAAACGATATCCCAATGTTACAATCAGTGAAGGGTTGGTTGTCCAAACACTTTTCCATGAAAGATTTAGGAGAGGCAGCCTATATACTGGGTATTAAGATCTATAGAGATAGATCTCAAAGGCTGCTTGGTCTTTCACAATCTACATACATAGATAAAGTGCTAAAGAGGTTTAGCATGGATCAGTCTAAGAAGGGCTTCTTACCTATGTCTCATGGGATAAGCCTTTCTAAAAGCATGTGTCCTAAGACACAAGCTGAGATTGATAAGATGCATAATGTTCCATATGCCTCAGCAATTGGATCAATTATGTATGCTATGCTGTGTACAAGACCAGATGTCTCCCATGCTCTGAGTGTCACGAGCAGATTCCAGGCTAATCCAGGTGAAGGTCACTGGACAACCGTTAAGAACATTCTTAAGTACTTGAGAAGAACTAAATATCTGTTCTTAGTATATGGAAATGGTGAATTGGAGGTTAAGAGCTACACAGATGTAACCTTTCAATCTGACAAGGATGACTGTAAGTCATAGTCGGGCTTCATCTTTACTCTCAACGGAGGTGTTGTCTGCAGGAAGAGTTCCAAACAGGATACCACAGCGGATTCTACAATAGAGGTTGAGTACATTGCAACCGCAGAGGCAGCAAAGGAAGCTGTTTGGATCAAGAAGTTCGTCTCTGAGCTAGGTGTGGTTCCTAGCATTGTTAATCCAGTAACTTTGTACTATGATAACAATGGGGCTATAGCCCAAGCAAAGGAACCTAGGTCTCATCAACGGTCCAAACATGTATTTAGAAGATTTCACCTTATTAGGGAAATCATTGCCAGGAATGATGTAAAGATAGAGAGAGTCTCCACTGAGGATAACATAGTTGATCCTTTTACTAAGGCACTATCTCAAAAGAAACATGATAGTCATATACTTTCATTTGGACTAAAAGTTATGAATGAATTGTTTTAGTGCAAGTGGGAGGTTGTTGGAATGTATGCCCTAAAATAATTATTTTGTTTAAATACATTCCTAATTAAAGTTTTGTATTTTGTGAACATCCAATTTTATCTGTTTGATATTTGATATAATTGATAAAGTCCTTAGAATATTTATTAATGTGATGGTAGTCACAAGAGTTGCTGACTATGAGATATCAATCACATTTATAATAAATATTCTTAAATTTTCCTAGTCATAGTATTAATGAGATAGGACATCATTAATATGGACAATCTAGTACACAGTTAGCCCCTAATTAGTGTAAGTAGTGGTTGTTCTCATCAACCATGGTATAGGCATACCTAGGCTAATATGTAGATGAATTGTAGAGTACTAATTCATTGGAGTGATCCACACAGAGATCCCATTAGGATATCTATTTAGTGCCAATGGTTGAATCTCTTATGAAAAATTGTGTAAGTGATCCTAGACTTGAGATCACCATAGTATCTTGAGTGTGAATCACTACCTTTTGATTCTGTTTCTTGTTACTCACCAGGAGTAATTTAAAGAATAGAAATTGGGGGTAGTGTGAAGCATGGGAAGATGGTGAGTGATCAAGAGAAGATTCACCACTCCGATAGTGGGAGCGGATATCCAGTAAGGCCACTAGTTGAAATGTAACCTTAGTAGTCGACTACATTAGGTTAATTGAAGAGTGTCTTCAAGTTAACCTAATCTAAGGTTAATTCCAGGAACTAGAAAAATAATTAGTTATTAGGAAATTGGCACTTGTTCCTTATTCCTTGACTAATAGGATGTCAATGGTGAAAGGATAATAATTACACGGTAATTTTCCATGGAAAGGTTAGGTCGGAATTCCCCTTGACCAATTCTGAATACCTGGGTAGTTGTGATGTGTTGCTAGACACCGCTCACAATTTATAATTATGAATAATTAATTATTGTAATTAATGATAAAATAAAAGTGTTTATTTTATCTAATTCTTTTAAGAATTATAATTCATAATTATTACCAGTGTATTTGGGATCTATTGGATCACACGCATAGAGATTGAGCTCTGGATTAAATTGCGTGTCCAAGTAGGGACTTGGAAATAAATATTTATGGGGTTTAATTATAAAGATAAATAAATCCTAGGGTCATCTGACAGATAGGATAAAGTGGTTATCTCTTATCTGTCAGATAACAGAAAAGGATAAGAGATCAGATGTTACGGTGGTTTGATTTTGAATCAAACCACCTGACTCTATCCTCTTTCCTTCTCTCTTATCTCTCTCTCTCTCCTCTATTAATATCATAGTCAGAATACAGAGAGAGAAAAAGTTCTCCAGAGAAAACTTATGTAGAGAGAAACCTCAAATAGTCTGAGAGCTTGAGTGAGAAAGAAAAGGCTAGCACCTGTTCTTCACTCACACATACACACACACAGAGATCGTAGAGACGATCAGGTAAAAATCCAGAAACACTCTCGCATGGATTACAGTAGAGGCAGAACATCTAGACTGCTTCGGGGGATTTCTGCCTGCTCAACAAGTCAGAAGCACCATCTGCGGATTAAGGTAATCCTCTAGAACACCCTTCTATAAGTCATACGTAGAACCTAGGGTGATTCCTGGCAGGAATCTGGGGCTAAAATTTTAATTTTTGCTGCGCCTAATGCCCTAGTTCCTAACACTTTCTTCCATATAAAGCTTCATACGGTGCCATTTGAATAGATGAATGATAACTATTGTTATAAGCAAACTCCACCAATGCCATGTACTGTCCCCAATTACCTCCAAAATCCATAACACACGTTTTCAACATATCTTCCAGGGTTTGAATGGTTCTTTCTGATTGTCCATCAGTTTGAGGATGGTAGGTTATGCTAAGGTTCAACTTGGTCCCTAAGGCTTCCTGTAGCTTTTGCCAAAATCAAGACACGAATCGAGGATCTCGATCAAAAACTATGATAACTGGCACCCCATGTAGTCTTACAATTTCACCCATGTACAGTTGAGCTAATTTTTCCATGGAGTACTTCATGTTCACGGGTACAAAATGAGCTGACTTGGTTAAGCGATCGACCACTACCCAAAAGGCATCATGACCTTTCTGTGTTCGTGGCAAACCAGAAACAAAATCCATCGTAATGTGCTCCCATTTCCATTCAGGTATCTCAAGTGGTTGTAACAAACCAGAAGGTTTTTGATGTTCCGCTTTTATTTGTTGGTACGTGAGACATGTTTGAACATGTTGGGAAATTTCTTTCTTTATGTTATCCCACCAATATAACCTTTTTAGATCCTGATACATCTTGATACTGCCGGCGTGAATCGTATACTTAGAACGATGACCCTTTTCAAGAATCTCCTTTTTCAATGTTTTGTTCTTGGGCACAACTATTCGGTCTCGAAACCTTAAAATTCCTTTGGGACTCAGATTAAAATTCGGTAATTCTCATTTTTCTACTTTTTCCTTCCACTTCTGTACCGCAGAATCACCTTTCTGAACCTCCTTGATATGATCTAGTAGAGTGGACTTAACTGCGATGTTTCCAAACACCACCTTTTGGCATTCAAGGTGAGGGTTCCATTCACAAATCTTTTCTAACATATCCCACTCTTTAATCATCAACCCTGCTATTTGAGCTTTTCGACTTAAAGCATCTGCTACCACATTAGCTTTCCCGGGATGGTAATTAATTGTACAGTCATAAGCCTCCAAAAACTCCACCCACCGACGCTGTCTTAAATTTAACTTCTTTTGAGAAAACAGGTATTTAAGACTTTTATGGTCCGTATAAACTTCGAAAACCACCCCATACAAATAATATCTCTACTTTATTAAAGCAAACACAACAGCTGCTAATTCCAAGTCATGGGTTGGGTAGTTTAGCTCATGGGGTTTTAACTTCCTAGAAGCATAAGCAATCACGCTTCCATTTTGCATTAGCACACACCCCAAACCTTCTCTCGAAGCATCAGTGTATACCGTGAAACTATCCTTTCCATTGGATAAATTTAAGATTGGTGCCGAGGTTAATCTCTTCTTCAGTTCTTGAAAACTAGCTTCCCACTTAGGGATCCAAATAAAGTTTCCATGTTTCTTTGTCAAATCAGTTAAAGGTCTTGCAATTTTTGAAAAATCCTTAATGAACCGTGGGTAATATCTCGCCAAACCCAGGAAACTACGAACTTCTGTCAGATTTTCTGGTCGTTTCCATTCAATAACAGCCTGCAGCTTTGCTGGATCCACTGAGATTCCTTCCCTAGAGATCACATGCCCAAGAAAGGATATTTGTTCCAGCCAAAACTCACATTTGCTGAATTTAGCATACAATTGATGGTCCTTTAGGGTTTGCAAACTATCTTTAAATGTTGCTCATGATCTTCTCGAGTTTTAGAATATACCAGAATATCATCAATGAACACCACCACAAACTGGTCCAGATAGGGTTTAAAGACTCGGTGCATCAAATCCATAAATGCAGCTGGGGCATTAGTTAAGCCAAAAGGCATCACCGCAAATTCAAAATGTCTGTATCTAGAGTTAAAAGTAGTTTTTGGTATATCTTCCTTGCTGATCCGCAGCTGATAATACCCCTGCTTAAGATCCAATATAGAAAATACCACGGCCCCCTGCAATTGGTCAAATAACTCATCGATGTGTGGTAATGGATACTTATTCTTCATAGTCACGTCGTTCAACCCACAATAATCAATACACAACCTCAAACTGCCGTCTTTCTTTTTCACAAATAGAACTGGAGCTCCCCACGGGAATTCACTCTCTTGAATAAACCCTCGTTCTAACAAGTCTTGCAGTTGCAATCTTAATTCTTTGAGTTCAGCAGGTGCCATTCGATATGGGGCTTTCGATATAGGAGTTGTCCCAGGTACCAAATCAATCTTAAATTTTATTTCCCTTTCTAGCGGTAATGACACTAACTCATTGGGAAATACTTCCGAGAATTCATTGACCACTAGGACATCTTCTAATTTCACCTTATCCCCAGGAGTGTTAATTAGAAAAGTTAGGTAACCTTGTGCT
This sequence comes from Gardenia jasminoides, assembly GCA_013103745.1. NCBI lineage: Eukaryota > Viridiplantae > Streptophyta > Magnoliopsida > Gentianales > Rubiaceae > Gardenia > Gardenia jasminoides. The sequence goes on along the minus strand of CM023100.1, from coordinate 13,726,843 downwards.
CCTTTGTTGAATAATTTTCTAGCCCGAATTCTAGAAATAAGTGTAGACGAGGTTAATCTACCCCGCACATCTAACCTTAAAGTTGCCTCTCCCGGTATACAAAATTCCACCACTTTAGTTTTACAATCCAACCGAGCATGATAGTGAGCTAACCAATCCATTCCTATGATCACGTCGTACCTCTTGATATCCAGATTTATCAAATCTATCATCAATTTTCGCTCCCCTATCCAAATCTCACAATTTCTAAAGATTGTACTTGTGACTAGATGTTGATTGCCCGTAGGTGTACTAACTTCCAAATCATAGGGTAGTCTAGTAGATTTAACATCAATATTACACATAAAAGCAGGATTCACAAAAGAATGAGTGGCACCAGGGTCGATTAAAATCTTAACTAAACGATGGAACACAGGAATCATACCTTCGACTACCTCAGATGACTCGGGAATTGGGCGTTGATCCAAAGCATAAACCCTAGCAGGAACTCGAGGCCAATTCCCACCTATAGCTGGTTGGCTAGGTTTTGGATTTGGTTTACCCGACTGTGAGGTTGTATTCCCATCACGGGGCAGATTAGGGCAGGATGAAATTTGGTGCTCGGTGCTCCCACAGCGCAAGCATTTTCTCTCCTTCCTCTAACAGTTATCTTCCGTATGGTTTGGTTTCTTGCAGTATCCACAATTTACATGAGGAGTCGATGTAGAACCTCCATGCGAGGCTCCTCTTTGTGCTCCTCTCCCACCTTGAACCCCACCTGATGGGGCCCCTCTTGATGCCCCTTGAAACTGTCCTCCACCTATCCCTCGGCCAAACTTAGGAGGTAACATGGCTTTGTCAACTTGCCCCTTAGTACCACCTAGCGTACCTCGTTTCTTTGCCTGGAATGCCCTAACCTGTAGCCTGGCACTTTCCACTCATTGAACCTTCTCAGAAACTTCACCAAAAGTATTAATTTGAGCTACTGCCAAATCCTTTTGAATCTCGACATTTAACCCTTGAATGAAGCATCTTATTCGCTTCTGTTCAGTTGCCACAAGCTTAGGCGCAAACTTAGAGAGTCTAGTGAATTGAGTCCATACTCAACCACACTCTAAATACCCTGTCGAAGCTTAATGAACTCATTCTCTCTCCTTTGTTGAATCAGAGGTGGAAAGTACTTAGTGTTAAACTCCCTCATAAAGTTGGCCCAATTTTTCGAGGTCTGCTCCCTTTTCTACTTTAGTCGTATTACATTCCACCAAGCACGAGCTGCCCCTTCTAACTGAAATACAGCAAAGGTAACTTGTCTTTCCTCTGTATAGTTTAGGGCGGCAAAAGTGTCAGCCATTTTCTCTATCCACCTCTCAGCTACCTCAGGGTCGGGTCCTCTAAGAAACTTTGGAGGAGAAAATTTCTGAAATCTCTCTAATGCCCTATCATCTCCTTCCACCTAATTCCCAGGATTCCCTTGTTGATTCCCAAGATTTCCTTGTTGATTCCCAGGATTTTGACCAGCTATCTGGGCTAGTAAATCAGTTATACGTTGGATGGCTGTGGCTACTTGTTCATTAGCATCGACCCTTTGTTCCCGACTACCCCCTGTGGCCGATTCATGATCACCCCCTTGATCTTGGGGTTGTCTGAGTCCACTTCCACGACCTCGTGCTCCACGTCTACCCTCCATTTGATTTTTACTGAGTTTAGGGTCGAATGCACGTGCAAAAATTAAAATGCATGTCCAAAAGAAAATTGTAACTATATGTAGGTAAACACAAAATAATAACACACGAAAAGGTTACATATATTTACATACTATCTAGTCATTTATATTACATAGCCAAATATTTACATACCCAGATGGATTACAAACAAAAGAAATCCCATAGGGAAAGTAGCAAGTTTATCACAAAAGCACGTTAGGAAAACCATACCAAAATACACAAAAGTTACTAAGGTTTTTCCTAACCACCCTTCTCAAGGGTCAAAATATAGGTGGCCGCTCACGGCACCCTAGTTTCCAACAGAGTCAGTGGACGTCATATTCCTAGGGATGTTATTACGGCGTTGCATGTCCTCCAGATTGATGTCCACTACCTCGCCAAGTAAAGATTGACACTCGAGTAGAATGCCCTCAATTCGATCACCCACATCCCTTAGGATCCTAGTAAGGCGCTCAGTCACAACTTGCACCTGTTGGCGCATAGCATCAATACACTCTTGCTCTTCCAAAACAGCCTCCTGAAGTTCCTCAATCCTATTCCTTTGCATAATCATGATTCCTCTCATCCTTTCCATCTCACCTTGGTCCTTAAAACTCGCATTAGTTAACCTCCGCCTCTCGTCTAGCACCGCTAAAACCACATGATCAGGATAGGAGTAGTTCTGGCAACGTCCACAATGCTTGTCTCGACTAGAGGGACTCCAGAACCGAACCGGTCCACCTAACTTCATCTCATAGTCAACCATCAGAAGACACTTCCGGGACTGCTCACTTCCACCCTCTCCATTGTCTCCTTCCATGACCTACAAAACAAACACAAATTTCAACTTAGTTGTCATAAGATCAAGCTTATACAAAATTAAGTCAAAACTTCTATTCTACCCAGGTTAATTCTAAACCTAGGCTCTGATACTAACTGTGATAGCCCCACCTCCCCCTAAAGCGAACCAAAGGGGTTAGCGAACTGCTTGCCCAACTCTCGCCGGGACTCGATAGCCAATATAAACCAACAATTCAAAACTTACAAAACTAAATTCTCCCAAATTCAAAAGTCAACCAACACAGTTACATAAGTTTCACACCACCATTCAAACTTAAAATTCAACAGGGGATTAAGGGTACAAAACCAAAAGTTAACTTATCCATGATGGGGTTTTACAGTACATCATCCCTTAAACAAAAGTAATAACAAAAACTTATACTACTCGCACGTACTCCCAACCCTGAGTTCAAGCAAATCCCCCTGCTAAGGAAAACAAAAGGGAAATAGGGTGAGCTAATAGCTCAATGAGGTTCCAAAAACAAGCAGCAAGGTATACAAGAAGAATTCACTCAATAAACAAGTCTCACAAATAAAATCACCAAATAAATTGAACATATTCAATTAAAGGATATGGATGGCTTTCAAAAGCCAAATTCCCCGAAGTTTGATCAAATCACATCCTGTTGACTCTCCGTCAACATTTATAGTTCAGAGCCAAAACAGTAGATCTCCACTTATCACCAGACACCGTCCACCGTTTCACCCCCTTACCGGGCTCGAACACCCCAACAAATCAAAATTTAGGTGATAATCGAGTATACCAGATTTCTGGATTCACATATCATACCCCGTGGCTCGTCAACTTTCCTGACCAAGCCCATGCCAGCTCAAGTCGATTGACTCACCAACTAGGTTTTGAGCTCGAAACAAATCATATTTGTCGATGGGATATCACCCAAGCGACTCACAAATCAAATATGGCCAAAAGCCATTTCACACGAATTCAAATATCCAAGTACAAAATTCTAAGCACAAGAGATCGAGTGTGATAAGGTACGCACTCGTTTCGATCACATTAATTGGCTCACAAGCCACAAGAACACAAATCATCACATAGTTCAAGTATTTCAATATTTCAGCTATCAAGTTGGTCAAGTAACAAGCATGGAACACTCACCGAATCAAGCAAAGTATCTTCAAGTGCTCGCACCCATTTCTCCTCCTTCCAAGTCTAATAACAAATGAAATGCAAATATTTAAGTTAAGCTACCCAAACAAGAAGACCTAATGCATGTACTCGTTATTCTTTTACTTGATAAAAATCACACTTGAATGCACAACTATAAAATGACCAATCCCAATTATAAGGATGATCAAATGAAAAGCTTATCCACATGTTAGAATCATAAATGAGTGGGTCGGGACACGGCAAGGTTGCACAAGAGTCAAAAGGAGTGAGAAAAGCATTTGTGGAAATGAAACTAACATTTGATAGGTTTGCCGCGCCTTAGTAATTTAATCATAACTGTGGTTACAGTTATCGGATTGAGGTGTACTTTATGGCGTTTTGAAGCTAAGACATAGCCCTACAACTTTTATGAGAGGTCAAACATCAAATCATGCTTAATCATAGTCAAAATGGCAAATCTCAGAGTCGCAAGAAAACTGTCAGAATGGTTACAGGTTGGTCGAGCAATCTCAAGAAAACAGCCATAACTCAACGTAGAAAAATCAAAATCGAGCTTCGTCAGTGGCGTTTAAAACTAGGTTCATAGAGATTTCTAACGGTATAAGGCTCAGGCTCTAATTCATTTTCTACAATCAACAAAAACCTCAAAAGTTCACTATTTTTTGTTTCTGATTTCCTGTGAAATTTTCAACCTTGATGCATATTCTTCAATCGATTCTTTAAAGTTATTTCCATCACTTAACAAGGTGTTTAACATGCTAAAACAGCAAATAACTCCATCATCAAAGCATCACAATTTAACAAAGAATTCATCAAACACTTGGTAGCCTAAAATGAAAACCCAAACTCTAGTTCTTAAACACAAGATTTCCTTCCATAATCTTTCCTTCCAAGCACCACAAACACATTAATCACACCTAACTAACATCCTCTTTGAATTTAAGGTTCATTAAAGCATGATTAAGTGAGGATTTACCTTGCTAGAAGAGTGAGAAAATCCACCCAAGAGCTTCACTCCTTGCAACCAAGCTTGAGGTTTAAGTAGTAATCTAGGCTAGGATTTCACTTAAAGCTGTTTTTCTTCACTAAAATGACTAATTTCTAGCTTAGGGTTTGGTGCTCTTCAAGCTTAGAGTGGCCGGCCAAGAGGAGAGAGAAGAGAGGGAAATTTAGTTCAAATTTTTGAAATTGAAGGATTAAATAGAAGGGCTTAAGTCAAGAGGTTAAGGGATGGTTGACAAATGGCCAAATCTTGGCCAGGAATTGGATAATATCTTTGCAAATTGCCTTCTAATCCCTTAATGTAAAATGTGACCCACTTAAAACCACATAAGTTTCATGCATTTGTCCATATAAAATATGAAAAATGAAATCCTAAATTAAACCATGCAATACACACGAAATTGAGTACTTTAGGAAAATTAATGCACTAAATGATTATATGGTGCACTCAAGTAAAATTCCCTCCTTTTCTTCTTTTTTTTTTTCTGGGTTCTCACACAAGTACTTTTGGAAGAATCACCGTTAGACTCATCAAATGTAATGTGTATAGTTTCTTCAATCACAAGAGTTCTTCTATTATAAACTGTATATCCTCTTTTGTTTTCACAATAGCCCAAGAAAATACCTTCATCGATTTTCTTATCAAATTTTCTAAGATGTTCCTTGATATTTAAAATAAAGCATTTGCACCCAAAAACTTTGAAATAGCCAACAATTGGCTTTTTATCAAACATTAATTCATAAGAAGTTTTGTTCAAAATTGGTCTTAACAAAACTCTATTCATCACATAACATGTTGTATTCACGACCTCGGCCCAAAAGTATTTTGGCAACTCATTTTCACTTAACATAGTTCTTGCGGCTTCAACAAGAGTCCTATTTTTTCTTGCAACAACACCATTTTGTTGGGGGGTTTTTACAATAGAAAATTCATGAGTTATTCCATTGTGATCAAAAAATTCCAGAAAGACACAATACTTAAAATCTGAATTATTATCACTTCTAATTTTGAGAATGTGTGAACCAAGCAAATTTTGCACTTTTGCAAACAAGGAAACAAAATTTTTGAAAGCATCATCTTTATGAGTAAGAAAAACAGTCCACGTATATCTAGAATAATCACCAACAATTACAGGACAATATCTCTTACTACCTAAGCTAGCAATAGGTGTAAGGCCAAACAAGTCAAGGTGTAAAAGTTCCAGTGGTCTAGATGTAGAAACATTCTTTTTAAGTTTAAAAGAAACTTTGGTTTGTTTACCAAATTGACATGCATCACAAACTTTATCTTTTTCAAACTTAATTTTAGGCAAGCCTCTAACAAGTTCCTTTTTGAAAATTTCAATCAATACATCCATACTGAAATAACAAAGTCTTCTATACCACAACCAAGGATCTTCATTTGAAATTTTAAGACATTTAAAGTTGGAAGAATCGATTTTCTCAAGAATCACAACATAAATATCATTGAATCTTTTTCCTTTAAAAATAATATTGAATTTTGAATCAAGAACTTAACATTCATGCTTTTTGAATATAACAAATAAATCTCTATCACATAATTGACTAACACTTAACAAATTATAGCCTAGATTATCAACCAAGAGAACATTGTGAACAAATGTTTCACCATTCTTACCAACATCTCCTACTCTAATTGTTTTGGCTTTCATGTCATCTCCAAATGTCACTTTTCCACTTGATTTTGATTTGAACTTGATGAATTGTGATGGATCACCGGTCATGTGTTTTGAACATTCACTATCTATGAACCACTTTGATTCCTTTATGGATTTCTCCATTTTCACTTACACAATGTATAAAGAATTTGGTACCCTTTAATCTTTGGGTTCTTGATGGTTAGAATCATGTTTAACTAACCACATGCATTTCATGCCTCTTTTCATGTTTCTTTTTACATAACAATCATGCTTTAAGTGACCTTCTCGACAACAAAAGCTACACATAATGGTAGGATTGCTCAAATGAATTGGTTTAATAAACCTTACTCCTCTTTTTCTATAAATTGTAAATTCATTTGCACTAAATGTTAGTTTTCTTTCAAAGGCATTAAAATGAGGTTTTATTTCATTTCTTGCAAAATAGTTTTGCTTCCTATTTTGAAGAATCATGTCTAGACTATCCATTCTTCTTTTCAAGTCACTTTGTTTTTCCTTAAATATTTCACAAAGACTTGTTTTTCTATCAAGTTCATGTTGTAACTCAATTTCAGTTCTTATCAAGCAATCATTGTCATATTTTAGCTTTTTGTTATCTTGAAACAAATTTGCATTATCTTGCAAAAGAAATGTAATTTTCTATTTTAACTCTTTGTTCCTAGCATAAGATTCTTTCAAGCTATTATGTAATCTTCCAACAAATGACTCAAGATCATCATCATCATCATCACTTTCAATTTGAGGGTTACAAGATGTTACCTCATTGTCTCCAATTATCATGAAAGCTATTTGACCAGATTCCTCTTCTTCTTCAATCGCACCTTCCGAATTGCATTCATTCCAAGTGATTTGAAAATTGTTGAATCTTGGCTTCCTTTTTTTCTTCATTTTTTTTCTTCTTCATTGGACAATCAATTGCATAATGTCCAAACTGTCCACATTCAAAGCATTTATCTCCTTACTTTTTGTTTGCATCTTGTCTTCCTTTTGTATCTTGTATTGAATTGGTTGGGGTTTTGATTGCTAGGTCCTCCTTTTCTAAATCTTCTCTTGTTGAGAATCCTCTTGAAACTTTCAGTGATAAGGGCGAGATCATTATCATCACAGTTCATATCTTTATCATCCAATGAGGCCGAATCTTTCTCATCTTGGGATGACTTTAGAGCAATGCTTCTCTTGGCCCTTGCATCTTCTTCATGCTGCATTTTACTCTTGAGTTTTAAGTCATAAGATGTTAGAGAATTTATGAGAGATTCAATGGACATTGAGTTTAAGTCCTTTGCTTCTTCAATTGCATTCGCTTTACTTTCCCATTCCTTAGGTAAAGCATTCAAGATTTTTCTGTTTTTCTCACCTAGTATATACTCCTTATCTAACACTTCTAAGTCTTTGATGAGATCATTAAATCTACAATACATTTTATCTATATTTTCATGGGACTCCATTTTGAATGATTCATATTTGGTGACTAAATGGATTTCTTTTGTTCTCTTACATCTTCACTACCTTCATGAATTTCCTTCAACTAATCCCAAATTTCCTTAACCGATTTACATCCTTTAACTCTAATAGATTCATTTATATGTAATACACTATAAACATTCGTGGCTTTAGCATTTGAGGTAAGATTAGTCCTATCCTCACAAATCAATTCATTCCTTGTTTTTAATCTAGGAACATGAGTAATGGGATCATCAATAGTGGCAGTATAGGGACCTTCATTAATAATAAATCACAAATCAATATCAATAGATTGTAAGAAGATGATCATTCTTTCCTTCCAACTAACATAGTTCGAACCATTGCACATGCATGGTCTAATAACCAATTGTCCTTCTACAAACATAGTATTGTTGGTTGTCATCTTTTCTCTAAGTGGTTAATCTTGATCTTAGAGATCAAATTCTGATACCAATTGTAAGTCCCAAAGACAACCTAAGAGGGGGGTGAGTTAGGTTGATTAAAAATTAATCAAGTTATGATACCCCTTTTTCCCAATAAGAAATGTAACCTCTTACACAATCAATTTGTCAAACAAATAAGCAATAGAAATCAAGAAAGATAGAAGATATAGCAATAGATGAATCGTAAAATAAGCTGTAAATAAGGATGATAGTAATCAAACCGATTTTCTTCAAAGCTCCTCTTGAGCTTGAAGAATAAAGCTCAACTTAAGCAACTTCAATTTGATGAATTACAACCAATCTTGTGTACAATGGAAGGTTCGCTTCCTCCTTGCCCCAAGCAGCACTTAGTCAAACTAGGAATGTGAGGCCCTCAAAAAAAATTTATTTTTAATATTATTAATATTTATTATTTTAAATATTGTTAATATTATCATTTAATCTGTTTGATTATTTTAAAGTCGTTCTCAAACATATTCTCTAGAAAATTTAAATGGAAATTCAATTTATTTATTTATTTAATTTATTCTTGGGTGATTCAAATTTTATTTCACACATATTTTCTCATAGATTTTCAGTATTTCGTCTACCTTTTTCACAATTTGCTCTTTTAGTATTAATTCGTGAGAAAATGAGAAAACACGTTTTTCGAGGAGAAAATTTGGGCAGTGAGTGAAGTAGCTATAGAATGTAAAGATGATCACTCGTAGGTTAGGAATATAATCAAGGGACCAGAAGTGAGATTAAGTAGGGTTTTGAAACCTTCAAACCCTAGTTGGACAAATTTCCCGAAAGTTAGGATTTTAACCTGCGATTGTTTACCCATTTAATTTCCTCCAATTCACTTCAATTTTTCCTTTTCTTCTCTCTCTCTCTTAGCCGAGATTATCCTTTAAATTGCAGCCAAGAGAGTTAATTATTTTCCCTCCAAAATTGCTAGCAAAACTACTATTTCCATTTGGACTTTTGACCCTTAAAAACTTGTCTTGTATTTCTTCCATTTATTCACAAAAATACCACTCAAATATTTCACTTTTCTCCTTCCTCTTTGGCCGACTCTCTCCTCTCTTCCTTCCCTTGAAATTTCAGCATTTTCTTCATCCATTTTCCTCCCAAAATCAACCACAATCAAGCCTTAATCTTGGCTCAAGCTTGAAGCTTGGCGTAGAACTTGGAGAAGGAAGCTCTTGGGTGGTTGAAGCTTAGTTCTTTGGAGGTTTTCTTGCTAAGTTCTTGGAAGAGGTAAAACCCTAGAAGCTTAATCTTTGTCCATTCTTTAAATTCCAAGCATGAAATTAGGATTGGGATGCTGATGGGTTCCTAGAACCTTGACTTGTGTTAGTTTTGAAATTTCAAGATGTTAAGCTTCATTATTATGCATTGGTTGATTATGGTTGATAAGTGGGCTCTTGGAATTCCCACAAAATATATGAAATTGTTTGCTAGTGTTGTTAAATGATGAAATGTGTGTGTATATGTTGGAATTTGTGATTGAATTTTGGAGGAAAAACCTCAATGGAAGAACCGAATTGGAGAGGAAGAAATAGAGGGTGAAAGTTTGCTATTTTTCCCCTGTTTTGTGGCTGCATATTTGTAGGTTTAGAGGCTTAATTTTAATGCGTAAATGTTGAGGTTTAAGTTGTTAATGTTTCCCATAAAAAGCCCTTCAAAAGTAATAGCAAGAATGGTAGTTAAGTTGGAATGAGAGAAGCTGGAAAATGTTCAAACTGCTGTCCGAATTTGTGGACCTATTTTGTGCTAAAATTTGATAAAAGCCATCATTATTCTTTATCACCATTAGGTTTAGGAAGGTTAAAACTATGTTGGTGTCGAAAATGGGGTCATTTGGTGGTAGTTTAGATAGGTTAGAAGTGATGAGAAGAAGAAGACCAAAACTTGACAGATTAGGAAATCGGTTGCTGAGCAAACTTTGAGCTTTAAAAATGCTATCTTTCCGTGAGAGTTTTTGGCTGAATTTTGGTGTGGACATAAGATATATATGGTAGAGTTAGTGTACCAAATCTAGTGATTTTTGAGGAAGAATTCATCACTCATTCGAAGCTTCAAACATTGCCCTGTAAAACTGGATTTCAGAAAACGGAGGTTTTTGAACCAGCCATGTTTGGACAGACATAATTTCTTTCTCGAGAGTCAGAATTGAGTTCTGTCAATGGCGTTTGAAACTTCATATCTAGGAATTTAAACTATGTAAATTTCAGAGGCCAATTCATTCCCTACAATTTTTGGTAAATTTTCAAAGTTGGCTGGAAAACCAACCTGTTATGTTCTGTTTTGTACTGTAGCTGTTTCTTAATTGAAAATCTGGATAGTTTCTATCCAAAATTATATCTTGGTACCTTCTACAAAGTTTTAGAAATTTAAATGAGGTTTCCAACGGTACCAAACTTGCAAAATTTGGACTTATATAACTCAAGTTATGATTTTTCAAAAATTTCCGCTCAAGTAGGAAGTTATCGAACTTGATTTCTTTCTTGAATAAGAGTTGATTGATAAACTAGAAAACTTATTTTCGTTGTTTTTTTTAAACATTTTAGGAGTTGGTGCTGATTTACAAAGTGACCCGAACTCAAACTTGGAGACCTACTTTGTCGGTGAGTTTCCAATGCATGTTAAATGCTTTAATTTAAATGCTTTGTGTGTGAACGTGCTTCGTGACATTTTACGTGCTTAAAATGTGGAATTTGAAATTATTGAACCGCTCGCTTAAAGGAGAGTATACTTTATTGCTCCCTTCTAAGTAGAGTTGGTGACTTAAGTGTTTTTGCCTGTATTACAATTTGGAGAAGAAAAGTGTTGTATAACCACTCTTGGCCCCGTCCCTTGAGTGGTTAAGTGCTTAAGTGTTTAAGTGTTTGGCGTGCGGGCCCGGTAGGGGGAGTTCGGTGGAACGAGTTTGGCGTGAAGAGTCGTCTACTTGGATTGAAAGTCGACGGAGTGTCGACTACTCTAAATGTTCGTGAACTGTGGATTTGAGCTCTTGAGAGCCAACGTATCCTACTTGCGTGTTTAATTTATTTGCTTCATGTGTTTATGTTACCGCCTATTAATTTACTGTTTATATGCATGTGCATGACTTTTGGAGACTCACGAGCTTTTAACTCACCCCCGTTCCCCTTTGTTTTTCCTTAACAGGTGACGAGAATCCAGGGACCTAGTTAGGTCTAGCACTTGTTTTTTGTCTTTTGTCTTGAGTATGGAAAGGCAAAATGTATATTCTTTTGGTTTTGAATAATTCAAATTCATGGGATTGTATTAAACTATGGCTTGCGGTTTTAAGTGTTTTAAGTTGTTAATTGTTCTTTAAGCTTAAATATTATTTTACATTTTCCAATATTATTATTGTTGAGATGAATTCTGGATTTATCCTCGTAAGTTAGTATTTTTGAATGCGTGAGTCCTAGAATAAATAAATAAAATATTATCCATATTTTAATAATGGTATAAATAATCAATGTAATCATATATTAAGAACGGAATTAATAAATTGAAATTTACTATAAATAAGGAAATATAGAATAATTAAAAAATTAAAGCTTTTCCAAATTTCTGTAATGCTAATAAATTATCAATCCAATAATAGGAATAGAGAATGTTATTATAGAGAATCAAAATAGGAAAACCATTGATAAAAAAAATTAAGGCATAAATTATAAAAATATATAAAAAAATAGGTTATTAATAGATTCTTAAAATTTACTATAAATAAAGGAGTAAAAAAGGACTATAATTTATTGTTATAAAAAATAGATAAAGAATAAAATCCATCAAGAACATAAGCAAATACAAGGTTTTTCAGATGACAAAAAGATAAAATTTTTATTTGACAAAATACAGCTAACTCAAAAGTTCACCAGAACGATAAGTGAATTGCAAATACAATACACATATGCACACATATGCACACACATGTATATTGATCTTAAAGAATCAAACCAATATTAGGAATATAGAACGTGATTGAAGATGATTAGAAAAGGAAACATATGAGTTGCTTAAAAAAAATAAAGAAGGTACAATTAATACAAATTTATGTAAGGTAAATTATTAATAGATTTGTTGAAATTAACTGTAAATAAAAAACCATGCTATAAATAAGGAATAAAAAAAAGGAAAGGAATTAATTGTTACCAAAAAAAGCAGAAAAAGAATAAAAAATAGAGTTTTTCTAATGGGCACCCAAAAGATGTCCACATGGCAAAAAAATAGATAGTCAACTTGGCAAAAAAGCTAGAGTATGTGACAGCCCCACTGCTAGAGTCTCAAAATTCTATTTTTATTTAAAAATGTATAATAATATTTATATTGTGTTTATTCACTAAAATATTAGTGAATTTATACTTTGAATTATTATTTTCCAATTTAGAGAATTTTTCGAGAATTATTTGCCGGTGTTTGGTTTTGACCAGTTTAAGTATCGATTTTTGTTCCGAAGTGTGAATAGCAACACTAAGATGAAACTGAGTATATGTGGAGATATTATAGAGATATATTTAAGGTTGGACAGTGTCGGAAGGAGATAAACCAGTAAAAGTTAGAGTGTCGCGCGTCGACGCGACAAAAAATGGAGTTTGACTACTTTTTCCTTAAATTAAGGAGAACCAAGTGTTTTGTCAATAAAAAGCCTTGTTTCTTGCTTCTTGTTCCTCCATTTTCAACCAACCTTTGAAGCTTCAAGAGAGAGAGAGGGCCGATTGGAGTGAGAGAGAGATAGAGAGAGAAAATCAATTTCTTCCAACTTCATCTTCTTCCTCCATATCTTGAAGCTTGAAGACTCCATTGAAGCTATTTCTCTTGTGTTGATTAAAAGTTTAGTGTTGAGTTTAAATTCGAATGAGTGATTTTTGAGGTGAAATGCCTCTCTATATTTCCTTGTATTAAAAATTTAGAAGTCGCGAGAATGGAGTACATCGATAGAGTGGATTGGTTATTTGATGTCTCAATTTGAAAATGGAATCTTTTAAAATGATTTTTGACTCGAATGACTACTTTTCGTTCGAGCAAAGTTAAAGGAATTTTGTGAAGAATTTTGATCAAACAAATGAATAAGCTTTGAGTTTAGTTTCACTATTTGTGAGGCGAAACTTATTTCCTCTTTTTACTTGATTATAGGAAGCGGGGAAGAGTTTGAACTAGACCCCAACTTGGAAACCGAACCTTACTACTTTGGTGAGTTTCCATGTATGTTACTTGATTATGTGAATTTTACTTGGAATATGATTGATTAAGTGATTTGATGTGAAAATTTGATTATTGAACCCTCAAATGGAGTAGTGTGTACTTTATCCCACTTACTCCTATTTGAGTGGAAAAATTTATAAAAGTGTTTCGTTGTGACATTTCAAGTATCTTTTGAGCCTCTTGACTCGTGATGTGATATGAATCCTGTTTTGGTTATATGATGTGATGTGATATATTTGAATTTATGATTCTTGAGAATACTTAAATCCCCTTGATATGTTATTGAATTGAGCCGTTGGGAAGACCCAGGTCGAGGAGATTTAACAAATTTGGGTTATGCCATGTGTTGTGTGCTCTGGACTTGGCATATGGCCTTGTCCCTGTTGAAGAACAATACACAAATATATAAGTTTATGTGAGGTGGGCGGGCTTGGACGGGGGTTGTGGTGGAGAATGGAGTAAGTGGTTGTCTACTTGGTTTTGTATGTGAAAGTTGACAGAGTGTCAACTACGTGATTTGTGCGCCAGTCTGTGAACGTGCTCCAGCTTCGAGGGACTTTAGCCCCTGAGGGCTACCCGTATCCTATTTTTGTGTTGTTAATTGTTTTCCTTATTTGCTTATTTCTAAATATGAATTTGGAGTGAGAATCTCATGTGTTATGTGCTTTGCATGCCTTTTTGGAATTCATTGGGCTTTTAGCTCATTCTTTCAAATTTGTTTTCTTTAACAGGGATTGAGAACCCAAGCGAAGGGGCCAACCGTTAGAATAAGGGCTTTCTTTTGTATCTGGTTGGTGAAACTTGAATTATGAATTTGGGATATTGTATTGTGGAACTTTGAATGTGTAATTAAGTACTCTATGTATTTTGGAATTTTAAGGTTTGAGTAACGAATTTGTGAGTTATCATTTGGTTTAAATTGTTATTGAAATTTTGCGTTTGTGAGATTGAAGTAGTTTGATTATGAGTTGATTGTATGTATGGGATTGGAACTTAAATTGTTTCTTTGAAGAATTAGTAATCATTTGTGTGAGTGAGTCCTAACGAGAGTTAGACAGGCAGTTCACTGATACCTTAGGGTACGCACTAGGGAGAGGTGGGGCTGTTACAGGTGGTATCAGAGCTTAGGTTTTGGATATTTGTAGTGTATCCTTGGTTTAAAGTTTAGGATGCCGGACTGTGGGATTAACTTGAATGTTACGTGAATTGGAGAACTTACTATATCTTAGTGGTTAAAGAGGATTTGTTACTTGAAAATTTCTTATATGGGATTGGTGGAAAACAAAACTGAGGAACTAAGTAATGTTACATTGAAGTGAATTATTATGTGGGAGATTTGTAGTGAAAGATTGACTGAGACTTGAATGATCATTGTACTCATAAGAATGGAAGGAAATTGGGGCGATTATCGGTATTGGCTATAGAAGTTAAGGGATTGAAAATTATTAGTTGATTCCTTGGATGATGGATTTGAGCCAAAATAAAAGAGGTTTCAAAAGAACAAAATGCGTTTTTCCCACTTAGCTACCTAATGAAAATTTACCACTCTGAAGTCTAAAAGAAAACCGAGATATACTACTTTTATTTTTAAAACGATGATTGAAAATGACGCATATGTGTTTTAAATATTTTATAACATGTCACTCTTGACATGTATGTGAATCCCACTATCTTTTGAATTAGAAGTTGGAAGGAAATTGCTGAGTTTGCTAGATTTCCATATATTGGGTCTGAGAAGAAAGTTGAAGTTTTCTAACTATGTCTTCCAATTCTTGATTGTAAATTTACATATTTTCACACATGAATTTGGCCATGTTTGAATAAGAAAATCTTGAGTTTTGAAAAAAAAAAACTATGAATTTGCATTTTAGTAAGGTAAGCCATGAACTTGATGAGAATTTTGTAACTTCAATTGCTCTTGTTGCATTTTCACAAGCTTATTTGAGAATTAAATAGATAGTTCAAGCATAAGGATTAAGAAGGCCGAGTGATTGCATCTGAGACCTTGAAGTTAGTGTGATTGGGGATCGAGAATGTACTAGTAATTTTGTGAATAGTTTTAGGAGTTCAATAATTGTGATGATTAAAGGGAAAGGCAACTATGGGGATAGTTTGGGCATTGGATGTATTCTTGTAATAGATTGTGTAATCTACTTGGTATGTCAGGCAAGAATGAGGACGGAGTTACTTTGTGAGGACCCAAAAATTTATTTTTATCTGACCTATTTATTTAATTAATTATTTATTTTCTCTGAATAATTGACTTAAATTATTTTAATTACAATTGTACCAAACATTACCTCATTTTATTTTAAAAACCCTGTTTAACCATCAATTTGATTTTTCTGTCACTCAATTGTGAAAAACGAGAAAAGGCACATTTTTCGAGACAAATATTTGGACTAAGAGTGACGTAAGTTCGGAGAATAAGAATGATCATTAGTAGATTAAGAAAAGCTAATTGAGGGATTAGAAGTGAGTGTTTAGAATTAATCTCAAATTGGAGCATTAATGAATTAGTGTTCACTTGTTGACTTTTGTACCCAAAAATTTGTGGTTCTCATTTCTTCTTGCTTTCTCCAATTTATTCATCAAAATCACAAGAAAACTCTCACTTTTTCTCTCTCTCTCACCCGAACTCCTCTCCCCCCTTTTCCCTTCATTTTTGTCTTCAAAAACTACATCAAACTCCATTAAATCCACCAAGGAAGCTTGAGAAATCTTCCACCACTTCACTTGAAACTTGAAGATCATCTTGTCTTGGGGGAGCCAAGCTTAGGAGAGGTTAAAAGAAGGGGCTTTGGAGCATTTCTAGACCACATCATCTTAGGGTTTCACTTGATAGGAAGAGGTAATCTTGTTTCTTCAAATCTTTTCCTTTGATTTCATCTTGTAGCTTTAAGTTTTGTAGCTTCTTGATGTTGTTCTTGTTGAGTTTGGGTTGTTGAAGTGGGCTCTATGAACTCCCAAATTTCTTGTTATTGGACTGCCATGATGTGTGTGTGTGTGTGTGATGGAATGAATTTGTGATGAATTCATGGAAGTTAGAAAGCTAGGAAAAAAGGAGGAAGGAAAATCGAGTGAGGAAGGAAATGTTATTTTGCCGGTTTCATTTCAGCATTTTCCCCTATTTTGGCTGCGAATTTTCATGAGTTTCTTGGGTATTTTGAGAGCTGAAATGTTGGTCTATATGTGTGTAAATTTATTTACAAAACTCATTCCATTTGGTGTAGTAAAATCGCATGAAAAGAAGAAGACAAATCTGAAAAAATTTTCACTGTTTTCTACTGCCCTATTTTAGTCACATTGATCACTGCCTTCCTGTACGATTTTTTAGCTAAATTTTGGTACAAATGTAGCTCACATACTGAGGTTTATGTCTGCAAAATTTGATGATTTTTGAGAAAGAATTCGTCACTTATTTGAGGCTTCAAAGATGCCTTACAAATTTGGAATTTCAGAAAACGTAGAATTTTGAACCTGCCCTATTTGCACTGTTATAATTTCTTACTCGAGAGCTGGAATTGAGTGCCATCAGTGGCCTTTGAAGCTAGATACATAGGTATTTTAACTGTGTAAATTTCAAAGGCTAATTCATTTTCTACAATTTTTGACGAATTTCCAAAATATGCTGAAAAACCAGCCTGATTTGTCCAGTTCTCACTGAAGCAGTGTTTTTGTACGAAAATCTGGGCTACTTCTGTTTGGAATCTCACTAAAGTGTCTTCTCGAGAGTTTTACTTCGTTGAGTCTATTTTCTAACGGTATAAGATTCATAATTTTTGGACTTATAAAACTCAATTTATGATTTTTCAAAGAATGTCGCGCAAAACTGAAATTTCTCCAAGGAGGCAACGAAAGCTTAAAAATGCCTTGGAAACATTTCCTGGTTTTCAGGCATAATCTTTTGAGTGTTTGTACACCATTCCAATTTTGGAAAATGGATTTTCCAATTTCATGAGATTCCTTTTAATTTGGAATCGAAAAGCTTAATTATTTGAAAATTGACCTTGAATATATGTTTAGGTAATTTTGATTTTCATCTCTCAGGTGATCACGTGGACACCGAGAAGCTTGTTTGATCTCCTGAATTTTTCTCGCTTGCTCTCGGTTATTGGTGACTATCAAGTGCATGATTTGTTGAATTGCTTGAACATGTTAAATGCTTGATTTGAATATGTTATTAAACTTGTCGAGGTGGATGTGTACTTGATCTCGTCCGACCTCTCTTACTTGACCTGACATGCTTGCTTGTATTTGTTGTACTAAAATGACTTGCCTGAACTGTAATTGTACTTGATTGATGATTGAGCGTCGCCTCATCATCTTACTTGCTATTTAAACCTGTTGGGGAAGCCCAAAACTTCATTGGTAAACCTTTCACCTCGAGCCAGCAAGATCTTGGCCGAAAGATTGGTAAACTATGAGTCTTTACATATTTTCGTCAGTTGGAGTGCGCTCGCTGACTAGTTACCTGGGCATACTCGATTTTTACCAAATTTCCTATTTTGACGAGCGGGCCCGGTTGGGGGGTGAAACGGTGGACGGAGATGGTTGACAAATGGAGTTCTACATGGTTGTTAAAATAGTTGTCGGAGTGTCAACTACTGGAATGTGATCAAGATTCGTGGAACTTGGCTCCTGAGAGCCCCTGTATCCTTTATTTAATGTGTAATTAAATTCCTTATTTGCATTTTTGCCTCAAAGTTTTGGTTACCTATCTTTTTTAATAAAAGTGTATATTTCTTGATCTTGTATGATTGCATGTTTTCTTGGCCCCACTGAGTTTTGCTCACCCCATAAGATTTGTTTTCCGTAACAGGTTTGAAAGTGGAGCACGAGAATTGAGAAACTTAGTATTTTTGTAGGATTTCTTCATTTTGTATAAGATTGAAATTAATGGATGAATTTGATGGTTTATGGTATTTTGGAGTTATTTTCAATGTAATTTTGATGTAATTTTGGGGTTTGTATTTTGTGAGAGTTTATTAGTAATTTTAATAACTTTTAATGATGATTTTACGAATGAATGTTTGGATTGATATTTGGGTTTTGTAGTAAGTCCCGGCGAGAGTTGGGTAGGCGGTCCGCCAAACCCTTTGGTTTGTCCTAGGGGGAGGTGGGGCTGTCACAGTTGGTATCAGAGCCTAGGCTTCAGATCCTTGTAGTGTATCCTAAACTAGATGTTTAGGATGCCGGACTGTGGGATTAGTTTGAAGGTTAAGTGAAAAGACTACTTGCATAGATTTGGTTAAGACTTGCTTTCTAAGTGGATGATTTGGAGTTAAGGAATGTGAAACTATATATTGTCGATATTTGATTTGTGATTAAAGAAATTTAGATGGTATGTCGGGCAAAAATGAGGATTGAATTGATTTACACTTTGGGGTGGCCAACCTTAGTATTGATTGACTTTGTTCTTATTTTGGCGCTTGAATACAAATATGTTACAATTGAGAATATTTGCCATATTTGGAGTTATCGAAGACCTTGTTTGGAGGTAGGAGTTCGTAGTCTTCTTTCCCATGCCTAACGGAGATATATTTGTAGGTGAGGATTTTAATGGGATGAATGCTTTAGTAGACAGTTGTATCTATTTTAAGCATTTTGAACTTGGTGCTTGATGTATTGACTAGCACTAACCAATGCTTAAATTATTTGGATTTAAATCCTCCTAGATGTAGGATGAAAGTTCGGTTGTGAATTAGACTAGGGAGGTCCTAGTCTTTTGTATGCTTTATCGAATGATTAGTTGGGGTGATGCTTTGTGAGGCCTCTAACTTTAAAAGACCTAGCCTTCACATTTTGTGGTACTAGTGTTCTATGTGTTTTGTGATTATCCCGAAATGACTTGCTAATTTGCTTGTGAATTTTGGAATATACGATATATGTGTGAGAACCCTAGCAAAAAAAAAAAAAAAATTCAATTAAGAGCACCATTAACCATCTAGTGCATTATTTCTTCCAAAGTACTCAATTTCGTGTGTATTGCATGGTTTAATTTAGGATTTCATTTTTCATGTTTTATATGGGAAAATGCATGAAACTTATGTGGAATAAGTGGGTCACAATTTGCATTAAGGGATTTGATGGCAATTTGCAAAGATATTATCCAAATCTTGGCCAAGATCATGCCACATGTCAACCATCCCATAACCCTCTTGACTTAAGCCTTCTATATAATTCCTTGTCTTCAAAAATTTGAGCTAATTTTCCCTCCTTTTCTCTCTCCCTTGGCCCGCCACTCCACCTTGAAGAACAACAAAACCTAAGCTAGAGATTTGGTGATTTTAGTGTAGAAAAACAGCTTTAGGTAAATTCCTCACCTAGACTACTACTTCAACTTCAAACTTGGTGGCAAGGAGTGGAGTTTTTGGGTGGTTTGCTCACACTTTTAGCAAGGTAAAACCCCTCTTAATTATGCTTTAATGAGCTTTAAATCCTTAGGGGATGTTGGTTAGATGTCTTGAAGTACTTATTGTTGTTTGGAAGGATTGATTATGGAAGGAAAATCTTGTGGTTGCTAACTAGGGTTGGGTTTTATTTGTTGGTCACCAAGTGTTTGATAAATTGATTGTTGTTTTGTGATGCTTTGATGATGGAGTTAATTGCTGTTTTAGCTTGTTAAACACCTTGGCAAATGATGGAAATGACTTTAAAGGATTGATAGAAGAAAATGCACCCAAGCTGAAATTTTGCAGGAAAACAGGAATGAAAAATAGCAAAGTTTCTGAGGTTATTGTTGACTGTAGAGAATGAATTAGCACCCAAGACTTATACCGTTAGAAATCCCTATGAACCTAGTTTTAAACGCCACTGATGGAGCTTGATTTCAATTCTTCTACGTCGAGTTATGGCTGTTTTCCCGAGACTGTTCGATCAGCCTGCAGCCATTCCGACAGTTTTCTTGCTTTTCTAAGATTTGCCATTTTGACTATGATTAAGCATGATTTGATATTTTACCCCTTGATGAAAGTTGTAGGTCTAGGTCTTAGCTTCGAAACACCATAAAGTACACCCCAATCCGATAAGTGTACCCATAGTTATGACCAAATTAATGAAACTCGACAAACCTGTCCATTGTTGGTTTCACTTCCGCAATTTCTTCTTTTATTTCTTTTGATTCTTGTGCCTTCTTGCCGTGTCCCAACCCACTCATTCATGGTTTTAATATGTTTTTAAGCTTCTCATTTGATCTTCCTTATAAGTTGGATTGGTCATTTTATAACTTGTGCATTCACGTGTGATTTTCATCAAGTAAGCGAACAATGAGCATATGCATTAGGTCATCTTGTTTGGGTAGCCGAACTCAAATACTTTTGTTGCATTTGTATTAGACTTGGAAGGAGGAAATAGAGGTGATTTGGGCGCAAGCACTTGAAGAGATCTTGCTTGATTTGGTGAGTGTTTCATACTTGTTACTTGACCAATGTGATAGCTGAAATATTGAAATACTTGAACTATGTGATGATTTGCATTCTTGTGACTTGTGAGCCAATTAATGTGATCGAGACGAGTGCGTACCTTATCACACTCGATCTCTTGTGCTTGGAATTTGTACTTGGATATTTGAATTCGTGAGAAATGGCTTTTGGCCACGTTTGATTTGTGAGTTGCTTGGGTGATACCCCATCGACAAATATGATTTGTTTCGAACTCAAAACCTAGTTGGTGAGTCAATCGACTCGAGCCGGCACGGGTTTGGTCGGGAAAGTTGACGAGCCACGGGATATGATATGTGAATCCGGAAATCTGGTATACTCGAGTATTACCTAAAACTTGATTTGTTGGGGTGTTCGGGCCCGGTAGGGGGTGAAACGGTGGACGGTGTTTGATGATAAATGGGGATCTACGGTTTGGCTCTGAGCTATCAAAGTTGACGGAGAGTCAACAGGATGTGATTTGATCAAATTTCAGGGAAATTGGCTTTTGGAAGCTACCCGTATCCTTTTAAATCTATTTGTTATTATACTTGTCTTATGACTTGTTGCTAACTCGAGCAGTGTTCTCCTCGTGAATACCATCTCCTAGATGAGAGGCCCGAGTAGTGTTCTTTACCACCATCTCCTAGTTGAGAGACTCGGGCAGTGTTCTCCTCATGAACACCATCTCCTAGTCGAGAGGCTCGATGTATTTTGCACTTGGTTGTGATATTTGTCCCTTATTTCACATTTTAAATGTGATATTTGACTACTGGAGTTCTCCTATGTATTAATATGATTGCATGCTTTTGGAACCTCATTGAGCTATTAGCTCACCCTATTTCCTCTTTTGTTTTCCTTAGTAGGAGGATTTGCTTGAGCATGGGGTTGAGAGTACGTGCGAGTAGTACAAGTTTTATGCTATTTTTGCTTAAGGGATGATGTACTGTGAAACCCTATCATGGATAAGTTTAGCTTTTAGTTTTTGTATCCTTAATCCCTGTTGAATTTTAAGTTTGGATGGTAGTGTGAAACTTATGTAACTATGTTTGATGGCTTTTGTTTTTGGAAGAATTTAGTTTTGTAAGTTTGGAGTTGTTGGTTTATATTTGGTTACCGAGTCCTGGCGAGAACTGGGCAGGCAGTCCACAGACACCCTAGGGTTCGCTCTAGGGAGAAGTGGGTCTGTCACAATATGCTAGTTTACTTGTTTTAAATGTTTTCACTATTGACATATGTGTTTACCTTTGCTTATGCATATTTAATTTTGTCTATGCATCTAGACACATAATTAGGGCTATGGATACTCGTGGTCGTGGTCGAGGTCGAGGTCGTGGTCATGGTCGAGGACGTGGGCGTGCACAGCCCCAACCCTCCGCGAGTGTTCACTTTTCTGAGGCTGAGTCTGATAGGGGACCGGGCGATGGTAATGAGGATCAAATGGCTACGGCCATCAATAGGATAACTGACATACTTGAACGTTTGGCCGATAATCAAGGCCTTGGACAGCAGAATCAACCTTTAGGGCCTGATCATGGGGATGATAGGGTTTTAGAGCGTTTTCTTAAGTTTTCACCACCTAAATTTATTGGAGGATCTGATCCCGAGGCGGTAGAGAACTGGTTTGAAAGGATGAGTGAGATATTTGCCGCCCTGCACTATACTGAAGAGAGGCAAGTGAACTTTGCCATTTTCCAATTTGAGAGAGCGGCTCGGGCATGGTGGAATGTAATTAGAGACAAATGGGAAAGAGAACAAAACCCTTGGATTTGGACGAATTTTGAAAGGGAGTTTAATGAGAAGTTCCTTCCACCTATGATCCAAGAAAAGAGGGAGGACGATTTTATAAGGTTGAGACAAGGGGTTTTGAGTGTTGCCGAATATGAAGAGAGATTCACTAAGCTATCAAGGTTCGCTTCGGAGTTGGTGGTCACTGAGCGAAAAAGGATAAGACGGTTCATACAAGGATTGAACATGGAAATACAAGAGTTTTTAGCAGCGGCCCAAATTCTTACATTCACTGATGCCCTAGAGAAAGCACAAAAAGTCGAGAGTGCTAAATTTCAAGTGAAGGCTTTTCAATCTAGGAAAGGGAAAGCCCCAAGTAGCACTATTGGGAAAGTTGAGATGAGAGCACCGCCTCCCAAGGTTGGAAAGGAAACGGGAGATGTGAGGACCTCAGAACCATCGAGAGGAGTTTCTAGTGGACAAGGACGATCAAGAAATGTCTCTCAAGGGGGTCAAATATCGACTCCTAGTGTAAGTTGTGGGTTTAGTGAGAAGCCCAATCATACTGAGGATGAATGTTGGAAGAAGTCAGGGAAATGCTTGCGATGTGGTAGTGCTGAGCACTGGATATACAACTGTACTGAAAGGCCATTTGAAGGAAGCAATAGCCAGCGGTCCGGTCAACCGTCATCTAAGCAATCTAGTGTAAGAGGAGGTCGATCGAGAGTACTGGCTAGGGTTTATGCCTTAGATCAACCCCAGGCTCCCGATTCTGCTGAGATCATTGAAGGTAAGACCCTCCATTTACCATTGTCTAGCTAACGTTTTAATTGATATTGGTTCAATAGACTTTCTTGTAAACCCTAGTTTCATGAGTGGGGTAGACGTGAAATCATTTTGATTACCCTATAAGTTGGAAGTTCAAACATTTATGGGAAAATCAAGGTTTGATTGCCAATTTGATGTATAAAGAATATGAGGTGTGAATTTCGAGAACGAAATTCTTTTAAGGAGGTGAGGTTGTGAGGACCCAAAAATTTATTTTTATCTGACCTATTTATGTAATTAATTATTTATTTTCTCTAAATAATTGACTTAAATTATTTTAATTGCAATTGTACCAAACATTACCTCATTTTATTTTAAAAACTCATTTTAACCATCAATTTGATTTTTCTGTCACTCAATTGTGAAAAATAAGAAAAGGCACATTTTTCGAGGCAAATATTTGGACTGAGAGTGACGTAAGTTTGGAGAATAAGAATGATCATTAGTAGATTAAGAAAAGCTAATTGAGGGATTAGAAGTGAGTGCTTAGAATTAATCTCAAATTGGAGCATTAATGAATTAGTGTTCACTTGTTGACTTTTGTACCCAAAAATTTGTGGTTCTCATTTCTTCTTGCTTTCTCCAATTTATTCATCAAAATCACAAGAAAACTCTCACTTTTTCTCTCTCTCTCACCCGAACTCCCCTCCCCCCTTTTCCCTTCATTTTTGTCTTCAAAAACTACATCAAACTCCATTAAATCCACAAAGGAAGCTTGAGAAATCTTCCACCACTTCACTTGAAACTTGAAGATCATCTTGTCTTGAGGGAGCCAAGCTTAGGAGAGGTTAAAAGAAGGGGCTTTGGAGCATTTCTAGACCACATCATCTTAGGGTTTCACTTGATAGGAAGAGGTAATCTAGTTTCTTCAAATCTTTTCCTTTGATTTCATCTTGTAGCTTTAAGCTTTGTAGCTTCTTGATGTTGTTCTTGTTGAGTTTGGGTTGTTGAAGTGGGCTCTATGAACTCCCAAATTTCTTGTTATTGGACTGCCATGATGTGTGTGTGTGTGTGTGATGGAATGAATTTGTGATGAATTCATGGAAGCTAGAAAGCTAGAAAGAAAGGAGGAAGGAAAATCGAGTGAGGAAGGAAATGTTATTTTGCTTGTTTCATTTCAGCATTTTCCCCTGTTTTGTCTGTGAATTTTCATGATTTTCTTGGCTCTTTTGAGAGCTGAAATGTTGGTCTATATGTGTGTAAATTTAGTTGCAAAACTCATTCCATTTGGTATAGTAAAATCGCATGTAAAGAAGAAGCCAAATCTGGAAAAATTTTCACTGTTTTCTACTGCCCTGCTTTATTCACATTGATCACTGCATTCCCATGCGAGTTTTCAGCTAAATTTTGGTACAAATGTAGCTCACATACTGAGGTTTATTCCTGCAAAATTTGGTGATTTTTGAGTAACAATTCGTCACTCATTTGAGGTTTCAAAGATGCCCTGCAAATCTGGAATTTCAGAAAACGCAGAATTTTGAACCTGCCCTGTTTGGACAATTATATTTTCTTACTCGAGAGTTAGAATCGAGTACCGTTGGTGGAGTTTGAAGTTAGATACAAAGGGTTTTAAACTGTGTAAATTTCAGAGGCTAATTAATTTTCTATAATGTTTGGTGAATTTTCAAAATATGCTGAAAAACCAGCCTGATTTGTCCTGTTCTCACTGAAGCAGTATTTTTGTACAAAAATCTGGGCTACTTCTGTTTGGAATCTCACTAAAGTGTCTTCTCGAGAGTTTTACTTCATTGAGTCTATTTTCTAATGGTACAATATTCATAATTTTTGGACTTATAAAACTCAATTTATGATTTTTCAAAGAATGTCGCGCAAAACTGAAATTTCTCCAAGGAGGCAACGAAAGCTTCAAAATGCCTTGGAAACATTTCCTGGTTTTCAGGCGTAATCTTTTGAGTGTTTGTACACCATTCCAATTTTGGAAAATGGATTTTCCAATTTCACGAGATTCCTTTTAATTTGGAATCGAAAAGCTTAATTATTTGAAAATTGACCTTGAATGTATGTTTAGGTAATTTTGATTTTCATCTCTCAGGTGATCACGTGGACACCGAGAAGCTTGTTTGATCTCCTGAATTTTTCTCGCTTGCTCTCGGTTATTGGTGACTATCAAGTGCATGATTTGTTGAATTGCTTGAACATGTTAAATGCTTGATTTGAATATGTTATTAAACTTGTCGAGGCGGACGTGTACTTTATCTCGTCCGACCTCTCTTACTTGACCTGACATGCTTGCTTGTATTTGTTGTACTGAAATGACTTGCCTGAACTGTACTTGTACTTGATTGATGATTGAGCGTTGCCTCATCATCTTACTTGCTATTTAAACCTGTTGGGGATGCCCAAAACCTCATTGGTAAACCTTTCACCTCGAGCCAGCAAGAGCTTGGCCGAAAGATTGGTAAACTATGAGTCTTTACATGTTTTCATCGGTTGGAGTGCACTCGCCGACTACTTACCTAGGCATACTCGAGTATTACCAAATTTCTTATTTTGACGAGCGGGCCCGATTGGGGGGTGAAACAGTGGACGGAGATAGTTGACAAATGGAGTTCTACATGGTTGTTAAAATAGTCGTCGGAGTGTCAACTACTGGAATGTGATCAAGACTCGTGGAACTTGGCTCCTGAGAGCTCCTGTATCCTTTATTTAATGTGTAATTAAATTCCTTATTTGCATTTTTGCCTCAAAATTTTGGTTACCTATCTTTTTTAATAAAAGTGTATATTTCTTGATCTTGTATGATTGCATATTTTCTTGGCCCCACTGAGCTTTGCTCTCCCCATAAGATTTGTTTTCCTTAACAGGTTTGAAAGTGGAGCACGAGAATTGAGAAACTTAGTACTTTTGTAGGATTTCTTCATTTTGTATAAGTTTGAAATTAATGTATGAATTTGATGGTTTATGGTATTTTGGAGTTATTTTTGATGTAATTTTGATGTAATTTTGGGGTTTGTATTTTGTGAGAGTTTATTAGTAATTTTAATAACTTTTAATGATGATTTTACGAATGAATGTTTGGATTGATATTTGGGTTTCATAGTGAGTCCCGGCGAGAGTTGGGCAGGCGGTCCACCAAACCCTTTGGTTTGCCCTAGGGGGAGGTGGGGCTGTCACATACTTGACCTCTTGGGTGGCCAACCATAAGGTGAATTGACTTCCTTCTTATTTTGGTATTTGAAAATGTGTGTTATCAGGATTTTAGTATTGGATTTTTATAGTTATTTGGCTTCGTTATGAAGTGAACTAGAACAATATGATACTAAACCCTAGCAGGGGTAGAGAGGTTGGAAGTTGGAATACCGAGTACCCTCTTTTGTGAGAAAATCACTATATGGTTCTCCTCCCTATAAATGCATGTTTATTAATTGCTTTAAGTATTGTTCTTTTGATCAGTGTATTTGCAAACTTGGTGTGACTTTTGTGTCTTTTTTTTGATACAAACATGCTTTATGATGTACTCAACGCACTTCTCTCATCTTTGATTATATATAAAGTACTTTGGTTTTCTTTAAAGTTTGGTCTATTAATAGTTTACCTTGTTCTATTTTCTTGTACTTATGTTAAACTTGAGCCCTCTATAAGAATCATGGACGAAGTTAGTAACTCTTCTCTAGTTAGGATTTTAATTATTAGTGATTTGATTTAAGATTAGATCCTTGCCTAAAATGTGTAGGACACTAGCAATCCTGACTGGGATACTTGTTGAGATCGAGTGAGTTGATAACATGGCGCATTGGGAAGCAAAGCATAAAGAGCTGGAGGTTCTTAAAACGGGGGTGGAATTTCAGAGAAAGTTAGCCAAATATTGGGAAGGAAGATGGAAACTAGAATATGCAGAGAAAATTGAGCTGCTGAACAAGCATGTGGAGGTGAAAATGAAATATGAAGGGATATTAGAAAATTTGCATAATAAGCTTGAGAAGATGAAGGTAGTTACTCTAAGTATGCCCCTTAGTAACAAATTTGAAGGTAGCGAAGGAAGCTCCTGTGATGCTAACAAGAAATGTAAAGAGATTAGTGGAGACGCAATGCTATACAGGGATTAAACGTTGAGATACAAGTAGGTTTGGCGACGGCTCAAGTTACTAGTTTTAATGACGTGATCGAGAAGGCCCAAAGAATTGAAAGTGTGAAGGCCCAAGTGAGAGTTTTCAATGCAAGAAAAAGGAATGCTCCTAGTAGTAGCCGTGAACTAGTGGACATGAATGCTCCACCTTCCAAACTTAGTAGAGAAATAAGTGAAGTAAACACCCCTGGAGCGTCAAGAGAAGCTATGATGAGAGGGGCATTCTTTAGCAGGTCACCAAGTGGAAAGGGACAATCGAGAAGTGTCCCGCAAGGAAGCCAAGTATTAACTCCTGGTATGCGTGTAATTTTTGTGGGAAGATAAATCATATGGAGGATAGGTGTTGGAGGAAAGAAGGGAAATGTTTGAGATGTGGAGGTAGTAAGCATCGGGTGGCTACATGCCCAAAGCTCAGGAGAGAAGTGGAGTCCGATAGAAGCACAGGCTAAACTAAGCGCTTAGGTTATGCTAAATTTGCTGTAATAATTAAAGTTTGTGACTTGTGGTTATGTAATAGGATTAATTATATTTTTTGGTTTATGGTTGTAACTTTTGGAAGCTATGTGTAAGGAACACTTAATGTAGTAATGTGTATCTGTTGTAAGACCATTGAACTTGGTATTTGATGTTTCAGTTGGTGGTATCAAACGTTGGTTTTGTTTTAAGTCAATGACTGTAATTACATAGTTGGGTGTAAATAAGAGATTCGTTTCTGCTATTCTCTCTGCTATTAAGTGATTAACTTATTCGAGAAGCAGCTTGAGAGATGCGTAGTGGATGGAAGGAAAATTTGAGTTTTCTCTTTAGAGTGATTATGACAAATATTTGCACCAGACATTGATGTATAACAGTTAAACTTTTCATGTATGTGAGGTGGAGGTATTATTTATTTGGGATAACATTTGAGGTTTATACAAACCAGAAGAGTCTTGAGTAATTTTCTTCTTAAAAGGAATTAAGTTTGAAATAGAGACGTTGGGTAGAGTTTCTTGAAGATTACAATTGCACCATATGAAGCGCTTTATGGATGTAGATGTTGGTTGCCAATTCATGAGGATAAAGCAAGAGAGAGAAAGATTTTGGGATCTGATTACTATACCTTGGGTTAAGGAAGCCCATGAGAAAGTAAGGTTAATCCGAGAAGGGCTCCAAACTACTCAAAGTCGATAGAAAGATTACGCGAATAATTGGAGGAAAGACTTGGAATTCAAAGTGAGTGAGAAGGTAGAGTGATCCTCTCCAAGAGGAGGAAAGACTTGGAATTCAAAGTCAGTGAGAAGGTAGAGTGATCCTCTCCAAGAACTTGAGGTTAGTATGAATGGGAAGTGAGAATATACTAGTGATTTTGTAAATAGATCTACAAGTTAAATAACTGCATTGATTAAGGGAGAGACATCTAAGAGATTAAATGGAGAAGTCAAAGATTGATAAAGTGTAATGGTGAAGGTTATAACATGGGGAAATCTGAGTGCTAGATCTAAAAGTTGAACCAATTGAAGAAATTGGAATTTCGAGGGTCAAATGGAAGGGCATTATGATACCTAGTTTTTCTGACTATACCTTGAGAATAAGATGAAATTTTATTAAAAAAAATATCGTCAATTGACGATTAGCAAGGATATATACCAAGAGTATTATTATCGGCCGATATGGACATTATGGATTTATAGTGATGCTATAAGACTAACCACGCTGTCAGCAGCATTCTTGGGGCTAGTACACAATATTTGAGCTTTATTCGAATTACATTGTGGCAAATTTATCCAAGATACCATGGTACATTTAAGATTCGAAGAGAGCATGAGCAAAACTTGAAGATAGTGTTGCAAACCTTGAGGAAGTACTATTTGTAGGGTAAAATCCATGGAAGGAAAATTTTGGTGGGAACATAATTGTAATAAAGTGATCTCTGGGGTATATATATAAGCATCTGGAGAGTCTTAAGTGATGACCACCTTATAAGAGTTGAATTCATACCATTGTCGATGAAGTGAGTGTTATCATGGAAATTGGAAGATATCGAAGTAGAAGAGATGTTATCTTATGAAGAACATCATGTGCAGATTCATGGTAAGAATGTAAAGGACTTGAGAAACAAGTAAATTCCTCTGGCTAAGGTTGTATGGAGAAATCATGGGATCAAGGAAGCAACTTGGGGAGTTGAAGAGGAGATCTGGAAGAAATATCCAGAATAGTTTGTAAATCGAGGTATGAATTTTGAGGACAAAATTCTTTCAAGGAGGGAAGGATGTGAGGGCCTCAAAATTCTATTTTTATTTAAAAATGTATAATAATATTTATATTGTATTTGTTCACTAAAATATTAGTGAATTTATACTTTTAATTATTATTTTCCAATTTAGAGAATTTTTTGAGAATTATTTGCCGGTGTTTGGTTTCGACCAGTTTAAGCATCGATTTTTGTTCCAAAGTGTGAATAGTAACTCTAAAATGAAACCGAGTATATGTGGAGATATTATAGAGATATATTTAAGGTTGGACAGTTTCGGAAGGAGATAAACCAGTAAAAGTTAGAGTATCGCGCGTCGACGCGACAAAAAGTGGAGTTTGACTACTTTTTCCTTAAATTAAGGAGAGCCAAGTGTTTTGTTTATAAAAAGCCTTGTTTCTTGCTTCTTGTTCCTCCATTTTCAGCCAACCTTTGAAGCTTCAAGAGAGAGAGAGAGGGCCGATTGGAGTGAGAGAGAGATAGAGAGAGAAAATCACAATTTCTTCTAACTTCATCTTCTTCCTTCATTTCTTGGAGCTTGAAGACTCCATTGAAGCTATTTCTCTTGTGTCTTCTTCTTCCCTTGGCAGCCGTGAGAGAAAGAGAGAGAGGGAGTGTGGTCCGAGAGTCAGAGAGACTAAGGAAGAGGGATGAAAGCTTCCTTGTGCTTGTCATCTCCTTGTTCTTGAGTTTTGAGAAGAAATCATCTTCAAGCAAGCGGAACCTTGGCTAAGATTGGAGATTCTTGAAGTTGCTAAGCTTGGAAAGTCATCCTTGGTTAGAGCTTCGCAAGATCCTACTTGATCTTGCTAGATCTAAATAGATCTTGAGGTATAACACTTAAAACTCTTAGTTTTAACCTTATTAGTGTTAGATCTGTTAGATCTATAGTTTATTTTGTTAGAAATGCTTATGATTGCAATATTTGAGTTGGGCTCTTGAATTCCCAACTTAGGTAGCTGACTTGAGGTGACTTTTAGGTAGCGGACTTGAGGACCTGATTGTGGCTATGGTTGATATTTATGAGATGAGTTCATTTTGTGGTTAGAATGCAGGTATGCTGTTGAAAAATTTTGATGAAAAAGTATGAAGCTGGCCGAACCTCACTTGGGATGTTGTGATGTTTGATTTCAAAATTTTATGATATTTCTTGGTTAGATTTTGCCTAAATAAATATCTATTATGTTCGTTTATGAGTATGTGTTTAAATAGAGTTAAAATCTTGAACTTTAATGGTGAAAAGTTGAGTTTTCACTAAATTTTGGGGTAAATAAGTTATATGGACAGATTTGAGGGTTTGAGTTGTTTCATCTATTTTCATGAATTTTGTACATTGAGACTTGGTGAGAATTGTTTTAAATTTGTGTTAAAACTTTGATTAAAAGTTTAGTGTTGAGTTTAAATTCGAATGAGTGATTTTTGAGGTGAAATGCCTCTCTATATTTCCTTGTATTAAAAATTTAGAAGTCGCGAGAATGGAGTACATCGATAGAGTGGATTGGTTATTTGATGTCTCAATTTGAAAATGGAATCTTTTAAGATGATTTTCGACTCGAATGACTACTTTTTGTTCTAGCAAAGTTAGAGGAATTTTGTGAAGAATTTTGATAAAACAAATGAATAAGCTTTGAGTTTAGTTTCGCTATTTGTGGGGCAAAACTTATTTTCCTCTTTTTATGCGAATATAGGAAGTCGGGAAGAGTTTGAACTAGACCCCAACTTGGAAACCGAACCTTGCTACTTTGATGAGTTTCCATGCATGTTACTTGATTATGTGAATTTTACTTGGAATATGATTGATTAAGTGATTTGATGTGAAAATTTGATTATTAAACCCTGAAATGGAGTAGTGTGTACTTTATCGCACTTACTTCTATTTGAGTGGAAAAATTTATAAAAGTGTTTCGTTGTGATATTCAAGTATCTTTTGAGCCTCTTGACTCGTGATGTGATATGGATCCTATTTTGGTTATATGATGTGATGTGATATATTTGAATTTATGATTCTCGAGAATACTTAAATCCCCTCGGTATGTTATCAAATCTAGCCGTTGGGAAGGCCCAGGTCGAGGAGATTTAACAACCTTGGACCATGTGATGTGTTGTGTGCTCTGGACTTGGTATATGGCCTTGTCCCTGTTGAAGAGCAATACACAAATATATAAGTTTGTGTGAGGTGGGCGGGCCCGGATGGGGGTTTCGGTGGAGAAATAAGTAAGTGGTTGTCTACTCGATTTTGTATGTGAAAGTTGACAAAGTGTCAACTACGTGATTTGTGCACCAATCTGTGAACGTGCTCCAGCTTCGAGAACTTTAGCCCCTAAGGGCTACCCGTATCCTATCTTTGTGTTGTTAATTAGTTTCCTTATTTGCTTATTTCTAAATATGAATTTGGAGTGAGAATCTCATATGTGTTATGTGCTTTGCATACCTTTTTGGAACTCACTAGGCTTTTAACTCATTCTTTCAAATTTGTTTTCCTTAGCAGGGACTGAGAACCCAAGCAAAGGCGCCAACCATTAGAATTAGGGTTTCCTTTTGTATCTGGCTGGTGAAACTTGAATTATGAATTTGGGATATTGTATTGTAGAACTTTGAATGTGTAATTAAGTACTCTATGTATTTTGGGATTTTAAGGTTTGAGTAATGAATTTGTAAGTTATCGTTTGTTTTAAATTGTTATTGAAATTTTGGGTTTGTCAGATTGAAGTAGTTTGATTATGAGTTGATTGTAAGTATGGGATTGATACTTAAATTGTTTCTTTGAAGAATTAGTAATCATTTGTGTGAGTGAGTCTTGGCGAGAGTTAAGCAGGAGGTTCACTAATACCTTAGGGTACGTCCTAGGGAGAGGTGGGACTGTCACACCCACCTTTCCCTAGGGTGTACTCCAAGAATTAGCGGACTGCCTACCTAACTCTTGCTAGAACTAGCTATCCAAATTGCCAACAAAACCCAAGAACAAGAATAACATCTTCAAATCAAATACAACCGGCAATATATACAGTAACATGAACTATCGTTTCAAGTTTAGAGTACATAACTAGAGTTCAAACTTACAAAAAATGTAGGAGGTTTACTATTACATTGGCAGTTAAACAAAAGTACAACAAAAGTCTAGAACTAAGAACACAATCTTCCAAACTCACAAGCTCAAGTGCATGCCCGTTGTTAAGGAAAACAAATGGAATAGAGTGAGTGAAAAGTTCAATGAGGTCCCAAATAAGATGCAAGCATATAAACAATTAGTAAACATTAAATATGCAAGAACCACATCAAGAAACACTGTAATAAATCAAGCATGTTCAAGTATATACAGATGAATTTCAAAAGCCAAATTTCTCGTAGTTTGATCATATATCAGTTCGTCTGTCAACGTTTGAAATTTAGGAACCAAGGTCCGTAGATCACCATTTAATACCAAAACCCGTCATCGTTCAACCCACTTTATCAGGCCCGAACACCTCAAACAAATCAAATTTGAGTAATACTCGAGTATACCATTTTTCGGAGATCACATATCATAACCCAAGACTCGTCGATCTTCTTGACCAAGCCCACACTAGCCCGATTCAATCAACTTACCAATGGGCTTTTGGAACTCCAAACAAATCAAATTAGTCGATGGAGATCACCCAAGAGACTCACATATCAAATGTAGGCATTCATCATTTCACAAGTAATTAGGATATCAGAAATACCAAAAATCAAGTACAAGAGTTCGAGTGTGATAAAATACACACTCATCTCGATCACATTAATTTAAGAAAGCATTCATTGCCAACCAATTGCAAGTAGTTCAAATAATCAAGTAAACCACGAAATCAAGTAGTCTAACTAATGAAGTCGGTCAAGTAAACAAGCAATGGAACACTAAGCAGTTTCAAGCAAAGCAAATTATATGTCCATTTCTAGATTTCCTTCTTTCTCACCTTCAAACCCTAAGAGCAACCAAAATAAAAGATATTAAGGTCCAACCATCCAAAGCGTAGGTGAACCAAGTTCATGTTTTAGACTCAACTTTGAGCCATTCACCTATCCAAGTTGGCCTTTCAAAAATCAAAAAGGTTTAAAGACAAATTGAAAGTGAAAATCAAGGAAAATCCAAGTACATACTAGGGCAATGAATCAAGTATGGTTTTGGAGTGAAAAGAATGCATTTGGACCCAAGAGATGTGAGCAACAAGAGAGTTCTACATTTCACTTCATTGCTGGAAATTTCCAGCAGCAAAATAGTGACGAAACCAAGATGGTTCACCCTTTTTATGTGAGGACCCAAAAATTTACCTTACTGGCCTATTTATTTATTTATTTATTCATTTGCCCCAACTAATTTATTTTATTCATTTTAATTGCATCTGTATTGCACATTGGCTCATTTTATTCCTAAAACACGTTTGCTCTTAAATTTAATTTTTCTGTCGCTCAATTAGTGAAAATTTGAGAAAACACATTTTTCGAGGCAAGTATTTGGTCTGAGAGTGAGGCAATCTTGGAGAGTAAGGATGATCATTTGTAGATTAAGAAAAGATAATTGAGGGATTAGAAGTGAGTGATTAGAGTTAAGCTAAATTTTGAGCATTAACGAGCTACTATTTAAAGTTGACTTTTGCACCAGAAAGTGTGGCTTTATGTCACTTCTTTCTTTCACCATTTCATTTCACAAAATCACACAAAAATGACACACACTGTCTCTCCCTGTGTTGGCCAAACTCTCTCCCTCTCCCTTAGCTTAGAAACTTCATCTTCTTCCTCTCAATCTTGCTCACAAATCTTGCTCCTAGCCTTACTCACACCTTGGATCATCTTCAAACTTGGTAGAAGACTTGGTAGAGGGAAGATTCTTGGAGGTTTAGTGTTTGGTTTCTTGAGATCTTGCTTGCCATTTTGGAAGAAGGTAAATCTCTCCAAAGCTTCAACCTTTCTTTCATTTTCTTAGCTAAATCTTAGCTAGATAAGCTTGAGTTGTTGATGGGTTTCATAAACCTTGATATTAGGTAGAGATCTTGAGGAATTTACTTGCTTTCTTGGCTTGCTCTTAGGCAGAGGTTTTGAGGTATTTATGTGCTTAAAATGGTTGGATGAACATGTGATATAGCATGGATTCTTGGCTTGCTTGATGGCTTGATTTTACCTATTTATTAACTTACAAGATTGTGGCTTTGTTGGTTGATTATGACTTGCTTTGTTGGTTATTTTTGGTAGCATGAAAAGTGAGTTATAATGCTTGAATCTTAGTGAAAAAATTTCAGTTTTGGCATCCTCTTGTTGTCCAAAAATTGAAAGAAAAATTTCAGCTTTTCAAGGTCACTAGTTGAGCTTAAAATTTCAGTTTTGAGACCCCTCTTTGGATGAAAATGGTGCTGAAAATTTCTAGTTTTGGTGAAGTTCATTGGCTGAGTTTTAAAGCTGGAAAATTTTTAGTTTTTGAGCCATTATTTTGGTTGAAAATGATGGCTAAAATTTCAGGTTTTTGAAACCCTAGTTTGGCCAAAACTTGTAGCAAAGTAACCACTAGTTTTGAGCTCACCTTGTGGCTGAATGTCATGGCCAAACTTTCAGTTTTTGGAGCCTCTTCTTGAAACAAAATCTTGCCAAAACAATGGCCCTTAGATATACTTTGATCAGAGCAATGAAACTACCTTTAAAAGAAAGGAAAAAGAGAAAGCTTTCACAATTGTATTTGCTGGAATTTTCATATAGCATGTTTCATAAAATAGCTTTTGAAAAACTATTGTATCTTGGTGTAAAAAAATCCAAATTGAGTTCCATTTATTGTGTTTGAAACTAGACTTGAAGTGCTTTTAGTGGTATAAATTTCAGGGGCTAGTTTGATTTCTATGAATTTTGATGAATTTTCAAAGTTTACTGAAATTCAAGAATGATTTGCCCTCTTTTTCTTGTAGCAGCAATTTGGAACGAAAATTTGACTAGCTTTTGATTTGAACCTTGTAAAAGTGTCTTCTAGAGAGTTTTAGTTCATTGAACCTATTTTCCAACGGTATAAGATTTGTGAAATTTGGACTTATGGAACTCAAGTTATGATTTTTCAAAAAACGTTACAAAAATGAAAATTCTTCTGATAAAGTGACAAAAGTTTAGAAGTGTTTTGGAAACATTTTCTGGTTTTCTAGCCTAACCTTCTTGATTATTTGCACCGCATTCCATGCTTGGGAAATGGATTTAACAAGCACATTAGATTTCTCTTGACTTGGATTAAAAAGTTTGATTGTTTGGAAGTTGGCCTTGGCTGAATACCTAGGTAATTGTGATTGTGCATGTCTCAGGTGATCACGTGGACACCGAAGAGCTTGTTTGAACTCTTGTTTTGCTTTCGCTTTGCTCTTGACTTTTGGTGAGTGTCAAGTGCATGCCTCATGTTATTATGATTGAAGTGATACTTGTACAAATGCCATATGATTCTTGTGATTTATGAACTCACCAGGGCGATGGTGTACTTTATCTCTCTCTCTCTCTCTCTCTCTCTCTCTCTCTTGAATACTTGTTACTTGTTATATGAATTTGTGTGACTTGCACTTGTGCTCGAACATGTTTTAACTTGGGAGCACCGAGCGGCAGTATGTCCACACCCTATTCAGGTAGAAGGTGCCTCTCATATCTGTAAGGAATCAAGGAGATAAACACAGCGGAAATTTAAAATTTTTGATTCCTTTAATAGATCGTCCTTTGATTAAATCCATGTAACATAGAGATAGTTCAAGAAGATTACCTCAATCCATGAAGACCTCATTGAACTTGGTGGAGATTTGATGCGAAGATGGTAAAGAGATCCCGTGCATACATGCGTCCGGCCTCTAATGGTGATCCACACGAACCTCCTTAGTTAGAACCTCTAAGGTCGAATTAGCTTAAACTAGATTAGTGCTAGCTATTGCCAAGACAACCACACACAAGTCTATTGAGATAATTCCAATTTTTCACCATGAAAAATTCATCCCAAGATAAGAAATAAGAGATGCCATTTTTCCCTTATTTTCTTGGACGAATTTTTGGTATTTTTTCTCTCAAGATTTTTCTCAAAAATCTCACAAGACAAATTGTGTGTTGATTCAACTTGCTAGCAAAAGCTTAGTGAGTATTTATAGACAAATAAGTTGTCAAATCCTTATGGAAACCTGAATCAGTTTCCAATAAGATTTAGCTTCCTAATTCTATACAACTCTTGTATTTGGAAGACTAAAACTTATTTGCACCATAAGTCTCTCAAGTTTAATTTGTCTCACAAATCAAACTATAAGTTATAAAACTTATCTATCAAGTCCCACTTGAAATTCATTTAATCTAGCTAAGAAAGTTCTTAATGTGTGTGACCCATTAGGTTCTCATATACGTTGGCAATAAGTATGAGCTATACATTCTTAATAAATAAGAACTGGATAAATTAAAACTCCTTTTAATTTATCACTGATTCCACTAATCAATCAGCTCATACTTATAGATCAAGATTGGTATCTAGCAATACATCATGACCACCCAAGTAATGAGAAAAGTCAAGTGGATGACTTCACCTTTCAGTAAACGTTTATAATGTAACTAATATCCTTTTACCACACTTATCTCACATTAATCTTGGAATAAGTTGTGCCTATTCCATTGTGGGATTAATGCTCTTTCTCTTGTACCAAAATATAACTCCAATGAAGAAGTTCTTAGAAACACTTTTTAAGACTTTCCCACTTAGCGCTAAGATTTCTGAGTTATACTTCTACAAGTGGTCAAACATGAGATAACTCCTCTCACATAAGAGGCGGTAAATCCTTATAGGTTATTCACCATCTTTCCATACTTCAAAGATACACCCATTTGCTAATGATGTGAGCATTCCCTTTTACAGGAGCAATCATATAACAAAGAAAGTATAACTATCCATATTCAAGATATCATGATAACCTTAAGTCTAAGAATCATTTACATAAACGTCACGTAGAGATTAATCCTTTGGCACTTAAAAGATGTCTCTATGTGGATCAATCTAGTGAACTTGATCATACCATCAAGCACCCATATACTTGCTTAGGTGTCTCACACACCATAGTAGATGAGGTCTACTACTTCTCATATAGAAGCGGCATAGTATATGCTAGTCTAACCGTATTAACAATACCCTTTCTTGTTAATACTATGACTAGAGATGTTTAAGAATAAACCTTATTTATAATCGTATGAACCTCACCATCATAACTCTTATGATTTCATCGATTAGGTTTATTCTAAGGGTTTTATCATACTTATATGAAAATATAAGCAGTCAATATGATAAAGATGTCATTTATTATTACATAAATAGTTAAAGTATATAATAAACCCTAGAAGTTGATTGACTTTAGGGCATATACACTAACAATCTCCCACTTGCACTAAAACCAATCACTCACAAGTTAAAAACCAGATGTGCAAACATGACTATCATGTTTTCTTTAAGATAAGTTTAGTAAACGGATCAACTATGTTGTAATCCCTGGGTACTCCTTTTAATCTTCACTTTTAATTCCCATCAATGATTTCATCAAATCATGTGAAACTACCTTAACAAATATGTGGATCTATGATGAGACATTGGTTCCTTTGTTAGGACAAATTCTATTATAGTCTCAACATAAGTTGAAGGACTTCTAATAGAATGAACCAATTCAAACTCAAATATGAACTTGTAGATTCACATGTTTCCTTTTGCCACTTCTCAAGTAGCATTTGTTAAGGTTTAATTGTAGAAATTTAGTTGTGTTTCACTTGAAACTCTTTCAACACATAGCACTGATATTATGAATATACGCATAATTACTTGCAAATCATTTCGTAGGAAAGTTTACAAGTAAATTCTCGAACTTTCAATTTTAAACTCTTCATGGACCAAAGGAGACAATGAGTTTAGTACAATGAAAGGATTATTCTATATAATATAGATAAGACCCCTTCTTAGATTATTCCATGCTAAACATTTTAGCATCTTGTCTAAGTACTTAAAAACTTAAGCAATCATATCTATCAATATAGACCTTCACTCTAAAGGTAGATTGCCACTCCTTTATATCATGAAGGAAGTCTTGGATAGCTACACCTATAATTTTGGAATATAGGCATACCATTTCAATGTATCATATATCAATTATATATGATGCATGAAACCAACAATAGCTCCCACTAAATCAAATATAAGTACAAGGCCATCCATAGTTTTGATAAAATCAAACTCTTTGATTATTTCATCAAAATGGATGATACCACTTTTAGAGATTTGCTTTATTGGCACACTAGATGTAAAACCTTTAAATTGTGTCACATACACAATTATTTGTTGTTTCCATTTAAGAAAAATGGTTTTAGGATCTATTTGCCATACCATAACTCATAGTTAAAACAAGCAAGTAAATCTAAATGAATTTAAGCATATTGATTAGTGAGAAGGTTTCTTTAAAGATAATTCTTATCTTTAATAGTGACCACTCTACCAACCAAACTCTATAGATAACATTTTACCTTCCATATTAGTCTTTACTTTAAAGACTCTTTTGCAGCTAAAAGGTTTTTAAACCTTTAGGTGAATTGACTAAGGTCAATACCTTTCATCAAATATGGAATCCATTTTAGATTCATGGGTCTCAACCATCTCTATAAATTATAAAAGTATTCATAAATCATTTAAAAATGCACGATCAAATATCATGATTTTCTATAAGAAATCTATATTTCTAAGATTTATGAAACCCTTATTTTAGGAGCTTTCGCTGCGCCTCATCATCATGAAATGCAAGCCCCAATTCTATGCATTTTGTTCAACTTGCTTTTGTGATACTTGAAACTATTTCAAGTTTTAAGTTCCATCTTTCTCCCACTACTTTATCTAGAATAAATCATATATCTAGAAAATAGTAGTTTTAGAACTAAAACACTTTTATTCTTGAAGATGATAGAAATATAAAATTTTTGGAGAAAATAGGAAAATTCTGGCATATGTGCTAAGAAAAATTTAAACCAAATGAAATAAGAAGAACGGATTTGCTCTTCTTCTTTTTGGCCCTCCTTTTCTTTTCCTTTAATTCTCAAGAATACTTCACAAAAGGTTTTAATCGGATCTTAGCTACACTTTATCCGATTATGGATGCTCACTTCATAAGTAGCACAATCCAAATTTTCACAAAATTTGGATTCCTTAACACTCCATATCTCATATGGTACACTTTGAACAAATATATTTATGGAACAAGATTTAGTGTATAGGAGACAATTTTATGTAGGACAAAACCCCAAAACCATTTTGGTAAACTTGCATGGGACATCTCATCTCATGAGATATAATTCTTTATCTAGATTACACAACAATAATTGAGATAACTAGAAAAATTATTTTACTTGAGAATCACATTCTCCTTTAGTTAATTTTGAAACCCTTAGATTAGGTATTCTTCACTTTGATCAAATCATGGTGTTCCAATACTTTACCATGGCTCAAGTATTCTTCACCTTGATCATATTTAGGTGTCCTAGTACTTGACCAGATTGTTTCTCTACTTTATACTTAAACCTCTTAACTTCTCAAAATCTTGGATTAGTACCTTAAAGATACATATATCCATTTTGAGTTGTTATTAGCAAAAGCGATAAAATATGAGAAATAATCTCTAGTATGAATTGTTAATCTTCCACATACATCATAATGTATGGATCCTAACAATTCATTAAATCTTTTCATAAAAGATCAAATTAGCCTTTTATTAGTGAATAAGGCTCATATGTCTCAAATGATTCATAATCAAATGAGCCAAATCATCATGCGATTTGAAAAATATGTTTCTTATTCAAAAGACTAATTTCCAAATGTTAAAGATGGTTTCAAATTATCTAACATCATATTGAGAAATGGACTTTCTTTTATTTTAGAAAATAATAACATTTATTAAGTTCTAAAATAAGTCCATTAGTTAATCTCAATTATAATCTCAAAAATAAAACTTTCACAAAGTTGTATTTCAAAACCATGCATTGAAAGCTTGTACTATAAGGCTAGTTCTTTAAAACTCTTAATTTATCAACTCTTGATAAGTAATTCTTATTATCAACTCTTGATAAGTAATTACTTTTAGTCAACATTTGACTAATAGTGTATGACAAAACTTTGATTGATCTAAATTTCTTAATATAGTCAATCACTCTCTAATAAATTAATATTTAATTTGAGATATTTTTGTCATCTTGTAATAGAATTATTGCTCAAGTATTTCATACATCTTATACCTTGATTATTCATCATTCAACTCTTGAGATGTATAATCATGGTGAAAGAAATTGAAATCTTATCTAGTAAAGGAGATTTAGGAAGCATCTATGGCATACTATCATCATCTCCTCTTACCATTGTTAGCAATTTTTATTAATTCCATTACATCTTCCATAATTGGAAGTGTTAGGGTTTTAAATGATATAGCCAAATTTTCTTGAGAACTTTTCTCAATTTAACTTGCCAATCCAAGAAATTAAAAAAAAAATTATATCGAGAATAATATGCAATTACTCATATATCGAGAATAATATGCAATTACTCATAATTTCTACAACGGATGGTAAAGATAAAAGAGAATTGCTATTTATGCAAAACAAAACCAAGTAAAAAAATGACATAAAATCAAATTTGGTTTTGCTCCCACTATTTTATTCAAATCTATAACCCTCTTATATAGATTCGAGAATTTCAAAAATTCCTAGTAGGCTAGAATCCCATTTAGTTATTTTGATCTTGAGTATGCTCAACAAATCAAAATAATTTCAATAGGTAGGTACTTATTACCAATTATAACTTTTGTAACTTCTAGATAGTTGAGTTATCAACTCTTGATAAATCACATCATATGTGTCACCCAACCTTTGCCTCTAAAATTTTATGACCTTGAGTGTACTCAACAAGTCACAAATTTTAGTTAAGTCATACCCATTATTCCGAGATCTCATCTCATAGTTAAAACTTCTCATGGTAGAGCAACCTTGAGTGTACTCAACAAGTTAACTCGAACATAATTTCATTTTAACTATAACAATGGAAGGCAACTTAAGTTTAGACTTAATATTTGAGTAGAGGGATTTTAGACATGGTATTCCAAATTGGTCTCATCAAATATATATATAGCATGGATATCCATTCATCAATATAAATAAATAAATAAACATACTATAATTAAACATGGATGATTATGGACTTTATTCCTACACTAGT
This sequence comes from Gardenia jasminoides, assembly GCA_013103745.1. Taxonomy (NCBI): domain Eukaryota; kingdom Viridiplantae; phylum Streptophyta; class Magnoliopsida; order Gentianales; family Rubiaceae; genus Gardenia; species Gardenia jasminoides. The sequence goes on along the minus strand of CM023100.1, from coordinate 13,684,885 downwards.
TTCCTTGAGCCAAAAGGAAACTAGATGGTCAAACAAGGGACGGCGACATCTCCATGCCCTGCGCCTTTTGTATGTCCACCATGGTGGAATTGGTACCATCTCCATCTTCTTGTACATTACAAATGTAAATCTATTCTAAACATTTTAGATCCTCACCTCTCCCTATCCCTAATATAGTACATTACATAATATTGGGAGAAACCTTGAGTTACATTCAAGGGGAGTGAGATGAGAAGAGAATTTACATTGAGAATATATAGAGAAGGCAGGACACGCAGGCCCTATTTCAAAAATATCAAAACCAAATCATACATACATTCAACCATTCACAATCACATTGGCCTTAGTCCATAATCATCCATCATGCATTCATAAAATACAATATTAAATGAAAGCATAAATATTTATTTAGTTCCAATCATGTATCATTATATGCACAAGCCTTTAATCTCAAAAGGCTTCAATTCAAGAGGTTTAAAAATTAATTGAATCAAATTCAATTTGAAAATTTCTAATTTCTGAAATTCAGTTTTAGCGACAGAAAATTGCATTTAGTGACGAAAAACCTTCACAAGGAAATGGTCGCTAAAAGTTTTAGTGACGCTATCGTAGACCAGCATCCTTTTTCCTTCATTTTTTTTTAAAAAGAATAAACACAAGAAAAATTTTTTTTGGCAATACTAATGATTTGGAAACTATATTTTATTCATAATAAAACATAGATACAATTTCCAAATCAATTTAAAAACCAATATTAATTTGAAAACTTATATTTCTTAGGAAATCCAATTTCTTAAGGAATATTAAATAGTTTCCAAATTTCTTTTCAATTCCTTTTGTTTTAAATTATGGAAACCACATTCTAATCTCATTAAAATGATTTTCCATACTTTATAACTATGATAAGAAACTTTTCACAATCGAATGACCATCCAAGTCAAAATTAGGAATTTCTAGTCTAACTAGAATCTCCTAATTCACTTATTTTTGGAAATTTTCTTTTAAACCATTTTAGATCTCAATTACTAACTTTAGATCACTTTCTTAATTTAATCTTATTAAATTAGAAAGTTTCTAAAGGTATTTGAACACCATCCAAATTTAATCTTATCAAATTGAAAAGTTTCCAAAGTTGGTTTACTTCTTAATTCTAGTCTCACTAAAATTGAGTAAGTTTCTAAAACTTAATTGAACAACTCCTTGTCCAATTTCCGATTTCTAAAATTTCCAGAAAACACCTTAATTCTAATCATATTAGAATTATAGGAAATTTCCATACTAATTTAGAAACCCAAACGAAAAGGAAATCAATGACCAAATCCCATTTGTTATTTGGAAACTAACTTGTTTCTTGAATTTCCTTTTACGAGAAAATTTCCAGCAATTAGTACGAAGGAAATCCCTACACCAACTAATTGATGCAAGAAAAATAGTACGTCGTTGAATGTGATGATGAAAACCCGTGACCAATCACTTATGATTAATCTGTGGATTTTCACCCTTAACATGGCCAACGACTTCTTATTCTTTCCGTTGTTACTGTTTTGCTTGAAAGCTTCAACCACTTTATGAATTTTCGTACGATGAAAAACAATTTTTCAAGAAAATTCATTCCATGAAAAATTATTAAATCTTTGAAACCTTTTCAAAAATTTATTTTTCATCAAAAGTATATTTTTAAAACTCTTGAATCGCACATAATCAAATCTAATTTGACATACATGACAACTAAATAAACAAGTTACATGGTTTAATCAAAGTTGGCTCTGATACCACTGTAAGGAATCAAGGAGATAAACACAGCGGAAATTTAAAATTTTTGATTCCTTTAATAGATCGTCCTTTGATTAAATCCATGTAACATAGAGATAGTTCAAGAAGATTACCTCAATCCATGAAGACCTCATTGAACTTGGTGGAGATTTGATGCAGAAGATGGTAAAGAGATCCACGTAGCCGTACATGCGTCCGGCCTCTAATGGTGATCCACACGAACCTCCTTAGTTAGAACCTCTAAGGTCGAATTAGCTTAAACTAGATTAGTGCTAGCTATTGCCAAGACAACCACACACAAGTCTATTGAGATAATTCCAATTTTTCACCATGAAAAATTCATCCCAAGATAAGAAATAAGAGATGCCATTTTTTCCCTTATTTTCTTGGACGAATTTTTGGTATTTTTTCTCTCAAGATTTTTCTCAAAAATCTCACAAGACAAATTGTGTGTTGATTCAACTTGCTAGCAAAAGCTTAGTGAGTATTTATAGACAAATAAGTTGTCAAATCCTTATGGAAACCTGAAATCAGTTTCCAATAAGATTTAGCTTCCTAATTCTACTACAACTCTTGTATTTGGAAGACTAAAACTTATTTGCACCATAAGTCTCTCAAGTTTAATTTGTCTCACAAATCAAACTATAAGTTATAAAACTTATCTATCAAGTCCCACTTGAAATTCATTTAATCTAGCTAAGAAAGTTCTTAATGTGTGTGACCCATTAGGTTCTCATATCGCTGGCAATAAGTATGAGCTATACATTCTTAATAAATAAGAACTGGATAAATTAAAACTCCTTTTAATTTATCACTGATTCCACTAATCAATCAGCTCATACTTATAGATCAAGATTGGTATCTAGCAATACATCATGACCACCCAAGTAATGAGAAAAGTCAAGTGGATGACTTCACCTTTCAGTAAACGTTTATAATGTAACTAATATCCTTTTACCACACTTATCTCACATTAATCTTGGAATAAGTTGTGCCTATTCCATTGTGGGATTAATGCTCTTTCTCTTGTACCAAAATATAACTCCAATGAAGAAGTTCTTAGAAACACTTTTAAGACTTTCCCACTTAGCTAAGATTTGAAGTTATACTTCTACAAGTGGTCAAACATGAGATAACTCCTCTCACATAAGAGGCGGTAAATCCTTATAGGTTATTCACCATCTTTCCATACTTCAAAGATACACCCATTTGCTAATGATGTGAGCATTCCCTTTTACAGGAGCAATCATATAACAAAGAAAGTATAACTATCCATATTCAAGATATCATGATAACCTTAAGTCTAAGAATCATTTACATAAACGTCACGTAGAGATTAATCCTTTGGCACTTAAAAGATGTCTCTATGTGGATCAATCTAGTGAACTTGATCATACCATCAAGCACCCATATACTTGCTTAGGTGTCTCACACACCATAGTAGATGAGGTCTACTACTTCTCATATAGAAGCGGCATAGTATATGCTAGTCTAACCGTATTAACAATACCCTTTCTTGTTAATACTATGACTAGAGATGTTTAAGAATAAACCTTATTTATAATCGTATGAACCTCACCATCATAACTCTTATGATTTCATCGATTAGGTTTATTCTAAGGGTTTTATCATACTTATATGAAAATATAAGCAGTCAATATGATAAAGATGTCATTTATTATTACATAAATAGTTAAAGTATATAATAAACCCTAGAAGTTGATTGACTTTAGGGCATATACACTAACAATATCGACTCAGTGCTATGATCGATTCGAAGTTGATTGGAGCGTTGTCTTCATCGATCAACCATGCTTGTGGGGACGCCCTAACCCATCGGCTAACCTCGTAACTCAAGCCGGCAAGGGCTTGGTTGAGGAACTTGGTGAACCATAGGAAATTTTATAACTTGATCTTTTGAGGTCTTGCTTGGTATACTCAGAGTATTACCATCTCGTGCTTGTTTGGTTTTGGATCCGAGAGGGTGATATGGTGGATGGAGGAATTAAGTAGAGCTCTACGAACACGTTACTACTTGAGTTGATGGAGGGTCAACCAAAGATGACTTGAACCCGCCGTGATGTGGAAATAGCTCTTGAGAGCTCCCGTATCCTTTCCAATTGTGTTTTACTTCCTACTTGCTCACTTATGTGATATTCATGTTAAGTCGCTTTTAAGTGTGCTATTGGTTTTGTTTCGTGCTACTTGCTTGCTTGCTTGTTTTCTTTGCCTCACTGAGTATTGGCTCTCCCTAAGTTGTTATTCCTTAACAGGTTTTTGAAGTAGAATTTGGAGGGTATAGACTAGCAATTTTTGTGCGGAGCTAGTAATTAATTCTTGTATGGCTTTTGAGACAATTGAAGTGTAAACCTTGTTATATAAGGGGATTTGGTTTGTAATAGTAAATGGTAGCCTTAGAGGAATTTGACTTCTATATTTGAAGTGTTCCTTTAATCCGAAATCTAAGCTTGACTTGTGGATCTCTCTTAAGCTAGAGTGAGTGCATGAGTCCTGACGAGATTTGGGCAGGCGCCTCGCTGACACCCTAGGGTTCGCCCTAGGGAGAGGTGGGGGCATCACAGTTGGTATCAGAGTCTAAGTTTGAATGATCTGGGTAGAATTAGAGTTATTAAACTATTTGTGAGTATAGTAGGTTAGAAAGAAATATTAGAAGATAGTTATTACTTATGTTTAAGTGTTAAGGGTATTTAAGTTCGATTAAATTCTAATCGAGTTTGTTTTTATAGGTTATGGATTGTAATGGTGATGATAACATGCCTAGACACCTTCAACCCGTGATTGATTACCAAGTGAGGCCAGGGGGTCCATGTATGGCCTATAATCCCAGGACCAGAGCTAGACGGTTGTGCGAGTGTTGGAGGACACATGCCTACCCTGACAGTATAGTCCTATTGATTTATCCTAAGAGGAGGAGCTTGACTAGGACTAATAGGGAGTTGTGAGAGGAGGTGGATAGGTTTACGACCGTGGAGTAGACTCAGGCTGCTAGGGTTCGCGAGTTGGAGGATGAGGTTCGTGTGATTACCGAGCGATTAACTAGAGTGGTGAGGGTTGCCTGAGAACGAGTTAAAGGCATCTAGCAGAGTACGAGGCCCTGGTTGAGGGAGTACTCGAGGCCAACCGAGTCAAGGAGAATCCAGTTGATGAGTCCTCTAGTGATGAGAATGAGATAGAGCCCATAGAGGAGGAGCCTGAGGAGAATCCTTCTAAGGATGTGGGGTCTGCTAGCTGGACCCACTCAACTATTGATCTCTTGATCTTTTGATTTTTGGTAAGAACATAGAAGGGGTGGCACTCGCCTTAGGGCCTTTTGTATTTCCGTTGCATGTACCCCTATATTTGAGGCACTTGGTTGCCTATATATTGTACTTGATATTATTAACTTGTTTATGATCTTTTGACTTGTAATGTGACCTTTAGTTATGTAAAGAACTATGTTTCAATTTCAAGTGTTCTTGCAACTTGCATATGCTTTTAAGTTTCTATACTTATTTACCCTTTTTTATTTATGCGCTTAGTCCCTTGCTAAGAATGAACCGGCGAGGACATAGAAGGGGTCGTAGGCGTGGGTTTTAGCAACTCGGGACTCCTGAGAGAGATAAGGAATCAGCGATTGGTCTGAACCAAAACCCTAGGAATGAAGGGGACCAAGTGGCTACGGCCCTTAATTGTATAACTAACGTCCTTGAATGTCGAGCTGAGAGCCAGGGCCCTGAACTAGTCAACCAAACTAGAAACCATGAGAGGGGTGAAGATAGAGCCCTAGATCGTTTTTTGAAGTTCGCCCCACCTAGATTTCACGAACGATTCGATCCTGAAGCGGCATAGAATTGGTTTGAGTGAATGGTTGAGATTATTGTCGCCCTAGATTATGCCGACGAGAGGCAGGTGAATTTTGTCATTTTCTAGATTAAGGGAGCAGCATGCTCCTGGTGGAATGTTATTAGGGCCAAAATGGGAGAGAGAACAAACCCCCGAACTTGGCCAAATTTTGAGAGGGAGTTTAATGCTAAATTCCTCCCTCCCATGATACAAGAAAAAAGGAAGGACAACTTTATTAGGTTGAAACAAGGGTTGTTAAGTGTGGCCGAGTATGAGGAGCGGTTCACTAAACTTTCCAAATTCACCCCTGAGCTAGTGGTCATAGAGCATAAAAGGATAAGGAGATTTATTCAAGGGTTAAATGTAGAAATCTAGGAATCCTGAGCGGCAGCCTAGATTACCACTTTTATCGATACCTTAGTTAAGGCCCAGAGGGCAGAAAATGGTAAGTCCCAATCCAAAGCTTTTCATGCTAGAAAGAGTGGTAACCCAAGCAATGCCCCTGGACAGTTTGAGAGATCTACCCAACCCCTTAAGATGGGAAGGGGGGCTGGAGGAGTAAGGATACGGGAAAAACCAGGAGGAGCCCTGCCAAAAGGAAGTTAGAGTGGGTGAGGTCAACCAAAAGGGAATTCTCAAGTTGGTTAGGCCATGACCTCTCGTGTAACTTGTGGATATTGTGGCAAGCCAAACCACATTGAGACTGAGTGCTAGAGAAAACAAGAAAAGTGTCTGCTATGCGGTAGTGCTGAGCATCAGATTGCAAGCTGCCCTAATGCCCCTAAGGAGGAAGGGAATACCAAATAGCCTGCTAGGTCTGATTCAAAGCAGTCTAGTGCCGGAGGGAGTCTAGCAAAAGTGCTAGCTAGGGTTTATACCTTGGACAATCAACAAATCCCTAACCCGATTGAGGTGGTGGAAGTTACAATCCCCATTTTTCATCACCTAGTTAGGGTTTTAATTGATCCCGGGGTAACCCATTCTTTTGTAGATCCTAACTTCATGAATGGTAGAGATGTAAAGTGTGATTTCTTACCTTTTGATTAGGAAGTTAAGACTCCTATAGGGGATTGATGCTTAATTGCTAGTGAGATCTATAGGAATTGTGAGATTTGGGTTGGTGAGAGGAAATTGTTGGCGGACTTAGCGAGCTTAGCAATTAAAGGATATGATATGATACTTGAGATGGATTGGTGGGCTTGATACCATACTCAATTGGATTGTAAGATGAAAATAGTGGAGTTGTGTATTCCAGGAGAAACAACTTTGAAATTAGATGTGAGGGGTAGACTAGCCTCGTTTGCTTTAATTTCGAGGATTCGAGTTAGAAAATTGTTAAGTAGTGAGGCTAAAGGATATCTAGCCTTTCTTATAAACACACCTGAGGATAAAGTGAAGTTGGAAAATGTGCCAGTAGTGAAGGAGTTCCCCGATGTCTATCCCTAGGAATTAGAGACGTTGCCTCCAGAGAGAGAAGTAGTATTTAAGATTGATGTAACTCCAGGGACGGCGCCTATATCTAAGACGCCTTATAGAATGGCTCCAGCTAAATTAAAAGAATTGAAGTTGCAGTTGCAAGATTTATTGGAAAGAGACTTTATTAGAGAAAGTCATTCATCATAGGGAGCTCCGGTAAGATGGAAGCTTAAGGCTATGTATAGACTATCGAGACTTGAACGATGTGACCATTAAGAACAAATGCCCTTTGACTCACATAGATGAGTTGTTTGATCAACTGCAAGGGGCCATGGTATTCTCCAAGTTAGATTTGAGGTAGGGCTATTACCAGTTGAGGATTCTAGAAACGGATATACCTAAGACTGCCTTCAATTCGAGATATGGGCACTTTTAATTTGCAGTTATGCCTTTTGGGTTAACTAATGCTTTAGCAGCCTTTATGGACTTGATGCATTGGGGCTTTAAACTGTATTTGGATCAATTTGTGGTGGTATTCATAGATGACATATTGGTGTACTCTAAGTCTCGAAAAGATCATGAACGGCACCTGAGGATTGTCTTGCAAACCCTGAGAGAGCACCAACTTTTCGCTAAGTTCAATAAGTGTGAGTTTTGGTTGGAAGAGGTAGCCTTTCTAGGTCATATAATCTCTAAAGATGGGAATACTGTGGATCCAGTTAAGGTAGAAGCCATTTCTAAGCAACCAGAAAACCCTACCGATATTTGGAGGTTCTTAGGGTTAGCATGGTATTATCACCGGTTTATCAAGGACTTTTCTAAGATTGCGAAACCCCTAACTGAGTTGATTAAGAAGTATGGCAAGTTCGTATGGGATCTTTGATGTGAGAAAGGTTTCCAAGAGCTGAAGAAGCGTTTGATTGAGGAACTTGTGTTAGTATTACCGAATGGAGGAAATGGTTTCATTGTTTATACCAATGCTTCGAGGGATGGTTTGGGATGTGTGTCAATGCAAAATAGAAAAGTAATTGCATATGCCTCCTGCAAGTTGAAACCTCATGAGCAGAATTACCCAATCTATCACTTGGAGTTAGCGGCAGTGGTGTTTGCCTTGAAAAAATGCAGATACTACCTGTATGGGGTGACTTTCGAGGTTTTCACCAATCATAAGAGTTTTAAGTATTAATTCTTCCAGAAGGAGTTGAATTTGAGGCAACGTAGATGGGTGAAATTTTTGGAAGATTATGATTGTAAGATTAACTACCACCCTGAAAAAATGAATGTAGTAGTGGATGCCCTAAGTCGTAAGGTGCAAGTGGCTAGTCTAATGGTGAAAGAATAGCATATGTTAGAAGAGGTTAGTGTGTAGAATCTACACTTTGAGTCACAAAAGATGATTTTTGGAAATATCACTGTGAAGTCTGCTTTATTTGATCGAATCAAAGAAGCTCAAAAAGGAGACCCTGGGGTGCAAAAATGGATTGAGAAAGTTCAAAAAGGAGAAAAGTCTAACTTTAATTTGGGGACCAATGGAGTGTTAAAGTTTAGAAATCGTCTGCTAGTGCCAAAAGATGAAGGGCTAAAGAAGGAAATTTTGAATGAAACTCATCATTCCAAATATACGAAGCACCCTAGAGGTAATAAGATGTATCAGGACTTGAAGAGGCTCTATTGGTGGGGAAATATGAAAAGAGAAATTGCCCAATTTGTTTAGTCTTGTCTCACTCGCCAATAAGTTAAGGCTGAGCATCACAAGCTGTCTGGGTTATTACAGCCTTTGGAGATACTTGAGTGAAAGTGGGAGAATATCACTATAGATTTCGTATTAAGGCTACCAAGGACTCAAAGAGGTCACGACCCTATTTGGATAATAGTGGATCGGTTGACCAATCTGCTCACTTTTTGCCGATCAGTATGAAGTACTCTTTGGAAAAATTGGCTAAATTATACTTGGAAGAAGTTATAAGGTTGCATGGGATACCGACAAATATAGTATCAGATCAGGACCTCGGTTTGTATCTCGATTGTGGCAAAAGATGCAAGAAAGTCTAGGGACTAAGTTGAATTTCAGTACTACCTACCACCCGCAGGCAGATGGACAATCGGAAAGGACAATCCAAACCCTAGAGGACATGTTGAGGTCGTGTATTTTGGATTTTGAAGAGAATTGGAGTTAGTACCTCACTCTAGTGGAATTTTCTTATAACAACAGTTTTCATTTCTCAATATAAATGGCTTCTTACGAAGCCCTTTATGGTCAAAAATATCGGTCTCCGATTCATTGGAATGAAGTTGGAGAAAAGAAGATTTTAGACCCAACTACTGTACCTTGGATTGAGGAAGCGTATGTGAAGGTGAAATTGATACGTCAAAGAATCCAAACAGCCTAAAGCCGCCAAAAGAGCTATGCAGATAATTGGAGGAAAGTTTTGGAGTCTAAGGTCGGGGATCAAGTATTCCTTAAGATTACACCCTTGAAAGCAAGTTTGTTGGCGGGAAAAGGAAAGAAGTTGCAACCAAGATTTGTAGGGCCCTATAAGGTTATCCAGTGCGTAGAGAATGTGGCTTATAAGTTGGAATTGCCTTTGAACTTATCCAGAATTCATGATGTTTTCCATGTCTCCATGCTTAAGAAATACTATCCTAATCCGTTCCACGTGTTACGACCGGAAGAGTTGGAAATTGATGAAAATTAGTCATATGAGGAAAAGTCAGTGAAACTCTTACATTGAAAAGTGAAGGAGTTAAGACACAAGCAAATTCCTCTGGTTAAGGTTTTATGAAGAAATCATGGAATCAAGGAAGTAACTTGGGAAGTTGAAGAAGAGATCTAAAAGAAATATCTAGAGTTGTTGTAAACCGAGGTATGAATTTCGAAGATGAAATTCTTTTAAGGGGGGAAAGATGTGAGGACCCAAAAATTTACCTTACTGGCCTATTTATTTATTCATTTGAGGAGTGAGGCAATCTTGGGGAGTAAGGATGATCATTTTTAGACAAAGAAAAGCTAATTGAGGGATTAGAAATGAGTGATTAGAGTTAAGCTCAATTATGAGCATTAATGAGTTACTATTCAAAGTTGACTTTTGCACCATAAAGTGTGGCTTTATGTCACTTCTTTCTTTCACCATTTCATTTCAAAAAATCACATAAAAATGACACACACTCTATCTCCTTGTCCTGGATGAACTCTCTCCCTCTCTCTTAGCTTAGAAACATCATCTTCTTCCTCTCAATCTTGCCCACAAACCTTGCTCCCAACCTTGCTCACACTTGGATCATCTTCAAGTTTCGTAGAAGACTTAGCGGAGGGAAGATTCTTGGAGGTTTAGTGTTTGGTTTCTTGAGATCTTGCTTGCCATTTTGGAAGAAGGTAAATCTCTCCAAAGCTTCAACCTTTCTTTTATTTTCTTAGCTAAATCTTAGCTAGATAAGCTTGGGTTGTTCATGGGTTCTATGAACCTTGACATTAGGTAGAGGTGTGGAGGAATTTACTTGCTTTCTTGGCTTTCTCTTAGGTAGAGGTCTTGAGGTATTATGTGCTTAAAATGGTTGGATGAACATGTGATATAGCATGGATCCTTGGCTTGCTTGATGGCTTGATTTTACCTCTTTATTAACTTACAAGATTATGGCTTTGTTGGTTAATTATGACTTGCTTTGTTGGTTGTTTTTGGTAGCATGAAAAGTGAGTTATAATGCTTGAATCTTGGTGAAAAAATTTCAGTTTTGGCATCCTTTTGTTGTCCAAAAATTGAAAGAAAAATTTCAGCTTTTCAAGGTCACTGGTTGGTCGAAAATTTGTGCTTAAAATTTCAGTTTTGAGCCCCCCCTCTTTGGATAAAAATGGTGCTGAAATTTTCTAGTTTTGGTGAAGTTCGTTGGCTGAGTTTTAAAGCTGGAAAATTTTTAGTTTTTGAGCCATTATTTTGGTTGAAAATGATGGCTAAAATTTCAGGTTTTTGAAACCCTAGTTTGGCCAAAACTTGTAGCAAAGTAACCACTAGTTTTTAGCTCACCTTGTGGCCGAATGTCATGGCCAAACTTTCAGTTTTTGGAGCCTCTTCTTGAACCAAAATCTTGCCAAAACAATGGCCCTTAGATGCACTTTGATCAGAGCAATGAAACTGGCTTTAAAAGAAAGGAAAAAGAGAAAGCTTTCACAAGTGTATTTACTGGAATTTTTGTATAAAAATCCAAATTGAGTTCTATTTGTTGCGTTTGAAACTAGACTTGAAGTTCTTTTAGTGGTATAAATTTCAAGGGCTAGTTCGATTTCTATGAATTTCGGTGAATTTTCAAAATTTACTGAAATTCAAGGCTGATTTGCCCTGTTTTTCCTGTAGCTGTAACTTGGAATGAAAATTTGACTGGTTTCTGATTTGAACCTTGTAAAAGTGTCCTCTTGAGAGTTTTAGTTCATTGAGACTATTTTCCAACTGTGTAAGATTTACGAATTTTGGACTTATGAAACTCAAGTTATGATTTTTCAAAAAAGGTTACAAAAATGGAAATTCTTTTGATAAAGTGACAAAAGTTTAGAAGTGTCTTGAAAACATTTTCTGGTTTTCTATCCTTACCTCCTTGATTATTTGCGCCGCATTCCATACTTGGGAAATGGATTTCGCCAAGCACATTAGATTTCTCTTGACTTGGACCGGAGAGATTGATTGTTTGGAAGTTGGCCTTGGTTGAATACCTGGGTAACTGTGATTGTGCATGTCTTAGGTGATCACGTGGACATCGAGGAGCTCGTTTGACCTCTTGTTTTACTCTCGCTTTGCTCTTGACTTTTGGTGAGTGTCAAGTGCATGCCTCATGTTATTATGATTGAAGTGATACTTGTACAAATGCCATGTGATTGTTGTGATTTGTGAACTCGCCGGGGCGAAAGTGTACTTTATCACACTCGTTCTCTCTCTCTCTCTCTCTTGAATACTTGTTACTTGTTATATGAATTTGTGTGACTTGCACTTGTACTCGAACATGTTTTAACTCGGGAGCACCAAGCGGCAGCATGTACTACACCCTATTCGGGTGGGAGGTGCCTCTCATATCGACTCAGTGCTATGATCGATTCTAAGTTGATTGGAGCATTGTCTCATCGACCAACCATGCTTGTGGGGACGTCCCAACCTATCGGCTAACCTCGTAACTCGAGCCAGCAAGGGTTTGGTCGAGGAGCATGGTGAACAATGGGAAATTTTATGGCTTGATCTTTTGAGGTCTTGCTTGGTACACTTGAAGAGTATTGTTATCGTCTCGTGCTTTTTTGGTTCCAGATCTGAGAGGATGATATGGTGGATGGAGGAAGTAAGTGGAGCTCTACGGACATGTTACTAGTTGAGTTGATGGAGGGTCAACCAAAGATGACTTGAACCGGCTGTGATGTGGAAATAGCTCCTAAGAGCTCCCGTATCCTTTCCAATTGTGTTTTACTTCCTACTTGCTCACTTATGTGATATTCATGTTAAGTCGCTTTTAAGTGTGCTATTGATTTTGTTTCGTGCTCTTGCTTGCTTGCTTGTTTTCTTGGCCTCATTGAGCATTGGCTCACCCTAGGTTGTTATTCCTTAACAGGTTTTTGAAGTGGGATTTGGAGGCTATAGACTAGCGATTTTTGTGTAGAACTAGTAATTAATTCTTGTATGGCTTTTGAGACAATTGAAGTGTAAACCTTGTTCTATAAGGGGATTTGGGCCTTAGAGGAATTTGACTTGTATATTTGAAGTGTTCCTTTAATCCAAAGTCTAAGCTTGACTTGTGAATCTAGAGTGAGTACGTGACTCCTAACGAGAGTTGGGCAGGCGCCCCGCTGACATCCTAGGGTTCGCCCTAGGGAGAGATGGGGGCGTCACATTTTAAGCTATTAGTTTTACTCCAATTTGACACACAATTGTAGTTTAAGGTTTTTGATGCGAGTGCAAGATCCTAAGGAATCAATGTCGTGTCAACAAACATGGATTCAATTCTTTCCATGTGCTCAACCATTTCTTTGCCAAATTCGTTGGGGACCAATGAACAAAGTGAAGAATAAGGGCATGTTTGTCCATTTTCTATCGTTAGGGTTCATCGAAGCTCTTCACCAGTTAGGCGTGCCCATGCCCATCAGGCATGCCTAAGGAATGCAATTTCAGTCGATGACTAGAAGCATTGCCACTAGTTAGGCGTGCCCACGCTTAACGGTCACGCCTAAAGAATTTATTTTTGTTTGTTAGCTAATTAGAGATTCCTTACGTTACTAGGTTTCTTTCGTTGTTTTATTAAATAAATTTGGCCATAAGGTCATGTTGACTAAGTAGACCAGCCGACCCAAGACAAGTAGGGTTTAGGAAGTTATTTTAAGTGAGTCCAAGTCTAATTAGGTTTTTGAGTCTTTTGTAAGGCTATAAATAAGCCTACAAACCATCAATTTTATTCAATCAAGTTTTATCAAATATTTTGTGAGTTTTCACTTTTTCTTTCCAAGAGAGCCTTTCTTGAATACTTGAGAGTTTTTCTTAAGTTATTCAACTTGAAGTTATCAATCAAGTAATCACCTTGGTTGTTGCGTTCTTCTATCAAAAACATTGGTTCGGTAAATCGTTAGATCGTGGGTCTTTTCTCAAGGTTCATGATCTCGGGGTTTAGAGGGGTCGATAGTTTCTGCCTATCAACTTGAGTTTGATTCGTCTAGATCCATAGTTGACAATACGAGTTTGTTCCTTCAGCGGGTTCGTATCAGTTTTAGCAAGTGATATGAACAAGATTGAGTCCAAGCAACCACTGAACAAAAGGACTTTAAGGTTAAAACCAGCAGGGTACTCGGCAGCCAGCATATCAGAAATGTCAGAAGAAAAACAAGCAAAACATGGGGTTTTCACCTTCCAAAACATGGGTTTGTTTGGATAGGAAATTATTTATCAAAATTTACTTGCTTGCATTATCAACACATTTTTCAACCACCTTTTTATCTCACATACATCACATTTATTTCAAATAATCTCCTATCCAAACACACCCTGTTTTCACTCAAATTCAACACACAAGAGTGTTAACTAGTGTCTTGACAAATATTTGGCTAAATTTTATCATGAAAAGGCCGAAAACCAAGGAGGAAACCTCCTCACAAAAAGCTGCTAGCATATCAAAAAAAATCAGGTGTGAGGTTTCACAATTGCATGAACTAACTTCCAACTTCCAAGTTAATTTCCATAGCAACCAACTAAATCCTACCCCTAGCATGTTTTAGGTTGCAATTCATACAGGTTTACCAAGAAAATCCAACACAAAGAAAAACCTTAACCAAAGATCAAACACCTAATAGGCAACTAACCAACCCTACTCCTAAAGTTCATATCACAAAAAACCCATCCATCCTTTGCTTCCTTTCAACCTTTAATGAGCTTAAGCATCAAGAATCCTTCAAGTTCAACATCATTAGGCTAGGGTTTAAAGTAGCTTAAAGTAGGTTACCCTACACCAAGGCTAGGAGGAAAGTCCACCAAAGTTCCTTAACTTCCTTGCTACCAAACTTGGACTATAGTTGGTAAAGTGCAAGATGATCACTCTCTTGTTTTTCACTAGTTTCTCAAAGAATCAAAGCTAGGGTTTTCTCTTGGGTTCGTTTCTCACTTCTCGCCTCTCTCTTTGGGTCGGTATTGAGGAGAAAGCAAACAAGACAATTTGAATTAAAAGTGCAAAAGAAACCAAGCTTCAAGAACTTGTCTTAGTCAACAAGAGGACACATGGAAAACTCTCCTTAATCCCTATCTCTTAGCTACAAAAATCTCACCCACTTATTCTTAACTCCCTCTAGTCTGTATTAGTTTCAAACCACCATCTAAGTTCTACACTTGCTATGGATTCAAAATGGTTCTTACAATAAATCGATACAAGGAAAATATATAGTAAAGTAAAACTAGTGCACTTAAAGAATTAGCATGCAACTAATGTATTAAGGAAAATGATCCACTTAAATGAATGAAATGGCAAATTATGCATGATATAAGGAAAATGGTGAATTAAGGAAAAGGGCGAATTATGCACTTAAAGAATTTTAGGGTCCTCACAGAATAGCTAATTCAACAACCTACCAAAATTGGAATTGCACACTGATTCATTATATATATGACAGCCCCACCTCTCCCTAGGGCGAACCCTAAGGTATCAGCGAGCCGCCTGCCCAGCTCTCGCCGGAACTCACTACCGATCCTTAGTTCAAATGCAAATAACAAAATACATCGATATCCTCAAATCAACTGTAACAATTAAACCCCAAAATTTCCTTAACAAACCACAAACATCCCGAACTATAATTACAGATACAAAAGTTTATCCATCCATCCAACATTCCATTAGTACAATTCAAAATACAAGGGCTACATCAAAATACAAGGTTAGGTCTCCAAACCAGTCGACCTAGTGTAACCCCTGGAAGCTCTCGATCTCAAATCCTGCTAAGGAAAACAAAGTTGAAAGGGATGAGCTAAAAGCCCAGTGAGTGATCCTAATATCATACAAATGACACGAATGTTGGAGCAAAAATATATCAGTTAAGCACTTAGTAGGTTAATATAATTCAGTTTATAAACATAAAATGTATAAACACATAAACTGGGAAAAATACCCAGTGAAAGGATACAGGTTCCACTGGAAGTAGTTGCAGTCCGTCTTGTTCAATACTCAACCCCTACTCCACCTTATAACTCCTAAGTGGTAATACTCGAGTATACTGCATCCCCTAAGTACCAACCTACCCGACCGAGTCCGCTTCCTCGAATAGGCCGATACTTGGGAAAGGCCTTATTCAGCCCATGTGGTAAAGTACACATAGCCTACATCATGCGCAAGTAATATACAAACAATAGAAAAGCACACAGTTGAACAGTAGAATACAAAGTAGGCCGAGTGCGATAAAGTACACACTCGCCCTTCACATAATTATTAAAAGTATTTAAACACGCCAACAGAGTAATTTATTCACAACATGTAAGGAACACTCACCAACAAATTGAGCGTAAACAAGACAATGTATGGTTAAACACGCATCTCCAACGCCCACGAATCTCCGAGATGTGAAAGTGCAAGCAAATTACTTTTTCGATTCCAAACTAAAAAGTTTGGCAAAATCCATTTTCAAAGGTGAAATTGTGGCGGCCCCATGTTTCCCAAGGCGAACCATAGGACCCGCGGCCTAGTTTCTCGCCAGACTCGAAAGGTAATTATTGACTAGGGTTTTTCAAACCAATATATTCTTCAAATAGATCGACATAACTTACTAACCAACATCCATTTTGAGTTCGACTCTCCACGTTACACAATAATTCAAAAGACAATTCTTATACATTATCTTTGACATCATAATAGATTCAAATACACCCAACATTCAAAACATTCAACTGGCTTGTACTCCTTCAAGATTACTTTCTTCAATACCGAAATCACGGGATGGGAAGATATATGGGGTGAGTTTCTAAACCCAAAGAGAGTCCCCAAAACACATAGCAATTAAACATATAAGTACAACAAGCTTTGTAAACATTTAGGTCCGCATGTGACTAGTTTCAAAGTACAAGAACTTCCATTTAAGGAAAGTTGTGAGATAGTATATATATATATTTTTATTTTTATTTTTTTATAATAACAGGGTTGTAAAAGCTCAGAACAATCAAGATGCTCATTGAGCCATTTGAACAGTAACGAGCTTTAAATAACAATCGCAATAACATTCTCAGGGAGGAAAATGCAGTCCCAGAACTCGGTCATTTTATTTCTTTCTCCATCCCCTTTCACCCAACTTCGGATCCGAACTAAACAAGCAGGAGGCGGTGTACACTCGAGGTAACCATTGAACAGGACCCAGGGTCCGTCGACGTACCCGACCAAGCCCTACTGCCGGCTCGGAATAGGCCGACTCGCCTCTGGGTTTGGGATCCCCCTGACCAACCGTGTCATGCAGTTGACATGCACAAGCAGTGTACAGTGGTTTAGTTTATTATTTTAGAGGCGAGGGACAACCGACAATCAATTTCAACCTCGAGCCCCTTAGAGAGTGCACCAGCCTTTAGGGCGAGGCCTTGAAGGCCGCCTCTTCACCTCAAGCCTCGAAAAGAAAACAAGTTTTATTGTTTTTAAACACAAAATATACTAAACCACCTAAGCACGTTGAGTCAAATTAAGCAATAAAACTCACTTTACATAAAACCCTAGTTTCAATCATTCAACGATAAATCACATTTAGAAACCATTCATACAATAACAAGTAATATCTAGCAACAAGGATCAAGTAGAATCAAATAGGAACCCTCACCTTAGATGGTCAAGGTTGAGTAGATGAGTCGAAGTCCTCGGTCTCAAAGCCCTCGTTTATATTACCGTCGGTTCCTGAGGTACATAATTATTGTATTAATTATTAAAATCAATTTTGACCAATTCACTTCTTTTATGAAAATAAGAATATTTTTAGGTTTACCTCACGAGTCGATAGTGTGATAAAACGGTGGTTTGTATTTTGAAAATATAGGTCTTGGTTAGATAGGTTAAAATGTGTGAGTTTCAAAATCTGCGTAATTAGGGTTGGGAAAAATTTTTTTATTAGTTAGGGTTTAGAAAGGTTTGAGTAACGTAGCGTTATCCGTTGGAAAATTTGAGAAACGGTTTGCTTGGTTTGGAAAATCACTAATGGTGTTTAATTTTATTTGTTTAGTGAACAAAAAAATCTTTCGAGGCTTTGGATTTGAAACCAATTTGATTTTTGGTCTTTTATACTTAAAACAAGTTTTCGTGCTAAAATCAAAATAGTACAAATTAGGGTTTTGGTCGACAATCACAATTTTGAAAATGGAAATGCCATTATGTTTTCATGGCCAAAACTAATCCGTCATGGTTTCTTTCAAATTTCAAATCGGAAATTTTCTTTTGCAACTTGTATAATTTCAAAACCGTTGAATCTAGATTCATAATTCTTTATTTTCTCATAAAATAGCAACGGCCAAGTCAATTTGGAAAGTACTCAAATTTGGACATTTATTTTTGAAACTACTGGTTTGCAAGTTTGATTTTCAGCGATGTTTGTTGGTTCGCCACGATGTGTAGAAAATGAGTTACAGGGCGTGTAAGGTACTAAAATGAATCTCTTTGGGTGTAGTTTCGGATGCCACTGACGGCGCATGATTTGGAGTTATAAACAGTGAGATATGAGCATTTTATTTCAGGGTGGTTTCGCCCACTGATTTCTTAGAAAAATGCGGTTTTGGTAACCTTTTGTGAAATTTCAGCCATGTAGCCGCGTGATTAAAGGTTCGGTTTGATTTCCAGAATGCTAAGCAGGACTCTTAGCATGTGATACATTCATGTAACAATCCAAAAATCATGCACACGGTCAAAATTAAACAACACGTGTAACTAGACAAATTTTGTCCCAAGTTGAAAAAAAGTCATCGAGTCCGATTCTCCCTTTTTGTTTTCTCCTTTGTTGCAAGACTAATATCTACTCAAAACTAGGTTTCATGTCATTACTCATGCGGCTCTCGAACTGACCGAGGGGTCTCATGCAAGGAAAAATAGATTTTCAACTTTCCAACAAGCAAATAAACAACTCAAGCTTGGTTTTTGTTACACACTTTACCCATGCAAACTTTTAATTAAAGTCTCATCAACCAAGTGGAATGTGATGCATGCAAGGGTTGATTTCAGCATGCTAATAACAAAAAGGGTGTCGGATGGAGTAGGGCAAAGCCCATCAGCTCACCTCCATCCCAAAACAGCAAGTAATCAAAGTTGTTGAATCACAACTAAGCACAAGAAAAGGTCCGATCATTATTCAATCATCATGCATGGAGTAAGTAGAACAAATCTATGATTTAAAGCTTCGGTCAGCTTAGGGACATCAAGAATGATGTTCCTTATCAGTCCACCAGATTTCCAGCAATATAACAAGGAAGTATGTGCATGCAAACAAAATTTCAAGTCCATTAGTACATGCATGGCAGTTTTTAGGAAGTAAAATGATACCTTTAGAAGGTAAAACAGCTTCTTTATGTTAAAGGTGTAAAATGAATTCCTACCTCCAACCGGTCTCAAGGTCAAATGCACAAGTGGTGTGTTGGAGCTAATGATGTCCGATTTCCAGCTACAAGAAAAGAAACATGCTAAGAATGGAACAACTAGGCTGGAAGAAACTTGTACAAGATGCTACAGCTTACCCGTGTTGCTAATCAAGAAACGGATGAACAATGGCTGCTTGGGGTTGAATCAATTCTGTTTTCCAGCTACAAGACACAAAATAACTAAGGAGAGAGTTTCAAGCTACCTAGGAAGTTCACAAAAGAGATTAGGATTTACCTCTTGCTTGCCTAAAATCGGATGGAGGATGACTAGCTTGGTTCTTCCAGGATTTTAATGCTTGTTTCCAGCAGTGTTCAGCCAAGATTACTTCTTGGTGAAAGGGTTGATTGACCAAGAAAAGACAAGAAGATGTAGGGAAAGGAGGAAGAGCTTCTCGGTTGAAGCTTGAAGGAAAAATTTCTGGAAAAAAAAAAGGGAGAGAGTGGGGAGAGTGTTTCGGGTGAAGCTTGAGGGAAGAAAATGCTGAATGAAGGTAAGAGTGTTTGAGGGGATTTTCGGTTGGGGCTTGGAGAAAATGCTGAAGTTGCTTGTTCAAATGAACAAAGCTTGGCTGAATGGAGTGCCAAGTGTCATAGCTGCTCTCATGTATTGGGCATGAAGGGAGGTGGAACATCATTAGCCTTGGCTAAGGTGATCTGAAATCTCCTTGCTCCAAGTCCAACGAGCTGCCGGTTGGGAGGAAGAATGGCATGCTTAAGCTACCAGATTTTCAGCAAGAATTCGACAATTGGCAGCCATGGAATGGAGAGAGTGGGCGGCTGGTTTTGCTAAAGTTTCTTGGGTTAAATTCGAAATTAAATTGGAGGGAAATGTGGGTTCAATTTGCTGGAATTGGTCCGACTTTAGCTGAAGTGAATCGGTTTCATTTGTGATCATGTCGGTTAAGATCGATGGAAGGGAAACCGGTTGGAAATTGGAAGAAGAAAGAAACGTTTAGGGTTTTGCACACGCTATTGTCATAGTTTCAAGATGATTTGTTTTAAGTATGGTTGGGCCTTAGTTTATTGAAATGATTTCAAATACTTACTTGGGCTATCGTTGAAAATCTTTTCGTGGGTTTTCAAAATGTTCATGATCATGCACATGCATTAGTGAAATTATGAAAATCGTTCACAGAAGGTCTAAACAAGAGGTAGAATTTAGTTACGACCCTCACAACCTCCCCCACTTAAGAAATTTCGTCCTCGAAATTATTACCTCTTGTCATTTGAAGCTCTGGGTATTTCTGGTTCATATCTTCCTCTAGCTCCCACGTGGCTTCTTCCAATCCATGATGTCGCCAAAGGACTTTCACCAGGGGAATTTGTCTCTTTCTTAAGACTTTAACCTTTCTGTCCAGAATTTTCAAGGGTCTCTCTTGGTAAGTCAACGATTCATCTAAGTCGACCTCTAGGGTTGGTAGGACGTGAGATGGATCCTTGTGATACTTTCTTAACTAAGACATGTGGAAAACATTATGGATTCTGGCTAAGCTTGCCGGCAAGTCCAGCTGATACGCCACCTTTCCAACCCTTTTTGAAATTTTAAAGGGTCCTATAAACCTGGGTTTCAACTTCTTTCCTTTTCCTGATTTAAGAATCCCCCTTAATGGTGTAACTCATAGGAAAACTTCATCTCCAACTTGAAATTCCAAGTCCTTCTTTCGGTTGTCGGTGTAACTTTTCTGACGACTTTGGGCCACTTGAACCCTTTGACAAATTAACCTAACTTTCTCATATGCCACTTCAACCCATGGTATTCTTTCTTTCGCACCCAAAATTTTCCTTTCACCTATTTCCCCGGATATTGGAGATCTACACTTCCTTCCATATAATGCCTCATACGGAGCCATTTGAATTGAGGAATGGTAACTATTGTTGTAAGCAAATTCGACCAAAGTTAGATGCTGGTCCCAACTGCCTCCAAAATCCATGATACATGCCCTCAACATATCTTCCAAGGTTTGTATGGTCCGTTCAGATTGTCCGTCAGTTTGAGGGTGATAGGCGATCGATTTAGCTTAGTCCCTAAGGCACTTTGTATCTGCCAAAATCTAGAAGTGAAAGCGTGGGTCTCTATCCCGATACAATGCTTACGGCACCCGTGTAATCTAACAATCTCATTCAAATAGATTTGAGCCAGTTTTTCCATCTTATATTTCATGTTCACGGGTAGAAAATGGGCTGACTTAGTTAACCGATCTACTATGACCCAAATTGCATCATGACCTCGACGAGAAAGGGTAATCCTGTAACGAAATCCATTGTGATTTGATCCCATTTCCATTCGGGTACTTCTAACATGCAACAATCGAGGGTCTCGATGTTGGATTTGACTTGTCGGCACGTAAGACATGACCTGGCATAAACCGAGCTATGTCCCTTTTCATGTTATCCCACCAGTACAACTTCTTTACGTCCTGATACATCTTGTTTCTTCCAAGATGAATGGTATACTTAGACCTTACGTCATAATTTCCCTTTTCAAATCATCTTGGTCAGGTACTATCAGACGGTTTTGGTATCTTAAAATTCCATCTTCTCCCAATTTAAAATTGGGTAATCTTCCTTCCTTGACCTTATCTATCAATTTTTGCACCAGTGGGTTTTTGGCTTGAGACGCCTTGATGCGCTCAGTTATAGGAGAATTTAAAGTAATACTATCCAAAATCACTTTCTGCGATACCAATTGGGGGCTCCAAGTACTAATTTCTTCTAACATCTTCCATTCTTTAACCATTAGTCCAGAAATTTGGACTTTCCTACTCAGAGCATCCGCTACCTTATTAGCTTTTCCTGGGTGGTACTTAATAGTGCATTCATAATCTTCCAAGAATTCCATCCATCGCCGTTGTCTCAATTCAGTTCCTTTTGATAAAATAAGTACTTAAGACTCTGGTGATCGGTATAAACCTCAAAAACCACACCATATAGATAGTGCCTCCATTTCTTTAGAGCAAACACTATTGCTGCCAGTTCTAGATCATGAGTTGGATAATTTTGCTCATGAAGATTTAACTTCCTCGAGGCATAAGCCACTACTTTTCCAGCCTGCATTAAAACACATCCTAAACATTTTTTGGATGCATCAGTGTACACGGTAAAGCTATCCTCGTCATTTGGTGAGACCAACACAGGGGCTTTGGTCAGGCGACTCTTGATCTCTTGGAAGCAATTCTCACATTTCACATCCCACACAAAACGGCTATTCTTTCGAGTCAGGTTGGTTAAAGGACTCGCAAGTTTAGAGAAGTCCTGAATGAACCTTCGATAGTATCCAGCCAATCCTAGGAAACTACGAACTTCCGTTGGGTTCTTTGGTTGTTTCCATTCTAGCACTGCTTTTACTTTAGCTGGGTCTACCGTAATGCCTTTCTTGGAGATTACATGACCTAGAAATGATACTTCCTCTAGCCAAAACTTGCACTTACTAAACTTAGCGTACAATTGATGCTCCTTCAGGGTTTGCAAAACTAACCTCAAATGCCGATCATGTTCTTCTTTGGACTTTGAATAGATCAAAATATCATCTATGAAGATCACCACGAATTGATCTAAATAAGACTTGAAAACACGATGCATTAAATCCATAAATGCTGCCGGGGCATTAGTTAGTCCAAATGGCATAACCAAAAACTCATAATGCCCATATCTGGAATTGAAGGCCATTTTTGGAACGTCTTCCTCCCTGATCCTTAACTGGTAATAGCCTTGTTTGAGATCAATCTTAGAAAATACTACAGCACCTTGCAGTTGATCGAACAATTCATCAATGTGAGGTAAGGGATACTTATTCTTAATAGTAACCTCGTTCAATCCTCGATAGTCTATGCAAAGCCGTAAACCTCCATCTTTCTTTTTCACAAACAGTACTGGGGCTCCCCACGGAGACTCACTCAATCTGATGAATCCTTTTTCTAACAAATCTTGTAATTGCAATTTTAATTCCTTGAGCTCAGCTGGCGCCATTCTGTAGGGAGTCTTAGAGATAGGTGCTGCCCCAGGGGTGAGTTCAATCTTAAATTCAATGTCTCTATCAGGGGGTAAGGATATTAACTCCTCTGGGAATACTTCTGGATACTCGTTTACTATAGGCACATCTTCTAATCTTGACTTATCTTCTTGAGGGTTTATCAAAAATGCCAAGTATCCTTGAGCTCCTTTACTTAACAATTTTCTAGCTCGAATCCCTGAAATAAGAGCGGCAGAAGCTAAACCTTGTCTTGCATTAAATCTTAGGATAGGTTCCCCTGGAATGTGAAATTTAACTACTTTCATTCTACAATCTCGCTGTGCATGAAGTCGGGCCAGACTATCCATCCCGAGTATGACATCATAACCTTTAATAGGTAGAGAAATTAGGTCTGCCAAAATTTTCCTTTCTCCTACCCACAGCTCACAGTTCCTATAGACCTCATTTGTTACTAAGCATGGATCCTTCGTAGGAGTTTGTATTATCAGATCAAAGGGTAAAAGATCAGACTTAACATTAATAGCACACATAAAGTCGGGATTTACGAACGAATGACTAGCACCAGGATCAATCAAAATCTTAGCTAGTCTATGAAAAAGAGAAATGGTACCTTCCACCACTCCAGCTGGGTCAGGTACATCCTGCTGATCAAGGGAGTAAATTCTGCCGGGTACCCTAGGTCGATTTCCTTTTTCTGTTGGCGGTTTAGGATTTGGACCTCTTGAATGTTGTGTTCCAGCTTCCTGGGGTCGACGAGCAGGGCAATTGCTAATTACATGCTCTGTACTTCCACAGGCTAGACATTTCCCGGCCTTTTTCCAACAATCGTTTTCATGATGGCCTGTCTTACCACAAAATCCACAAGATGTACGGATTGGTAGGTTTTGTCTTGGTTGAGATGGACCACCCTTTTGGCCCTTTCTGTCCGGTCAGCTCAGCCCTCCTCGGACCCTCTTCCAATTTTCTAGGCTGATTTCCTCCCGGTCTCCTGAACTACTACCGGCTGCCCTTTTCTATTTTGAAAAGCTTTGACTTGAGCCTTGGTGTTCTCTACTCTTAGAGCCTTTTCTAGGGCATCAGTAAAAGTGAGCATCTGAGCAGTTGCTAAAGCCTCTTGAATTTCTAGGTTTAGACCCTGGACAAAACGGCGTACCCTACGAGGTTCGGTGGCAATCAATTCCGGGGCAAACTTAGATAAGCGGGTGAATTGTGCTTCATACTCGGCTACATTCAGGGTTCCTTGGCGCAACCTTATAAACTCGTCTTCCCGTTTTTCTTGGACTAGGGGAGGCAGGTATTTCTCATTAAACTCCCTAGTAAAGTTAACCAAAGTCCACGGGGTCTGGTTCCTAGCTCATTTCTCCCTAATAACATTCTACCAGGCCCTTGCGGCACCTTCGAATTGAAAGACAGCAAAAGTCACTTGCCGTACTTCCGTGTAACCTAAAGTTCCAAAAATATTAATCATGCTCTCTAGCCACCGTTCGGCTAAATCTGGGTCGTGTCCTCCCGCAAACTTGGGAGGAGAGAACCTTTGAAATCTCTCCAAGGCTCTGTC
Organism: Gardenia jasminoides; assembly: GCA_013103745.1. Classification (NCBI taxonomy): domain Eukaryota; kingdom Viridiplantae; phylum Streptophyta; class Magnoliopsida; order Gentianales; family Rubiaceae; genus Gardenia; species Gardenia jasminoides. The sequence continues at coordinate 13,660,236 of CM023100.1, read as the reverse complement.
TTCACCTAACTCTGGTCCCCTTTGGTCCATTGTCGGTCCTTGATTTTGTCGATCGGTCACACGTTCTAAAAGGGTTGTCATTCGATTCAAGGCCTCGACTATTTGATCTCTAGGTTGCTCCCCATGCTCCCCTGAGATGGTAGATGCCTCTTCCTCACCTTGGTTTCGTGTTTGCCTAGTAGGCCTTCCTCTCCTTTTTCCTGTTCCTTCCATTTCCTCTATACACGCATAAGGGTTTTCATTTATAGAGATGAATTATACACGATAAGGGAAAAGAGAATAATTGTAAACAACATCAATATACCAACACAACTCATTTTTAATTTAAAACATCATCCAACAAGTTCTTAAACACACACAACACAATAGTCATAACATTTACGGAAATTAGAAACATAACATCAATTCCATACAATCATCCAAGTAGGAAACAAAAGGGAATCTCCACCAGGCATTCAGCCTCAACCCAAACTCAAGGAGACATAGGAAAGTCAGGGTCCTCTGAGGGGTCACTCTGAGGGCTGTAAGTAGGGAGAAGCCTCACGATCTCCTCGGAAATCATCTCCCTCAACATCTCCTAGAACTATCTCTCCAATACTAGAACGCTCTCCACCCTGATCCTCTGTATAAATCTCCAACATCTCCTCAATCATCGTCTCACAATCAGTCATGATGCCAGCGGTGCAATCTCGCACCGTGTTAGACAGTCGGAGGAACTGATTAGCCATCTCCTCAAGTTCTCGGACTCTAGCACGTAACAGCTGGTTCTCGGTCCTCAATGTCTCTATCTCAGCATTGGCCCTCACGAGCGATGCGAGCCAAAGTCTTCCTTTCCTTATCCACTGACCACTACGTGGTTAGGGTAGGCATAGGCTCTCAAACAGCTACATGGGTTGGTTTTGGAAGCAGGACTCCAATGGAGTGCAGGGCCTCCAGTCATCGGCTGATATCGCACTAAAGGCAAAGGCATCCTAGGTGGGGCATTGTTACCATCAGCTCCATTTCCAGCCATAACCTACAACCACAATCAATTTTATGTAAGTTTCAATATACCTGTGATTTCAATTATCAGTTTCTAACCTAACAAAACCAGGACCTCATAACCTCACAGGCTTATTTTTCTAACCTAGGCTCTGATACCACCAATTGTGGCGGCCCCACGTTTCCCAAGGTGAACCATAGGACCCGCGGCCGCCGGCCTAGCTCTCGCCAGGACTCGAGCAGGCAATTACTTCGACTAGGGTTTTTCAAACCAATATATTCTTCAAATAGATCGACATAACTTACTAACCAACATCCATTTTGAGTTCGACTCTCCACGTTACACAATAATTCAAAAGACAATTCTTATACATTATCTTTGACATCATAATAGATTCAAATACACCCAACATTCAAAAGATTCAACTGGCTTGTACTCCTTCAGTACTTTCTTCAATACCTGGAAATCTTGGGATGAGAAGATATATGGGGTGAGTTTCTAAACCCAGTGAGAGTCCCCAAAACACATAGCAATTAAACATATAAGTACAACAAGCTTTGTAAACATTTAGGTCCGATGGGACTAGTTTCAAATCTGATAACTTCCATTTAAGGAAAGTTGTGAGATAGTATATATATATTTTTTTTATTTTTTACTTTTTTTTTATAATAACAGGTTGTAAAACTGTAACAATCAAGATGCTCATTGAGCCATTTGAACAGTAACGAGCTTTAAATAACAATCGCAATAACATTCTCAGGGAGGAAAACAGAGTCTGCAGAACTCTGGTCATTTTATTTCTTTCTCCATCCCCTTTCACCCAACTTCGGATCCGAACTAAACAAGCAGGAGGCGGTGTACACTCGAGGTAACCATTGAACAGGACCCAGGGTCCGTCGACGTACCCGACCAAGCCCTACTGCCGGCTCGGAATAGGCCGACTCGCCTCTGGGGTTTGGGATCCCTACGGCCAACAGGTCATGCACAGTTGACATGCACAAGCACAGGTACAGTGGTTTAGTTTATTATTTTAGAGGCGAGGGACAACTGACAATCAATTTCAACCTCGAGCCCCCTTAGGAGAGTGCACCAGCCTTTAGGGGCGAGGGGCCTTGAAGGCCAGCCTCTTCACCTCAAGCCTCGAAAAGAAAACAAGTTTTATTGTTTTTAAACACAAAATATACTAAACCACCTAAGCACGTTGAGTCAAATTAAGCAATAAAACTCACTTTACATAAAACCCTAGTTTCAATCATTCAACGATAAATCACATTTAGAAACCAGTCATACAATAACAAGTAATATCTAGCAACAAGGATCAAGTAGAATCAAATAGGAACCCTCACCTTAGATGGTCAAGGTTGAGTAGATGAGTCGAAGTCCTCGGTCTCAAAGCCCTCGTTTATATTACCGTCGGTTCCTGAGGTACATAATTATTGTATTAATTATTAAAATCAATTTTGACCAATTCACTTCTTTTATGAAAATAAGAATATTTTTAGGTTTACCTCACGAGTCGATAGTGTGATAAAACGGTGGTTTGTATTTTGAAAATATAGGTCTTGGTTAGATAGGTTAAAATGTGTGAGTTTCAAAATCTGCGTAATTAGGGTTGGGAAAATTTTTTTTATTAGTTAGGGTTTAGAAAGGTTTGACTAACGTAGCGTTATCCGTTGGAAAATTTGAGAAACGGTTTGCTTGGTTTGGAAAATCACTAATGGTGTTTAATTTTATTTGTTTAGTGAACAAAAAAATCTTTCGAGGCTTTGGATTTGAAACCAATTTGATTTTTGGTCTTTTATACTTAAAACAAGTTTTCGTGCTAAAATCAAAATAGTACAAATTAGGGTTTTGGTCGACAATCACAATTTTGAAAATGGAAATGTCATTATGTTTTCATGGCCAAAACTAATCCGTCATGGTTTCTTTCAAATTTCAAATCGGAAATCTTCTTTTGCAACTTGTATAATTTCAAAACCATTGAATCTAGATTCATAATTCTTTATTTTCTCATAAAATAGCAACGGCCAAGTCAATTTGGAAAGTACTCAAATTTGGACATTTATTTTTGAAACTACTGGTTTGCAAGTTTGATTTTCAGCGATGTTTGTTGGTTCGCCACGATGTGTAGAAAATGAGTTACGGGGCGTGTAAGGTACTGAAACGAATCTCTTTGGATCTAGTTTCGAATGCCACTGACGGTGCGTGATTTGGAGTTATAAACAGCGAGATATGAGCGTTTTATTTCAGGGTGGTTTCGCCCACTGATTTCTTAGAAAAATGTGGTTTTGGTAACCTTTTGTGAAAATTCAGCCATGTAGCCGCGTGATTAAAGGTTCGGTTTGATTTCCAGAATGCTAAGCAGGACTCTTAGCATGTGATACATTCATCTAACAATCCAAAAATCATGCACACGGTCAAAATTAAACAACACGTGTAACTAGACAAATTTTGTCCCAAGTTGAAAAAAAGTTATCAAGTCCGATTCTCCCTTTTTGTTTTCTCCTTTGTTGCAAGACTAATATCTACTCAAAACCAGGTTTCATGTCATTACTCATGCGGCTCTCGAACTGACCGAGAGGTCTCATGCAAGGAAAAATAGATTTTCAACTTTCCAACAAGAAAATAAACAACTCAAGCTTGGTTTTTGTTACACACTTTACCCATGCAAACTTTTAATTAAAGTCTCATCAACCAAGTGGAATGTGATGCATGCAAGGGTCGATTTCAGCATGCTAATAACAAAAAGGGTTTCGGATGGAGTAGGGCAAAGCCCATCAGCTCACCTCCATCCCAAAACAGCAAGTAATCAAAGTTGTTGAATCACAACTAAGCACAAGAAAAGGTCCGATCATTATTCAATCATCATGCATGGAGTAAGTAGAACAAATCTATGATTTAAAGCTTCGGTCAGCTTAGGGACATCAAGAATGATGTTCCTTATCAGTCCACCAGATTTCCAGCAATATAACAAGGAAGTATGTGCATGCAAACAAAATTTCAAGTCCATTAGTACATGCATGGCAGTTTTTAGGAAGTAAAATGATACCTTTAGAAGGTAAAACAGCTTCTTTATGTTAAAGGGGTGTAAAATGAATTCCTACCTCCAACCGGTCTCAAGGTCAAATGCACAAGTGGTGTGTTGGAGCTAATGATGTCCGATTTCCAGCTACAAGAAAAGAAACATGCTAAGAATGGAACAACTAGGCTGCGGAAGAAACTTGTACAAGATGCTACAGCTTACCCGTGTTGCTAATCAAGAAACGGATGAACAATGGCTGCTTGGGGTTGAATCAATTCTGTTTTCCAGCTACAAGACACAAAATAACTAAGGAGAGAGTTTCAAGCTACCTAGGAAGTTCACAAAAGAGATTAGGATTTACCTCTTGCTTGCCTAAAATCGGATGGAGGATGACTAGCTTGGTTCTTCCAGGATTTTTTTAATGCTTGTTTCCAGCAGTGTTCAGCCAAGATTACTTCTTGGTGAAAGGGTTGATTGACCAAGAAAAGACAAGAAGATGTAGGGAAAGGAGGAAGAGCTTCTCGGTTGAAGCTTGAAGGAAAAATTTCTGGAAAAAAAAAGGGAGAAAGTGGGGGGAGTGTTTCGGGTGAAGCTTGAGGGAAGAAAATGCTGAATGAAGGTAAGAGTGTTTGAGGGGATTTTCGGTTGGGGCTTGGAGAAAATGCTGAAGTTGCTTGTTCAAATGAACAAAGCTTGGCTGAATGGAGTGCCAAGTGTCATAGCTGCTCTCATGTATTGGGCATGAAGGGAGGTGGAACATCATTAGCCTTGGCTAAGGTGATCTGAAATCTCCTTGCTCCAAGTCCAACAAGCTGCCGGTTGGGTGGAAGAATGGCATGCTTAAGCTACCAGATTTTCAGCAAGAATTCGACAATTGGCAGCCATGGAATGGAGAGAGTGGGCGGCTGGTTTTGCTAAAGTTTCTTGGGTTAAATTCGAAATTAAATTGGAGGGAAATGTGGGTTCAATTTGCTGGAATTGGTCCGACTTTAGCTGAAGTGAATCGGTTTCATTCGTGATCATGTCGGTTAAGATCGATGGAAGGGAAACCGGTTGGAAATTGGAAGAAGAAAGAAACGTTTAGGGTTTTGCACACGCTATTGTCATAGTTTCAAGTTGATTTGTTTTAAGTATGGTTGGGCCTTAGTTTATTGAAATGATTTCAAATACTTACTTGGGCTATCGTTGAAAATCTTTTCGTGGGTTTTCAAAATGTTCATGATCATGCACATGCATTAGTGAAATTACGAAAATCGTTCACAGAAGGTCTAAACAAGAGGTAGAATTTAGTTACGGCCCTCACAACCTCCCCCACTTAAGAAATTTCGTCCTCGAAATTATTACCTCTTGTCATTTGAAGCTCTGGGTATTTCTGGTTCATCTCTTCCTCCAGCTCCCACGTGGCTTCTTCCAATCCATGATGTCGCCAAAGGACTTTCACCAGGGGAATTTGTCTCTTTCTTAAGACTTTAACCTTTCTGTCCAGAATTTTCAAGGGTCTCTCTTGGTAAGTCAACGATTCATCTAAGTCGACCTCTAGGGTTGGTTGGACGTGAGATGGATCCTTGTGATACTTTCTTAACCAAGACACGTGGAAAACATTATGGATTCTGGCTAAGCTTGCCGGCAAGTCCAGCTGATACGCCACCTTTCCAACCCTTTTTGAAATTTTAAAGGGTCCTATAAACCTGGGTTTCAACTTCTTTCCTTTTCCTGATTTGAGAATCCCCCTTAATGGTGTAACTCTTAGGAAAACTTCATCTCCAACTTGAAATTCCAAGTCCTTCTTTCGGTTGTTGGTGTAACTTTTCTGATGACTTTGGGCCACTTGAACCCTTTGACAAATTAACCTAACTTTCTCATATGCCGCTTCAACCCATGGTATTCTTTCGGCACCCAAAATTTTCCTTTCACCTATTTCATCCCAGTATATTGGAGATCTACACTTCCTTCCATATAATGCCTCATACGGAGCCATTTGAATTGAGGAATGGTAACTATTGTTGTAAGCAAATTCGACCAAAGTTAGATGCTGGTCCCAACTGCCTCCAAAATCCATGATACATGCCCTCAACATATCTTCCAAGGTTTGTATGGTCCGTTCAGATTGTCCGTCAGTTTGAGGGTGATAGGCAGTACTCAGATTTAGCTTAGTCCCTAAGGCACTTTGTATCTGCTGCCAAAATCTAGAAGTGAAACGTGGGTCTCTATCCGATACAATGCTTACTGGCACCCCGTGTAATCTAACAATCTCATTCAAATAGATTTGAGCCAGTTTTTCCATCTTATATTTCATGTTCACGGGTAGAAAATGGGCTGACTTAGTTAACCGATCTACTATGACCCAAATTGCATCATGACCTCGACGAGAAAGGGGTAATCCTGTAACGAAATCCATTGTGATTTGATCCCATTTCCATTCAGGTACTTCTAACGGCTGCAACAATCCTGAGGGTCTCTGATGTTCAGATTTGACTTGCTGGCACGTAAGATATGACTGTACAAACTGAGCTATGTCCCTTTTCATATTATCCCTCTAGTACAACTTCTTTACGTCCTGATACATCTTGTTTCTTCCAGGATGAATGGTATACTTAGACCTGTGTGCTTCTGTCATAATTTCCCTTTTCAAATCATCTTGGTCAGGTACTATCAGACGGTTTTGGTATCTTAAAATTCCATCTTCTCCCAATTTAAAATTGGGTAATCTTCCTTCCTTGACCTTATCTATCAATTTTTGCACCAGTGGGTTTTTGGATTGAGACGCCTTGATGCGCTCAGTTATAGGAGAATTTAAAGTAATACTATCCAAAATCACTTTCTGCGGTGCCAATTGGGGGCTCCAAGTACTAATTTCTTCTAACATCTTCCATTCTTTAACCATTAGTCCAGAAATTTGGACTTTCCTACTCAGAGCATCCGCTACCTTATTAGCTTTTCCTGGGTGGTACTTAATAGTGCATTCATAATCTTCCAAGAATTCCATCCATCGCCGTTGTCTCAAGTTCAGTTCCTTTTGAGAAAATAAGTACTTAAGACTCTGGTGATCGGTATAAACCTCAAAAACCACACCATATAGATAGTGCCTCCATTTCTTTAGAGCAAACACTATTGCTGCCAGTTCTAGATCATGAGTTGGATAATTTTGCTCATGAAGCTTTAACTTCCTCGAGGCATAAGCCACTACTTTTCCAGCCTGCATTAAAACACATCCTAAACCTTCTTTGGATGCATCAGTGTACACGGTAAAGCTATCCTCGTCATTTGGTAAGACCAACACAGGGGCTTTGGTCAGGCGACTCTTGAGCTCTTGGAAGCTATTCTCACATTTCACATCCCACACAAAACGGCTATTCTTTCGAGTCAGGTTGGTTAAAGGACTCGCAAGTTTAGAGAAGTCCTGAATGAACCTTCGGTAGTATCCAGCCAATCCTAGGAAACTACGAACTTCCGTTGGGTTCTTTGGTTGTTTCCATTCTAGCACTGCTTTTACTTTAGCTGGGTCTACCGTAATGTCTTTCTCGGAGATTACATGACCTAGAAATGATACTTCCTCTAGCCAAAACTTGCACTTACTAAACTTAGCGTACAATTGATGCTCCTTCAGGGTTTGCAAAACTAACCTCAAATGCCGATCATGTTTTTCTTTGGACTTTGAATAGATCAAAATATCATCTATCAAGATCACCACGAATTGATCTAAATAAGACTTGAAAACACGATGCATTAAATCCATAAATGCTGCCGGGGCATTAGTTAGTCCAAATGGCATAACCAAAAACTCATAATGCCCATATCTGGAATTGAAGGCCATTTTGGACGCGTCTTCCTCCCGATCCTTAGCGGTAATAGCCTTGTTTGAGATCAATCTTAGAAAATACTACAGCACCTTGCGTTGATCAACAATTCATCAATGTGAGGTAAGGGATACTTATTCTTAATAGTAACCTCGTTCAATCCTCGATAGTCTATGCAAAGCCGTAAACCTCCATCTTTCTTTTCACAAGCGATCTTGGGGCTCCCCACGGAGACTCACTCAATCTGATGAATCCTTTTTCTAACAAATCTTGTAATTGCAATTTTAATTCCTTGAGCTCAGTGGCCATTCGTAGGGAGTCTTAGAGATAGGTGCTGCCAGGGTGAGTTCAATCTTAAATTCAATGTCTCTATCGGTAAGGATATTAACTCCTCACGGGAATACTTCTGGATACTCGTTTACTATAGGCACATCTTCTAATCTTGACTTATCTTCTTGAGGGTTTATCAAAAATGCCAAGTATCCTTGAGCTCCTTTACTTAACAATTTTCTAGCTCGAATCCCTGAAATAAGAGCGGCAGAAGCTAAACCTTGTCTTGCATTAAATCTTAGGATAGGTTCCCCTGGAATGTGAAATTTAACTACTTTCATTCTACAATCCAGCTGTGCATTAAGTCGGGCCAGACTATCCATCCCGAGTATGACATCATAACTTTTAATAGGTAGAGAAATTAGGTCTGCCAAAATTTTCCTTTCTCCTACCCACAGCTCACAGTTCCTATAGACCTCATTTGTTACTAAGCATGGATCCTTCGTAGGAGTTTTGTATTATCAGATCAAAGGGTAAAAGATCAGACTTAACATTAATAGCACACATAAAGTCGGGATTTACGAACGAATGACTAGCACCAGGATCAATCAAAATCTTAGCTAGTCTATGAAAAAGAGAAATGGTACCTTCCACCACTCCAGCTGGGTCAGGTACATCCTGCTGATCAAGGGAGTAAATTCTGCCGGGTACCCTAGGTCGATTTCCTTTTTCTGTTGCCGGTTTAGGATTTTGGACCTCTTGAATGTTGTGTTCCAGCTTCCTGGGGTCGACGAGCAGGGCAATTGCTAATTACATGCTCTGTACTTCCACAGGCTAGACATTTCCCGGCCTTTTTCCAACAATCATTTTTATGATGGCCTGTCTTACCACAAAATCCACAAGATGTACGGATTGGTAGGTTTTGTCTTGGTTGAGATGGACCACCCTTTTAGCCCTTTCCCTGTCCCGGTACAGCTCGCCCTCCTCCGGACCCTCTTCCAATTTTCTAGGGCGGCTGATTTCCTCCTGGTCTCCCAGAACTACTACCAGTTGGGGCTGCCCTTTTTCTATTTTGAAAAGCTTTGACTTGAGCCTTGGTGTTCTCTACTCTTAGAGCCTTTTCTAGGGCATCAGTAAAAGTGAGCATCTGAGCAGTTGCTAAAGCCTCTTGAATTTCTAGGTTTAGACCCTGGACAAAACGGCGTACCCTACGAGGTTCGGTGGCAATCAATTCCGGGGCAAACTTAGATAAGCGGGTGAATTGTGCTTCATACTCGGCTACACTCAGGGTTCCTTGGCGCAACCTTATAAACTCGTCTTCCCGTTTTTCTTGGACTAGGGGAGGCAGGTATTTCTCATTAAACTCCCTAGTAAAGTTAACCAAAGTCCACGGGGTCTGGTTCCTAGCCCATTTCTCCCTAATAACATTCCACCAGGCCCTTGCGGCACCTTCGAATTGAAAGACAGCAAAAGTCACCTGCCGTACTTCCGTGTAACCTAAAGTTCCAAAAATATTAATCATGCTCTCTAGCCACCGTTCGGCTAAATCTGGGTCGTGTCCTCCCGCAAACTTGGGAGGAGAGAACCTTTGAAATCTCTCCAAGGCTCTGTCTTCACCTAACTCCGGTCCCCTTTGGTCCATTGTCGGTCCTTGATTTTGTCGATCGGTCACACGTTCTAAAAGGGTTGTCATTCGATTCAAGGCCTCAGCTATTTGATCTCTAGGTTGCTCCCCATGCTCCCGGCTGAGATGGGCGGTAGATGCCTCTTCCTCACCTTGGTTTCGTGTTTGCCTAGTAGGCCTTCCTCTCCTTTTTCCTGTTCCTTCCATTTCCTCTATACACACGTACAAGGGTTTTCATTTATAGAGATGAATTATACACGATAAGGGAAAAGAGAATAATTGTAAACAACATCAATATACCAACGCAACTCATTTTTAATTTAAAACATCATCCAACAAGTTCTTAAACACACACAACACAATAGTCATAACATTTACGGAAATTAGAAACATAACATCAATTCCATACAATCATCCAAGTAGGAAACAAAAGGGAATCTCCACCAGGCATTCAGCCTCAACCCAAACTCAAGGAGACATAGGAAAGTCAGGGTCCTCTGAGGGGTCACTCTCGGGGCTGTAAGTAGGAGAAGCCTCACGATCTCCTCGGGCATCATCTCCCTCAACATCTCCTAGAACTATCTCTCCAATACTAGAACGCTCTCCACCCTGATCCTCTGTATAAATCTCCAACATCTCCTCAATCATCGTCTCACAATCAGTCATGATGCCAGCGGTGCAATCTCGGACCGTGTTAGACAGTCGGAGGAACTGATTAGCCATCTCCTCAAGTTCTCGGACTCTAGCACGTAACAGCTGGTTCTCGGTCCTCAATGTCTCTATCTCAGCATTGGCCCTCTGAACAGTACGAGCCAAAGTCTTCCTTTCCTTATCCACAGCCAGCACTACGTGGTTAGGGTAGGCATAGGCTCTCAAACAGCTACATGGGTTGGTTTTGGAAGCAGGACTCCAATGGAGTGCAGGGCCTCCAGTCATCGGCTGATATCGCACTAAAGGCAAAGGCATCCTAGGTGGGGCATTGTTACCATCAGCTCCATTTCCAGCCATAACCTACAACCACAATCAATTTTATGTAAGTTTCAATATACCTGTGATTTCAATTATCAGTTTCTAACCTAACAAAACCAGGACCTCATAACCTCACAGGCTTATTTTTCTAACCTAGGCTCTGATACCACCAATTGTGGCGGCCCCACGTTTCCCAAGGTGAACCATAGGACCCGCGGCCGCCGGCCTAGCTCTCGCCAGGACTCGAGCAGGCAATTACTTCGACTAGGGTTTTTCAAACCAATATATTCTTCAAATAGATCGACATAACTTACTAACCAACATCCATTTTGAGTTCGACTCTCCACGTTACACAATAATTCAAAAGACAATTCTTATACATTATCTTTGACATCATAATAGATTCAAATACACCCAACATTCAAAAGATTCAACTGGCTTGTACTCCTTCAGTACTTTCTTCAATACCTGGAAATCCTGGGATGAGAAGATATATGGGGTGAGTTTCTAAACCCAGTAAGAGTCCCCAAAACATATAGCAATTAAACATATAAGTACAACAAGCTTTGTAAACATTTAGGTCCGTACAGGACTAGTTTCAAGTACAGTAACTTCCATTTAAGGAAAGTTGTGAGATAGTATATATATATATTTTTTATTTTTTATTTTTATTTTTATAATAACAGGTTGTAAAACTGTAACAATCAAGATGCTCATTGAGCCATTTGAACAGTAACGAGCTTTAAATAACAATCGCAATAACATTCTCAGGGTGGAAAACAGAGTCTGCAGAACTCTGGTCATTTTATTTCTTTCTCCATCCCCTTTCACCCAACTTCGGATCCGAACTAAACAAGCAGGAGGCGGTGTACACTCGAGGTAACCATTGAACAGGACCCAGGGTCCGTCGACATACCCGACCAAGCCCTACTGCCGGCTCGGAATAGGCCGACTCGCCTCTGTTGTTTGGGATCCCTATGGCCAACAGGTCATGCACAGTTGACATGCACAAGCACAGGTACAGTGGTTTAGTTTATTATTTTAGAGGCGAGGGACAACTGACAATCAATTTCAACCTCGAGCCCCCTTAGGAGAGTGCACCAGCCTTTAGGGGCGAGGGGGCCTTGAAGGCCAGCCTCTTCACCTCAAGCCTCGAAAAGAAAACAAGTTTTATTGTTTTTAAACACAAAATATACTAAACCACCTAAGCACGTTGAGTCAAATTAAGCAATAAAACTCACTTTACATAAAACCCTAGTTTCAATCATTCAACGATAAATCACATTTAGAAACCAGTCATACAATAACAAGTAATATCTAGCAACAAGGATCAAGTAGAATCAAATAGGAACCCTCACCTTAGATGGTCAAGGTTGAGTAGATGAGTCGAAGTCCTCGGTCTCAAAGCCCTCGTTTATATTACCGTGGTTCCACGAGGTACATAATTATTGTATTAATTATTAAAATCAATTTTGACCAATTCACTTCTTTTATGAAAATAAGAATATTTTTAGGTTTACCTCACGAGTCGATAGTGTGATAAAACGGTGGTTTGTATTTTGAAAATATAGGTCTTGGTTAGATAGGTTAAAATGTGTGAGTTTCAAAAATCTGCGTAATTAGGGTTGGGAAAAAATTTTTTATTAGTTAGGGTTTAGAAAGGTTTGACTAACGTAGCGTTATCCGTTGGAAAATTTGAGAAACGGTTTGCTTGGTTTGGAAAATCACTAATGGTGTTTAATTTTATTTGTTTAGTGAACAAAAAAATCTTTCGAGGCTTTGGATTTGAAACCAATTTGATTTTTGGTCTTTTATACTTAAAACAAGTTTTCGTGCTAAAATCAAAATAGTACAAATTAGGGTTTTGGTCGACAATTACAATTTTGAAAATGGAAATGTCATTATGTTTTCATGGCCAAAAGTAATCCGTCATGGTTTCTTTCAAATTTCAAATCGGAAATTTTCTTTTGCAACTTGTATAATTTCAAAACTTTTGAAACTACTGGTTTGCAAGTTTGATTTTCAGCGATGTTTGTTGGTTCGCACAATGTGTAGAAAATGAGTTACGGGGTGTGTAAGGTACTGAAACGAATCTCTTTGGATCTAGTTTCGGATGCCACTGACGGCGCGTGATTTGGAGTTATAAACAGTGAGATATGAGCGTTTTATTTCAGGGTGGTTTCGCCCACTGATTTCTTAGAAAAGTGTGGTTTTGGTAACCTTTTGTGAAAATTCAGCCATGTAGCCGCGTGATTAAAGGTTCGGTTTGATTTCCAGAATGCTAAGCAGGACTCTTAGCATGTGATACATTCATCTAACAATCCAAAAATCATGCACACGGTCAAAATTAAACAACACGTGTAACTAGACAAATTTTGTCCCAAGTTGAAAAAAAGTCATCAAGTCCGATTCTCCCTTTTTGTTTTCTCCTTTGTTGCAAGACTAATATCTACTCAAAACCAGGTTTCATGTCATTACTCATGCGGCTCTCGAACTGACCGAGAGGTCTCATGCAAGGAAAAATAGATTTTCAACTTTCCAACAAGCAAATAAACAACTCAAGCTTGGCTTTTGTTACACACTTTACCCATGCAAACTTTTAATTAAAGTCTCATCAACCAAGTGGAATGTGATGCATGCAAGGGTCGATTTCAGCATGCTAATAACAAAAAGGGTTTCGGATGGAGTAGGGCAAAGCCCATCAGCTCACCTCCATCCCAAAACAGCAAGTAATCAAAGTTGTTGAATCACAACTAAGCACAAGAAAAGGTCCGATCATTATTCAATCATCATGCATGGAGTAAGTAGAACAAATCTATGATTTAAAGCTTCGGTCAGCTTAGGGACATCAAGAATGATGTTCCTTATCAGTCCACCAGATTTCCAGCAATATAACAAGGAAGTATGTGCATGCAAACAAAATTTCAAGTCCATTAGTACATGCATGGCAGTTTTTAGGAAGTAAAATGATACCTTTAGAAGGTAAAACAGCTTCTTTATGTTAAAGGGGTGTAAAATGAATTCCTACCTCCAACCGGTCTCAAGGTCAAATGCACAAGTGGTGTGTTGGAGCTAATGATGTCCGATTTCCAGCTACAAGAAAAGAAACATGCTAAGAATGGAACAACTAGGCTGCGGAAGAAACTTGTACAAGATGCTACAGCTTACCCGTGTTGCTAATCAAGAAACGGATGAACAATGGCTGCTTGGGGTTGAATCAATTCTGTTTTCCAGCTACAAGACACAAAATAACTAAGGAGAGAGTTTCAAGCTACCTAGGAAGTTCACAAAAGAGATTAGGATTTACCTCTTGCTTGCCTAAAATCGGATGGAGGATGACTAGCTTGGTTCTTCCAGGATTTTTTAATGCTTGTTTCCAGCAGTGTTCGGCCAAGATTACTTCTTGGTGAAAGGGTTGATTGACCAAGAAAAGACAAGAAGATGTAGGGAAGGAGGAAGAGCTTCGGTTGAAGCTTGAAGGAAAAATTTTGGAAAAAAAAAGGAGAGAGTGGGGAGAGTGTTTCGGGTGAAGCTTGAGGGAAGAAAATGCTGAATGAAGGTAAGAGTGTTTGAGGGGATTTTCGGTTGGGGCTTGGAGAAAATGCTGAAGTTGCTTGTTCAAATGAACAAAGCTTGGCTGAATGGAGTGCCAAGTGTCATAGCTGCTCTCATGTATTGGGCATGAAGGGAGGTGGAACATCATTAGCCTTGGCTAAGGTGATCTGAAATCTCCTTGCTCCAAGTCCAACAAGATGCCGGTTGGGAGGAAGAATGGCATGCTTAAGCTACCAGATTTTCAGCAAGAATTCGACAATTGGCAGCCATGGAATGGAGAGAGTGGGCGGCTGGTTTTGCTAAAGTTTCTTGGGTTAAATTCGAAATTAAATTGGAGGGAAATGTGGGTTCAATTTGCTGGAATTGGTCCGACTTTCGCTGAAGTGAATCGGTTTCATTCGTGATCATGTCGGTTAAGATCAATGGAAGGGAAACCGGTTGGAAATTGGAAGAAGAAAGAAACGTTTAGGGTTTTGCACACGCTATTGTCATAGTTTCAAGATGATTTGTTTTAAGTATGGTTGGGCCTTAGTTTATTGAAATGATTTCAAATACTTACTTGGGCTATCGTTGAAAATCTTTTCGTGGGTTTTCAAAATGTTCATGATAATGCACATGCATTAGTGAAATTACGAAAATCGTTCACAGAAGGTCTAAACAAGAGGTAGAATTTAGTTACGGCCCTCACAGAAATGACGTGACTTGCAAATACTCAATGAATTAAACTCTCAAAAACCGCTTATAAAAACTTCATATAGTTAAAAGGAGCACACGCATGAGCGTTAGGCAGAAAACGAATGAAATGGAACGAAAACGGAAAACACACACTAAAAGGTGCAGAAGACAGTTTTGACACCCTGTACGCTAATACTCATAACTCAGGCTACAAGTATCGGATTAGAATGTATGAGGTACCATTTCGAAGCTAAGAGAACAAGCTACAACTTTTGTGAAGACAACCTCTGCCCAGATTTTCTCTTTCTTGGTGAAAAATGTCGAAACAGTTTCAGAAATTTTCCCCGTCAGAATTGCCGACAGGCTACATTCAACCGATCATAAATTGGCACTCACAAATCCGAATCCAGAAATTCCAAAGCCGTTAGAAAGCTAACATACAGGGATACAATTCTTAAGAAGACATCAAAAGCAAAAACCTTCATCTTCCTGGTCAAAATGACCCATTACAGTAGCAAAAAACCATTTCTTCCAGAAACAGGGTATCAGGGGTATTCTAGTCATTTCACATGCTACAGTGCTCCGATTCACCTGAAAATTTATAGGTAGAATCCTCACTCAATTTTCCACAACTTTCATGCTTTAAGCTAAGGCTAATTCTGTCCTCATAATTTTCGAAAATATCAAGCAAATTCGGACAGAAAAATGGACAGAAATTCTACCAACAACACTTCATCACCCACAAACACAAACATAAGCTACAACATGAAACTTCAACTAAAACCCTAACCCTAGTTCTTGGCCAAGATTAAAGACAAGAAAAACAAGAAAACTAAACCATGGAATCATCTTCTCAACTAGCTTTGATCATCAAGAAGCTATAACACAAGCAAAATTCATCGTCCTCACCAATCTTAATCAACTAAGTAAATTTCAGCACTTTCACCCAAATATCCATTATACAAAGTGTAGAATACCTCTTGTCGTCAAGGTTGAGCTTCCCAATCAAGTGCCCCAACTTCCAAATGAAGGTTTGATGGATGAAATTGACAAAATCCCAAGCTTTCCTCTAGTTTCCTTTCTTTTTCCTCTCTTTTTTTCTCTCTTCTTTTCCTTTCTTTTCCCACGGTTTTCCTTTCTTCCTTTTCCCTTGCTTTGGCCGGTCCTTCTTGTTCTAGAACTAGCTAAAAGATAACATTCCATAGATATTTAGTCTTGGTCAAAGTTGGTCAATTTTGTCATACTCAATTTAACCTACTAACTTAGGTAAATTGCTCCCTTGCCCAAATGATTTTTCTTTCCTATCAAACTAGTCCATAAGTGCATAAATTAACCTAGTCTATCAAAGCTTAAGTACACCTACTTAGATCACTAACCACCTAGAAATCTTAATCTCACTTCCTAATCATGCATTTACGCACGTAAAATCAAGAAATAAAAAAACTTGTCATTAAACGTAAAACTTAAATGTATTTTCAAAACTAGGGTTTTACAAATCCAAACTAGGGTTTTGCATATACATATTAGGGTTTTCTCCCAATTTAGGGTTTTTGAAAAAACTAGGGTTTTAACCAAATTAGGGTTTTCAAACTTTGTAACACAAGCGAGTCAAAACCAAACGCTTTTAAAAGCAAAACAAACCATATAAACACCTTGGCAAACCAAAATAACTATAATTAACATTATTTAATATTTTCCAGAAATTGGGAAAAAAATCGGGGCATCACAATCTCCCCTCCTTAAAAGAATTTCGTCCTCGAAATTCATACCTTCAACTACCTCAGTTGATCTCGAAATCTATTGGCCAAGAAGGTTATAGGTTCTAGCCGGTGCTCGTGATCGGTTTCCTCCTTCAGTAACTTGTTGAGAAGTAATTACATTTCCTTGATTCGGATTACCCTCTCTCAGTTGCTTCCTTGGGTAGTGACTAACTTGATGGTCGGCACTCCCACAACGCAAACATTTCCGTCCCTTCACCCAACAGTTGTCCTCAGTGTGATTGCTTTTCCCACAGTATCCACAAGTTGGTTGGACAACCGTGGCTTGACTTCCCAACGGTGTTTCCTTTGATTGAACCCTTCTTGTTTGAGTTCTCTGTGATGTAGTCCCTTCTAGTTGCTCCATTTTATGAGAAGAATAGGGAGGTAATTTTATCCCACCGGTTCCTTTTCCGACTTTTGAAGGCGGTACGGTCTCTCTAGGAACCTCAAGGGAACTACCACTAGGTGCATCTCTCTTTCGGGCTTGAAAGGCTTTCAGTTGAGATTTTGTTATCTCGACTCTTTGGGCTTTCTCAAGGGCATCGGTAAATGTCTCAATTTGAGCTGCTGCGAGAGCATCTTGAATTTCTAAGTTAAGTCCCTGAATAAACCGTCTTATTCTCTTTCGCTCTGTAAATACCAGTTCTGGGGCAAATCTAGACAACTTCGTGAATTGAGTTTCATATTCAGCCACACTTAGGGTTCCTTGGCGAAGTTTTATAAAGTCATCTTCTCTCTTTTCTTGGACCAGTGGTGGAAGGAACTTTTCATTAAATTCTTGTACAAAATTCATCCAAGTTCTCGGGGTTTGTTCCCTTTCCCACTTGTTTGTGATAACATTCCACCATGCTCTAGCCGCTCCTTCAAATTGGAACACCGCAAAAGTTACTTGTCTTTCTTCGGAATAATTCAAAGCATCAAATATGTTCCTTATATTTTCCAACCAATTCTCGGCTATATCGGGGTCGGGACCTCTAGCAAACTTAAGGGGAGAAAATTTTTGAAATCTCTCTAGTGCCTTGTCTTCTCCTTCTACTTGATTCACAGGGTTTCCTTGTTGATTTCCAAGGTTTTGACCAGCCATTTGTGCTAACAAATCAGTCATACGTTGGATGGCTGTGGCTACCTGATCATTAGCATCGGCCCTTGCTTCACGATTATTTCCTGCGACTGATTCGTGATCATCCCCTAGATCCTAGGGTTGTCTAAGGCCACGTCCACGCCCACGCCCACGGCCTCGTCGTTGCCCTCTCGTTTCCATGTTCATAGCTAATCTATATGCATATGTATATCAACCATACTAAACCATAATTAACTTCACACACACGCAAGTTGTTAACTTCACACACACACAAGTAACAACTCTTAAAGCAAGTGGAGCAAACACATTTTCACATAGCACATTTCACAATACAGTTCACACTCAATCATGTCTCACGTTAGTACAAACTAGAACTCGTTAAACTAAAACACAAGTCACAGTCAAGTTGAATACATACCAAGTCAAGAGTAGTAGACAAAGCAAACAAGTCATCAAAAAAATACACTGGCCTCCAAAGTAGAACATTCTACATCCCCATCCTATCATTCTCTTACAAAAGGTCAAAACCAATACGGCACTAGATTAATTAGACCCAAGAGATTCTTGTTCTCTAACACGTTCGACTTCATTTCCTATGCTAGGATCCTCAAGGCCACGATCTTCTCCAACTCCCTCCCGTAGTGGTTGTGCCATTTGAGCCAAACGATTATTGGCCTCTTGTAATTGTTCACGTAAGGTTTCGATTCGTTGTTGCTCCTCGAGCACCCTAGTCTCTAACTCTTGAATTCGGCCATTTGCTCTGGCATTTGCATTGGCTAACCTCTGCCTCTCATCTACTATAGCTAGCACCACTTGATTGGGATATGAATAGGTCTGCCAACAATCACACCGCCTATCCACCCTACGTCCTGGAACAAACTGTTGAAATAGCTCGCCAGGTCCTGTCTGAAACATAACAGGGCGAAGTCGCCTCCGAGGCAGTCCTCGTGCTCCATTTCCTTCCATTCCTACAATCACGACTAGAATTAGTGTTCTAGGTAAACTATTACCGTAAATCATATCATTTAACAGTTAACCTAATCCCACAGTCCGGCACCCTAAACGTTAAGCCTAGGGTACACTACAGAGATCTGAAACCTAAAGCTCTAATACCAACTGTGACAGCCCCACCTCTCCCTAGGAACCCTAAGGTATCAGCCTGCCTCAGGGACTCACTACCGATCCTTAATTCAAATGCAAATAACAAAATACATCGATATCCTCAAATCAACTGTAACAATTAAACCCCAAAATTTCCTTAACAAACCACAAACATCCCGAACTATAATTACAGATACAAAAGTTTATCCATCCATCCAACATTCCATTAGTACAATTCAAAATACAAGGGCTACATCAAAATACAAGGTTAGGTCTCCAAACCAATCGACCTAGTGTAACCCCTGGAAGCTCTCGATCTCAAATCCTGCTAAGGAAAACAAAGTTGAAAGGGATGAGCTAAAAGCCCAGTGAGTGATCCTAATATCATACAAATCACACAAGAATTGGAGCAAAATATATCGCTAAGCACTTAGTAGGTTAATATAATTCAGTTTATAAGCATAAAATGTATAAACACATAAACTGGGAAAAATACCCAGTGAAAGGATACAGGTTCCACTGGAAGTAGTTGCAGTCCGTCTTGTTCAATACTCAACCCCCTACTCCACCTTATAACTCCTAGTGGTAATACTCAGTATACCGTGCCCTGGTACCAACCTACCCGACCGAGTCCGCTTCTGGCTCGAATAGGCCGATAACGAAGGGGGAAAGGCCTTATTCAGCCCATGTGGTACAGTACACATGGCCTACATCATGCGCAAGTAATATACAAACAATGGAAAAGCACACAGTTGAACAGTAGAATACAAAGTAGGCCGAGTGCGATAAAGTACACACTCGCCCTTCACATAATTATTAAAAGTATTTAAACATGTCAACAGAGCAATTTATTCACAAACATGCAAGGAACACTCACCAACAGTTGAGCGTAAACAAGACAATGTAGGCGGTTAAACACGATCTCCAACGTCCACAGAATCTCCTGAGATGTGAAAGTGCAAGCAAATTACTTTTTCGATTCCAAACTAAAAAGTTTGGCAAAATCCATTTTCAAAGGTGAAATGACGTGACATGCAAATACTCAATGAATTAAACTCTCAAAAACCTCTTATAAAAACTTCATACAGTTAAAAGGAGCACACGCATGAGCGTTAGGCAGAAAACAAATGAAATGGAACGAAAACGGAAAACACACACTAAAAGGTGCAGAAGACAGTTTTGACACCCTGTACGCTAATACTCATAACTCAGGCTACAAGTATCGGATTAGAATGTATGAGGTGCCGTTTCGAAGCTAAGAGAACAAGCTACAACTTTCATGAAGACAACCTCTGCCCAGATTTTCTCTTTCTAGGTGAAAAATGTCGAAACAGTTTCAGAAATTTTCCCCGTCAGAATTGCCGACAGGCTACATTCAACCGATCATAACTTGGCGCTCACAAATCCGAATCCAGAAATTCCAAAGCCGTTAGAAAGCTAACATACAGGGATACAATTCTTAAGAAGACATCAAAAGCAAAAACCTTCATCTTCCTGGTCAAAATGACCCATTACAGTAGCAAAAAACCATTTCTGCCAGAAACAGTGTATCAGGGGTATTCTAGTCATTTCACATACTACAGTGCTCCGATTCACCTGAAAATTTACAGGTAGAATCCTCACTCAATTTTCCACAACTTTCATGCTTTAAGCTAAGGCTAATTCTTTCCGCATAATTTTCGAAAATATCAAGCAAATTCGGACAGAAAAATGGACAGAAATTCTACCAGCAACACTTCATCACCCACAAATACAAACATAAGCTACAACATGAAACTTCAACTAAAACCCTAACCCTAGTTCTTGGCCAAGATTCAAGACAAGCAAAACAAGAAAACTAAACCATGGAATCATCTTCTCAACTAGCTTTGATCATCAAGAAGCTATAACACAAGCAAAATTCATCATCCTCACCAATCTTAATCAACTAAGTAAATTTCAGCACTTTCACCCAAATATCCATTATACAAACTGTAGAATACCTCTTGTAGTCAAGGTTGAGCTTCCCAATCAAGTGCCCCAACTTCCAAATGAAGGTTTGATGGATGAAATTGACAAAATCCCAAGCTTTCCTCTAGTTTCCTTTCTTTTTCCTCTCTTTTTTTCTCTCTTCTTTTCCTTTCTTTTCCCACGGTTTTCCTTTCTTCCTTTTCCCTTGCTTTGGCCGGTCCTTCTTGTTCTAGAACTAGCTAAAAGATAACATTCCATAGATATTTAGTCTTGGTCAAAGTTGGTCAATTTTGTCATACTCAATTTAACCTACTAACTTAGGTGAATTGCTCCCTTGCCCAAATGATTTTTCTTTCCTATCAAACTAATCCATAAGTGCATAAATTAACCTAGTCTATCAAAGCTTAAGTACACCTACTTAGATCACTAACCACCTAGAAATCTTAATCTCACTTCCTAATCATGCATTTACGCACGTAAAATCAAGAAATAAAAAAACTTGTCATTAAACGTAAAACTTAAATGTATTTTCAAAACTAGGGTTTTACAAATCCAAACTAGGGTTTTGCATATACATATTAGGGTTTTCTCCCAATTTAGGGTTTTCGAAAAAACTAGGGTTTTAATCAAATTAGGGTTTTCAAACTTTGTAACACAAGCGAGTCAAAACCAAACGCTTTTAAAAGCAAAACAAACCATATAAACACCTTGGCAAACCAAAATAACTATAATTAACATTATTTAATATTTTCCAGAAATTGGGAAAAAAATCGGGGCCTCACAATATAGCTATATGATATGGCAAGAAAGGACTAGTATACATAATATATATAGCAATGCTTTGAACCTCTATTTAATGCTATTGCAATTTCCAATACCAAAACTGATAGTGAATTTTGGTTTTGAACTATAGCTGCTTTTGAGATATTAGATATCATCTTACACAGACAATAGTCCAGGTGCTCTCATGAGCTTTTGAAATTGGCATTTTATGGCCTTGTGCTCAATCCCAACTTTTTATAAGTGCATAAGAGAATAAGTCCCAATTCTCTTTAGGCCCACCCTTGCACTCATATAGGTGAAATATTTCATCAGATAACACAGTAACATAATGATTTTAGATGAATATTTTGTAAGACTCTTCTTACATAATTGTCGTACATAATCACTGTACAAACAATTATATTCACTTCAAGTGAAGGCTTAAATTATTCATTTTTTTTATCATCCTATTAGCAAATAGTCGCACTAGAAATCATCAATATGGATGACCAGTAGCTTACTACTAGGTGTCACTTTTTATTATAATAATTTTAATTCATCTAACAGGCTAATAACCTACTAGGAACCATTCTTGTCAATCTCCATGTAATCTTCATTGAGTTTTTTTTCGCAAGAATATGAAGTATTTACTTCAAGTGTTTTCACATTATATTCACACTTTTGAATGTGTATTCATCTGCACACATTATATTTACGCTTTTGAGTGTATATTCATCTGCACAAACTCAAAGAAAGGATTAAGGAATCCAAAAACATGATATTCAATGTCATTTAACATTGCATTTAATGGAAACTTTAAAATTCATAACATTGTATCGCATGAGTTTCTATATATTCACATTTTTTTCACAATAAAGATCCATGTCATTTGCTTGAGTATCTTCAAGTAATGAATCTGATTCTTTGCATTAATTTTTAGCAAAGAAAATACCCTCACTATTTGTGGTACTTTAATGATATGCAACTAAACACATAGTGTAAATCTTTTGTACCAACACTTAAACTAAACACATAGTGCAAATCTTTTGTACCATACACTTATTTACTTTAGTGGAGATTGGTATAAAAGTCCAATTATTATAACTATAAATTAAATAGTTAGAGGTATAAGGATCTTACCAAAGTTGTTTCAAGTAATGCCAAACAAGAATATCATTAATTAAATCCCATTAAGCACGTAGAATATGCATCTATGTGATGGCCTCACCAAAGTTGTTTCAAGTAATACCAAACAAAAATATCATCAGTTAAATCCCATTAAGTACTTAAAATCATATGCATCTAATGATAGTGCATTTTATAAAAATGCAAAAATTTACAACTCAAGAAAAATAGGCACTTTATGACGTTTAATATAGACTCAAAATTCTCAATCATAAATTTTAGTGATAATTCCAGACACTTTCTATTTCTTTCTTATTATGAATTTTACATGACATATTTAATGAGTAATGAAAGGATAAACTTCACTTCATTCTTGGTAGTTTATGGGCTATATGAGATGTAGCAGCCTAGTATAGATATCATGACCATAACCACAAATCAATTGAGAAATGGAGTAATACCTACATTCCAGCATAAACAAGAAAGTCTCAAGCACAGATAATGCTGATTAGCATATAATTTACCTAATTTTTAATTAAGTTTTAATGTGTGTTTTTTATGTGTTTTTAATATAAAATGAAGAATTAAACTCCTTTATAATTTTTTTTCATGCAAGTGCTCTATTATCCAAATCGTGTAAAACTGTGATTTAATGTGGTAATTTGATATGTTTTTATAGGTTTTGAGGTTAAATTAAAATTCAGTGCAAAGTTGAGGATCAATGTGATCAAAAGTAGCATTTTTGTACTGATATGTGACCTAGAATTGAAGGACAATAGCTCAAGGATCAATCAAATTGTGTTTCTCTTTAACTGAAGATAGGAGAGATAGATCCATGATGCGATCTGTGGGCTGTGCCTTGTGGATCTAATTCACGGATCCCTAATAATGACAGCTTTCAACTTGTTGCAAACTTGAAGCTCATTTTTAGCTCTTTTTTTAACATTTCCAGTCCAAAATTTCATCTACAACTGTACACGTTAAACTTCAAGAAGTGTAGAATCACTTTATGTCAATATTATGAAGATATTTCTCTTTCCAAAAAATCTATAAATACCCCTTGATCCTCAATGATTCAAGCAGCTAGAAAAATGTAGATTAGAGGGTAGAAGTAACGAAGAAGCTAGAGTTTAGTTCTAGTTTCTTAGTTTTAACTCTATTTCATATTGAATGTGGTTTAGTGTCCAAGAGAGTTTTCAAGAGAAAGTGAGAGGCACTCTTGTACTTGCTTATTTGAAAGATCAACTTGTGAAGGAGGTCAAGAGTTAAACTTTAAGAAATTGAATAAGAATTCTTCTTCCTTAAATTTTATCTCTTGTGCTTAATTGACATGCTTTGTTACAAGTCCTCTCTGAGTTTAGACATGGTTAATATTATGTTTAACTAAACTTCTCACCTCCTAAGAGAAGATGAACTTGTTGCAGTTTTTATTATGAAGTGGTTAGGTATGATTATGTTCTCCATAATTTTGCTAGTTTGAGAACTTATGCTTGCAATTTATGATTGATTGGCCACCAATCATGAATCATTTGATGATTGTTGAGCAATGAAAGTTGCCTTCAAATTAATATTTATTCTTAAACATTAGCTTTATTCTCGCAAAAATAGTGAATGTGGTTGGTTGGATTTTCATGAAATAACTTCATTGAACTTATCTAGCTTGTGTCTAATCTTTTCCCTATGAAAATAGGTTAAGGAAAGATTTAAGGAGTTGAGAAATTGGTGAAAGTGATTTCCAATAATTACATGGTCATTGGTGAAAGCGATGACATGCTTTAGGAAGTTATTACCTTAGCAAATCATTGGAGCAATAATATAATTAATCTAACTAACTTCTAACTTTGACTTAACATAGGATTTTAATCCCTAGAATTCCTCTTACTTGATCTTTAAGTTAACTCAATCTAACTTGTTAATTTTCTTTATTTTATTTCTTGCAGAGCTACAGCCAAAGGGTCGGTTCTACCATTTTAATGGACGGTTTTATTGTGTACTTACTATGGCCGGTTCTATCGCCTAACTACTATTTTAACGTTTGGTTATACTGCCTTTCCTTCTTTTTTAGTTTCTTTTACTTTTGCTATGGTCGATTGTACCATCTAATTATTTTTTATTTGTTGTTCATCTAGATAATAAAGCAAGTGGTTAAATTTTAGTACTTGCCATCCATAGTCCGTGTGGGTTTGACCCAATGCCCTATACTCGTTGATTTGTATGCGCGCGGTGAAGGGTTATTAGGTAAAGGTTTGGCATAATAATATCCTATCAAGTTTTTAGCGTTGTTGCCGAGAACTAGGCACCAAATTAGAGTTGAAAGGAACTTTATTAACCTAGATCTTGTTATTTTATCTTTTTGTTAATTTGTGTTATGAGGTACTACTTCTTCACCAAAGAGAGTAAAAAAAAGTGGATCAAAACTTGATAGAAGGAATCTTGGCAATGGATTCCTACTTACCATACATAAAAAATAAAGGTGACCAAGAAGTATTTAGAGATATGACACTTATGAAAATAGATTACATTTTGATGAAAATGATGCATCTAATATGAGTTTTAATGAAGAAATATCCATTTAACATATTAATAAGTATAAACAAAAGAAAGAACTTTAAGAGAAAAACATAAATGATGCAATTTTTGTGACAGCACCACTTCCCCTATGGCTAACCAAAGGGTTGGCGGGCTGCCTGCCTAACTCTTGCCAGGACTCAACCATTTGAAAATACTAACTCTAAAGGACAAATTCTAAAATCCACATCAGAATAGAGAATGAAAATTGTAAAATGACATTCAAGCTTAGGGTACAAACGTTAACTCAGAAGCACCTAAAGCTTCAATTCCAAACTTAATACAACCCCATGAGTCTAAATTACAAAAACCATAAGATAATACAATTTATACTTCTAAACTCGGGACAAAAGCCAAAAGCCAAAAGCAGGTACTAGACCTATTTAGGTCTCTGGATTCTCGTCACCTATTAAGGAAAAACAAAATGGAAACGGGGGTGAGCTAAAAGCTCATGAATTTCCAAAAGAACATGCACAGGCATAAAGCAGGATAAATAACGTTTTAAAACAAGTAAAGAAAACACATAACACACAAGTAGGATACAGGAGCTCTCAGGAGCTCAGATCCACGATGCACGACCACTTCACATAGTCGACACTCCGTTGACTTTCTAATCCAAGTAGACGACTCTTTACAACCATTTCCTTCCACCGAACTTCCCCCTTTACCGGGCCCGCAATCCAAACACTTAACACTTACTACTCAAGGGACGCGGCCAAGAGTAGTTTTACAAACACTTTTTCCACAAGTATTTACACATGCAAAACAACTATGTCACCAACTCTACTTAAAAGAGAGTAATAAAGTATACCCTCCCTAAGTGAGCGGTTCAACAATTTCAATTTCATGTACATAACACATACACACAAAGCATTTAATTAAAGCAAATAACATGCATTGGAAACTCACCAACAAAGTAGGGTTCAGAGTCCAAGTTTTGATCAATTTGCAAATCAGCACCACTCCCTAAAATAATTAAAGAACAACGGAAATAAGTTTTCTAGTTCATCGATCAAATCTAGTTCAAGAAAGAGTAGGTTCAATAAACTCCCAATTTGAGTAGAATTTTTTGAAAAATCGTAACTTGAGTTGTATAAGTCCAAATTTTACAAGGTTGGTACCATTGGAAACTTAATTTAAATTTCTAAAACTTTATCAAAGACACCATGATGAAATTCTAGACAAAAACTGCCCAATTTTCGTTTAAAATTTGGCTACAGTGAAAAACAGGACAGCACAGGCTGGTTTTTCAGCAAACTTTGGAAATTCGTCAAAAAATTGTAGGAAATGAATTAACCCCTAAAATTTTTATAGTTTCAATCCCTATGAATCTAGTTTCAAACGCCACCAACGGTACTCGATTCTGACTCTCGAGTAAGAAAATATAATTGTCCAAACAGGGCAGGTTCAACATTCTGCTTTTTCTGAATTTCTAGATTTGCAGGGTAGATTTGAGGACTTATTTGAGTGATGAATTCTTTCTCAAAAATCACCAAATTTGGTACACTAACTCTAATATATATAGACTAAGATCATACCAAAATGTAGCTAAAAAATCGCATGGGATGACAGTGTTTTTAAATCCCAAAGTGTACGTAGCAACTCGATTCAAACCTGCGAAGTTTTGATCTTCTTTTTCTAAACACCTCTAACATACCTAAATCACCACCAATTGCCCTAATTTTTGGAACCAAGATAGTATTAACCTCCCTAAACCTAATGATGGTCAAAAATGGTGGAATTTTTTATCAATTTTTATCACTAAAACAGTTCAAAAATTCGGACAGCATACTCTTCCAAAATTCCAGATTTTGTTCCAACTTATCAACCATTCTTGCAACAACTTTTGAAGGGCTTTTTGTGGGAAAATTTAACATCTTAAACCTCAACATTTAAGCATTAAAAAATCAGCCCCTAAGCCTGTAAAATGCAGCCATGAAATTAAAGGAAAAACAGCAACTTTTAACCCTCTTTTCTCTCTCTCCCTCTCGGTTTTCCTTGGGGCTTTTCTTCCAAAATTTAAGCCAACAATCTCCAATGTATCCACACACATTTCATCATTTATCATGCTAGTAAACAAATTCACATATTTTGTGGGAATTCCAAGAGCCCACACATCATCCATAATCAACAAATGCAATTTAAAGAAACTTAAACAACTTAAAATTTCAAAACCAACACAAAGCTCAATTCTACTCCCTAATGTCAAGGTTCTAGCAACCCTTCAACAACCCAAACCTAATTTCATGCTTGAAAGTGTAAGAAATGGATGAAGATGGAAGCTTCAAGGGTTTACCTCCTCCAAGTAGCTAGCCAAAACACCCAAGAATCTAAGCCTTAAACACCAAAGAGCTTTCCTCCTCAATGTTCTTCACTAAAGCTTTAAGCTTGAGCCAAAATGATTTCAAGATTGTGGATAATTTTGGAGAGAAATGGAAGAAGAAGATGATGAAATTTCTAAGGGAAGAGAGGGGGAGGAAGTCAGCCAAGAGAGAGAGAGAAGAGTGGTGATTTGTGAGGTGATTTAGTGAGTAAATGAAAGGAAATCAAGACAATACATAAAGCCCAAATTTAAGGGTCAAAAGTCCAATTGGAATAGTAGATTTGCTAGCAATTTGGGAGGGAAATATAATTAGCTTTCTTGGCTGCAAATTAAGGAGTAATCTCGGCTAAAAGGGAGAAAAACAAGAGAAAAATTAAAGTGAACTGGAGGAAATTACATGGGTAAAACAATCGCAAGATTAAAATCCTAGTTTTTGGGAAATTTGTCCAACTAGGTTTTAAGGCTTCAAGACCCTACTTAATCTCACCTTTAATGATTCACTTCTAGTCCCTTGATTGTATTCTTAACCGACGAGTGGTCATCCTTATTCTCCAACGCTACTTTACTCATGGCCCAAAATTTTACCTCAAAAAGCGTGTTTTCTCATTTTCTCTTTAATTGATGCTAAAAGGGTGAATTTTAAAATAAAATAAACAAAATGTTGAAAATCAACAAGGAAATAAGTGTGAAATAAAATTGGGTTCCCAAAAATAAAAATGAATTTCCATGTAAATTTTCTAAAAAATATGTTTGAGTACGACATTAAAATAATCAAACGGATTAATGATAATAATAACAATATTTAAAATAATAAATAATAACAATATTTGAAATAAAATTTGAGGCCCTCACAATTTTAACCCTTCTTGAGAAGTTATTGGCAGTGTAGATTCTAAGATCATAGTTGCTCAAGAAAGTCAATGAATGTTCCTTTGGTGAGTTCTCAAGTGTAAAGTAATATCAATGAAACATTTGAGATTGGTAAGCCATTTTGTACTCTCATATTATTTGTAAATAGGGTTCATGAGGTAGAGTCTCTATTTGTTAATCCACCCCGTCCAAAAATGATGGTTACTCACTAAAAAAGCCACCTTGATCAAGAGCTAAGAAAAAAAACTTTTGAATCAACCCAACGCCTATAAACAAAAGCGCTTCGTAGGAGGCAACCAAATGTTTGTTTACGTTTATGTTAATTTTCCATGATTTTGTATTTAATATGTTTGTTTGATTGTGTTTGTTATGTTTAAGTGATAGGGTTCAAGATTTGGATCCAAAGCTGCAAAATGAGGTTCTGAGAAAACTTGAACGATAAACTTCTACTATTCTTAAATTTTGATTTATGTGTTTTTGATGCTTAATTTTAAATGGAATTAGTTTGTTTGGCCATATTACATATGTCTCATAAGGTGTATTATTCTTTCAAATAACAGATAGTGATTTGAGGCATGAAGTGGAACCAATGGAATAGTAATGAAAAAGTCCAGAAAAATTGCAAAAAATTGTGACAGCCCCACCTTTCCCTAGGGCGCACCCTAAGGTATCAGTGGACCGCCTGCCTAACTCTCACTAGGACTCACTCACTCAAACGGTCACTAATTCCTCCGTACAAATTTCAATAAGAAATCTAAACCAATCGACAACTCTCAAATTCACTAGTTCACCATTATAAACCCAAGATACATAAAGTTCAATTAGAGAATCATCTTACAATCTCAAAATATAATCATAGTACTTACTCATGCATTCAAAGTTTCACAATACAGTACCGAAATCCAAAGTTCAAGTTCTCAAGCCAAATACAAAATTAAACCCTAGTTCTAATGGTTGTCGCCTTCACTTGGGTTCTCGGTCCCCCCTAAGGAAAACAAATTTAAAAGAATGAGCTAAATCCTAGTGAGTTCCAAAAGACATGCAATTCACATAAAGCATATGATATTTCACTTCAAATCCGCATTTAGAAACAAGCAAATAAAGAAAGTGAATAACATCACAATGTATGACAACCCCACTTCTCCCTAGGGCGTACCCTAAGGTATCCGTGGGCCGCCTGCCTAACTCTCGCCAGGACTTACTCACTCCAATGATCAATAATACTTAACAACTAAAATCCCGTACATAACTTTAAAATACACAATAACTTACAATCCACAAATTCTAAATTACAATCCCAAAATACATAAAGCATTTATCCATACATTCAGGTTCCATAAAAAAAAAGCTCTCAATATCCATAATTCAAAGTTCTCAAAAAAATTTAACAGAAGTAAACCCTAACACTAAGGGTTGGCACCTTCACTTGGAATCTCATTTTCTGTTAAAGAAAAACAAATAGGAAAGGGTGAGTTAAAAATCTCGTGAGTCCCAAAACATGCAAATCACTTAACACATAAAGAAATTCACTTCACAAATAACACTTGGAATTTAAACAGACAGGAGAGCAATTAACAAGACAATGTTGGATACAAGGGCCCTCAGGGGCCAAGTTCCACGAAGTTTGTCCACGAACCAAGTAGTTGACACTCCGTCAACTTTCACAATCAAAACCATGTAGACCATCACTTACCCCTTACTCCTTACCCCTTACTCCTCCAAAACTCCCACCGGGCCCGACTTCAAACACTTAACACTTTATAACACTTCACTTCACTTCACTTGGTTTTGTGTACTCTCCAGTATTAGGGACGAGTCCTTACGCCAAGTCCAGAGTACAATTCATTTCACTATATATATATATATATATATATATCACTGATTTAATGCTCTTAACGGAGACAAGTGCAAGAGCCAAGTCTCAAACATATATATCACTGCACTTTATATATATATCACTGCACTAACCCTACGGTTCGAGAAGAAGGGCTCACCGATAGGTCTCAGGAAATTCCTGACCTTTCACACACACACACATAAGTCACTGCATAACACTTTTACCATCAATCATTACACTACATTTTCACAATTATTTTTCACTCAAATGAGGGTACGTGCGATAAAGTACACACTACCCCATCAGAGGATTCAAAAACTATGCTTTGCTTTAAAATCACTTTGCTACACATAATTGCAGTCATTTTCACTTAATCACATATCAAGCATGGAAACTCACCGAAATAGTAGGGTTCGGTTTCCACGTAAGGATCAAATTCACTTCCTTGTACACCCCCTAAAACAATTTAAAACAATAGTTAAGATACCCTCCTTCACTCATTAATTAAAACAATTCACTTTCACTTCTTAGTTTCAATCAATATTTTTCCCCAAAATTCCCTCAAGGAAAAGCTTTCATTTCACATGATAAAATGTCTCAATGGGTCTTTTGAAGATCACTATATCATTTCAAATATAACACGCCACTGATGTACTCCCAAACCATCACTTTTCAAATACTTTTTATTATAGAATTTGGGTGAGGTCTCATACCTCAAAATCACTTGTTTCACAATTATTCAACACTTGTTCTTATTCAAAACTTTAACACAAGTTTAAACAATTCTTATCAAGTCTTTACATTCAAAATTCATAGAAATTAACCACAATATTGCAAAAACTCTCAAGTCCTTCAATTCAACACTTTTTATCCAAAATTTTATGAAAAGCTTCACTTTTCATCATTTAAAATCCAAGAGTTCACTCTACTCAAACATACAATCGTAGATGAACGTAACACGTATATTCTTAAGCAAAATCTCTTCAAGAAAAATCACAAAATCTCAAAATCAAACATTAAAATCACCAAGCATGGGTTCGGCCATCTCATACATTTTTCTTCAAAATTTTCAACAACAAAAACCTACTTCCTAACCATATCATGACTAGTTTCACGAATATCAATCAAATCCACAATTAGGTCCTCAAGTCCGCTACTTAGGTTGGGATTTCAAGAGCCCAACTTCATCATTTCAGATATAATCATTTCTACCGATGTAACCCATGGATCTATGATATTTAACACTAATAAAGCTATATCTAGTAGTTTTGAAGTTTATACCTTCGGATCTATCAAGATCCAACAAGATCAAAGAAGATCTTGTGAGTTCCTCTTCCAAAGAATGCTTCCAAACCTAGCAAACTCCAAAAGCTTCTACCTTTGCCCTTGATCCACTAGCTTTGTTAGTGATTTCCCATAAAAACTTCAAGAACAAGAACAATACACACCCACAAGCTTTTCTTTCTCTTCTCTTCCTCTCTTTTTCTCCTTCAAGTTTCGGACCAGCCCCCTCTCTCTCTTCCCTCTCTCATGGCTGCAAGAATGAAGAGGATGAAGGTCTTCAATGGTGGCTTGAAGGTTGAAGAAAGGAAGGAAGAAGAATTGGAAGAAACTAGCAAGCTTTCTCTCTCTCTTTTCTCCTTCACTCTCTCAGCCCTCCTCTCTCTCTTCTCTCCAATTTGCAGCTTAAAATGAAGCCTAAAGGAACCAAAAAGTCAAGACTTAAGAGGGACAAAAAGGTAGAAATCCCCTTTTTAAGGAAAAGCTACTTTTTGGTCGCTTTATGTCATGTCGCGCGCGACAGTCTAGCTTACACTGTTTCACTTGATTCCAATACTGTCCAATTTTAATAATATCTCCGTAATATCACTACGTATGATCGAATGCAATTCCAAGCCACTATTCACACTTCAAAACAAAATTGAACACTTAACTCGGCCGAAACCACACACCGGCAAATAATTCGTGTAAAATTCTCTAAATTAGAAAATATTCACTTTAAACATAAATTTACTCATATTCAATGAATAAGCACAATATAAATAATATTTTTTTATTTTAAAATAAATTCTGAATTTTGAAACCCTTACACAATGGTAGGATACAGGGGGCTCTCAGGAGTCAAGTTTCACGAAACTTGATCACGTTCCAAGTAGTTGACACTCCGTTAATTTTCATATAATCTATGTAGAACTCCACTTGTCAATCATCTCCGTCCATCGTTTCAACCCCCCAACTGGGCCCGCTCGTGAAAACACATAAAGAAAAGGTAACTGATACGGACTAAGAGGTGACTCCCGTCCTAATAGGCGTAGCACTTACTCCCGTTTAGTTCACACATAAATTGATTATTGCTCTTCAAAAGGGACAAGTCCATACACCAATTCCAGAGCACACACATCACATAAATAACCCTATGGCTCGTCATTTCTTCTCGGCCTAGTCCTAGCCTACAGCTCGAGTCGAACGACTTACCGATAGGTCTCAGGAATTCATGAAATTTCACACGCACATAAGTCACTTCAAAACACTTTCATAATTATTTCCATTCAAATAGAGGTAAGTGCGATAAAGTACACACTGCTCCATTTGATGGTTTGATAAACCAAAGTTTCACATCAAAGTACTTATCCAAGCATAATTCAAGTCAAATTCACATAATCAAGTTTCATGCATGGGAACTCACCAAAATGGGAAGGTTCAGTCTCCAAGTTTGGCGCGATTTCAAATCGGTCCACACTTCCTATAAACAAGTAAAGAAAAGAAATAATTTCACTCCACTAATAGCGAAACTAAATGCAAATAAACATAGTCATTTATTTGACCAAAATTCTTCCCAAAAATTCGTCTAACTTTTCTCGAGTGAAGAAGTAGTCACTCGAGTCAAAAAACACCATAAGAGATTTCATTTTCAAATCGATACATTATTTAAACCAAATACTCCCTCAATGTATTCCATACTCGCAACTTCTCAACTTTTAGAAACAAAGAAATCAAGTGAGGTTTTTCACCTCGAAAATCACCCATTCAAGTTTAAACTCAACACTAAACCTAAATCAATGTTTTAACACGTGTTTAGAACAACTTTCACCAATCATCGGCGCAAGAAAATCATGAAAAATAGTCAAAATATTAAAATTCAAGATTTCAACTCCATTCAAGCATGTACTCATAAATGAACACAATACATATTTATTCAGACAAAATCGAGTCAGAAAACATAATAAAATTTCAAAATTAGGCATCATAAAATTTCCAAGTGTGGTTCAGCCAGTGAGCAACTCATTTCTTCAAGATTTTCACTAATTTTCTTACTTTCTAACCACAAAATAATTTCACCTCATAAACAACAACCACCAACCACGTCCTCAAGTCCGCTACCTAAGAGCTCACCTCAAGTTAGATACCTAAATTGGGAATTCAAGAGCCCAACTCAAAGATCCAAGAATAAAATTTTTAGCAAAATAAACCGTAGATCTAAAGGATCTAGCATTAACAAAGTTAAAACCAAGAGATTTAAGTCTCATACCTCAAGATCTAGCTAGGTCAAGCAAGATCAAGTAGGATCTAGTGTTGCTCCACTCAAGAAAAATCTTCTAAGCTTTAATACCTCAAGATCCTTCAAGCTAAGCCAAGATCTAGCTTGATCCTTGGTGATTTCCTCCACAAGCTTCAAGATCAAGAAGAAAGAGTGCAAGATGAAGCTTTCTTCCATCTTCATTTCTCTCTCTTACTCTTGGACCTCACTCCCTATCTCTCTCTCACTCACGGCTGCAACAAGGAGGAGAAGGAACAAGATGGAAGCTTTCCAATGGTGTCATCAAGTTCCAAGAAATTGAAAAAGAAGATGAAGTTGAAGAAGACTTGTTTTCTCTCTCTATTCTCTCTCTCTCAAACTCGGTTCTCTCTCTCTCTAATGCTTCTTGAGGCTGGCTGAAAATGGAGTGCAAGGAGCAAGAATTGTGGCTTATTATAGACAAGATACTCGGTCATCCTTAATTCAAGGAAAAAGTGACCAACTACCACCTTTTTGTCGCGTCGATGTGTGACGCTTCAATTTTTACTGATTTTTCTTCTTTCGGCACTTCTCTACTATAAATATATCTCTGTAGTATCTCTACATATGTTCGAGTTCACCTTAAAGTCACTATTCACTTCACAGCTCAAAAATCAACTCTTAAACTGGTCGAAACCAAACACCGGCAATTAATTCACGAAAAATTATTTGAATTAGAAAATAATAACTCAAAGAATAAATTCACTAATATTTTAGTGAATAAACATAATATAAATATTTTTATTTAATTTTCATTAAAAATATATTTTTGAAGCCCTCACATCCTTCCCCCCCTAGAAGAATTTCGTCCTCGAAATTCATACCTTGATTTATAATCCACTCTAGATATTTCTTTCAAATCTCCTCTTCAACTCCCCATGAATGCCACTGACGTCATGGTTAGTCTTATAGCATCACTATAAATCCATGATGTTCATATTGGTCGATAATAGTACTCTTGGTATATATCCTTACTAATCTCCCATTGGCGATATTCTTATAAAATCTCATCTTTCTTAGCAATTAAGACCGAGCTTCCAAGGTGATTCTCGCAACTCGAATAACTGTTACTCCTATAAATCATTTAATCACATTTTTATTTCTCATCATTAATACAGCTTTTGATTTCATCTTATCCATCTTATCTCATGTAAACCATATATCCGTAATATCTCACATAAGTCGAAGAACTAATCTCCTCACGTACATTTATAAATCCACATATCTTATTAATGTGCCAATCAAGAGTAACAAAGGATCACTCACCAATTAAACTCATTTTCACCTTACCACAACAGTCACAAATCCATCTTTTTGACATAATCAAATCCTGAGATGAAACATGATATAACAAGACTTTCACTAATCCCTCGTCCATAAGAAACAACAAATTTCACTTCCATATCTCATTCAACATTACCAATTTTAATTCTCTAAACTTAATTCTAATCTCATAAGGCCTTTGATGAAAATCAAAGGGAAGTCTACAAATATTTAGGGCAAAAGTCTAGGTGTAAGAATGGAATGAAAATGTTATTTAGAATCAAAGAAAGTGAATAGAACCAAGGAAAGTAAAGGAAAGAATGCAAAAGAGAAGGAGCAAAGTTGACAGCTTTGCCATCTTTTTGGTTTATCTGGAATTTCATTTATTGGATTGAGATGCGTTTTGTGCCATTTCAAAGCTAGAACGTAGGGCCACATTTCATATGAAGACTTCGAAATCAAATTCATGCATTTCTATGGTCAAAACAATAATCACAGAAGTGTAAGAAACTGTCGGGTTAGAATCAGGTCACTTGAGCTGTTTCGGGAAAATGACCATAATTCCAAGTATGAAAGTTGGAATTGAATGCCATCAGTGGCATTTGAAACTAGATTCATAGAGATTTCAATGGTATAAAAATCAAGCTCTAAGTCATTGCTAATTGATACTAGAAAATCTAAGAAGTTGACTGAAATTGCTCCCTGATTTCAGCTCAGTTTACAAAATTTCCAACAAGAATTCAAGGCAGAAAATGCATAGTTTTGGTTCAGATTCAACATACAAGTAAAGGTTGATGTTTTGACAAGTTCACTGAACAAGAACTTGTCCAAAATTATCAAGAAAAAGTGGAAATCAAAGCTAATTTACTTCCCCTATTTTGGCCATCGCAAAACAGAATTTCCACTAACAATCTCTCATCATTTGATCCACAATCCTTCCAACTTTTCCAAGCAAATCCACGAGATCCTCTCATTAACATATCAAGAAACATCTAGCCAAGATCCTTAACAAGTATAACCATGAAAATTTACACATAAATTACCCTAATTTAATTTGTCATCTTGAGCAATTCAAATTAATAACTTAACAAGAAAACACAAGATTCCTCCCTTAAGGTCATCCCTTTTGTCCTCAAATTCAACATCCTACCATCAATGATGAGGGTACTCAAATAGTAAAGAGTATTTACCCCAAATCTTTATACCATGTCCTTAATCTATATACATTATTCCCCAATCTTAGAATGGTCTAGATCTACACTTCGACGTTACTTTTTGGTTTCCATTTCTCACATAAGTTTACAGCTAGAGATGTCCCAAGAGGTAAGGATCCTATCAATGATGAGGGTACTTAAAAAGTAAAGAGTATTTACCCCAAATCTTTATACCATGTCCTTAACTATATACATTATTCTCCAATCGTAGAATTGTCTAGATCTACACTTCGACGTTACTTTTTGGTTTCCATTTCTCACATAAGTTTACAGCTAGAGATGTCCCAAGAGGTAAGGATCCTATTTTTAATCAAACCATCAATAATCGAAATGCCTAGGGAAGGATTACTAACTTTGTCATGATTCTTATGGAGGTCCCAAGTTTTAAAATAAATATGAGAAAATAGAATAAGGTAAAGTATTAGCAAACCAAACTCTAAAGAGAACCAAAATTCTTTATATATATAATCAAAATGAGGGAAGTGTGTCGAGTACATCGTAAGGTATGTTCACATCAAAAGAGGCACAAATGTCACATTTAGTCTACAAATATATTGAACCAAAAAGTAGTACTTAAAGCAGTTAACAATCATGCATTTACAGGGATGAGAACCACTCTAACGGTCTCTCTCACAAAAAGGGTACACAAAGCCCCAACTTTAAGCTCGG
The DNA here is from genome assembly GCA_013103745.1 of Gardenia jasminoides. NCBI lineage: Eukaryota > Viridiplantae > Streptophyta > Magnoliopsida > Gentianales > Rubiaceae > Gardenia > Gardenia jasminoides. The sequence goes on along the minus strand of CM023100.1, from coordinate 13,623,263 downwards.
CTAGCCTATCCAACCTCAGAAGCAGAAATTTCAGAGGTGGCAGTCTCCGAAGGGTCAAACTCCAAATACTGGGGATCTGTCTCGACCACAACGGCATCCCCTCCCATATCCTCATCACTAGCCACTACATCCTCCTCAACTTGATTAGCCTCAAGAACTCCCTCAACCATAGCCTCGCACTCGGCCACTACACTATTGGCCCACTCTCGGGCAACCTTCACAACTCTAGCCAATCGCTCGATAGTTGAGCGAACCTCCTCCTCAAGCTCACGAATCCGATCAACCTGAGTCCTCTCTACAGCTGTGAGCCTATCTACTTATTTTTGCAACTCCGTATTAATTCTGGTCAATCTCTTCCTCTCGTGATAGATAGATAAGACCACATGGTTAGGGTAAGCGTGCGTCCTCCGACACTCACAATCCCTCTTAGCTCTGGTCCTGGGGTTCTAGGCCCTATAAGCACCCCCCGGTCTTGGTCGGTAACAAATCACGGGTTGAAGATGTCTAGGCACATCATCATACCACTACGATCCATATCTTATAAGAACGAACTCAATTAGAACTTAATCGAACTTAGGCATCATTAACACTTAAACATAAATAATAGCTATCTCTTATATTTCTTTCAAACCTACTAAACTCTCAAAAACTTAATAATTCTAAATCTCAACCAATCATCAAGTGATAAAGTCACCTTATACTTAACACACAATCTAATCCCACAGTCCGACATCCTAAACTTTAAGTCTAGAATACAATACAATGATCTGAAACCTAAGCACTGATACCACCTGTAACTGCCCCACCTCTCCCTAGCGTGCACCTTAAGGTATCAGTGGACCGCCCGCCTAACTCTCGCCAGAATTCACTCACTCAAACTGTCACTAATTCCTCCATACAAATTTCAATAAGAAATCTAAACCAATCGACAACTCCCAAATTCACTACTTCACCATTATAAACCCAAGATACATAAAGTTCAATTAGAGAATCATTTTACAATCTCAAAATATAATCATAGCACTTACTCATACATTCAAAGTTTTATGATACAATACCCAAATCCAAAGTTCAAGTTCTCAAGCTAGATACAAAATTAAACCCTAGTTCTAATGGTGTCGCCTTCACTTGGGCTCTCAGTCCCTGCTAAGGAAAACAAATTTAAAAGAATGAGCTAAATCCCATTAAGTTCTAAAAGACATGCAATTCACATAAAGCATATGATATTTCACTTCAAATCCACATTTAGAAACAAGCAAATAAAGAAAGCGAATAACATCACAATGGTGGGATATAGGGGCTCTCAGGAGCCAAGTTCCACGAAACTTGATCATCCAAATAGTTGACACTCCGTTAATTTTCATATAATCCATGTAGAACTCCACTTGTCAATCATCTCCGTCCATCGTTTCAACCCCCCAACCGGGCCCGCTCGTCAAAACACATAAAGAAAAGGTAACTGATACGGACTAAGAGGTGACTCCCGTCCTAATAGGCGTAGCACTTACTCCCGTTTAGTTCACACATAAATTGATTATTGCTCTTCAAAAGGGACGAGTCCATACACCAAGTCCAGAGCACACACATCACATAAATAACCCTATGACTCGTTATTTCTTCTCGGCCTAGGCCTAGCCTACAGCTCGAGTCGAATGACTTACCGATAGGGCTCAAGAATTCTTGAAATTTCACACGCACATAAGTCATTTCAAAACACTTTCACAATTGTTTCCATTCAAATAGAGGTAAGTGCGATAAAGTACACACTGCTCCATTTGATGGTTTGATAAACCAAATTTTCACATCAAAGTACTTATCCAAGCATAATTCAAGTCAAATTCACATAATCAAGTTTCATGCATGGGAACTCACCAAAATGGCAAGGTTCAATCTCCAAGTTTGGCGTGATTTCAAATCCGTCCACACTTCTTATAAACAAGTAAAGAAAAGAAATAAGTTTCGCTCCACTAATAGGGAAACTAAATGCAAATAAACATAGTCATTTATTTGATCAAAATTCTTCCCAAAAATTCGTCCAACTTTTCTCGAGTGAAGAAGTAGTCACTCGAGTCAAAAAACACCATAAGAGCTTTCATTTTCAAATCGATACATTATTTAAACCAAATACTCCCTCGATGTATTCCATACTCGCAACTTCTCAACTTTCAGGAACAAAGAAATCAAGTGAGGTTTTTCACCTCGAAAATCACCCATTCGAGTTTAAACTCAACACTAAACCTAAATCAAGGTTTTAACATATGTTTAGAACAACTTTCACCAATCATCGGCGCATGAAAATCATTAAAAATAGTCAAAATATTTCAACTACTCAAATCTGTCCAAGTAGTACATTTTCCCAAAAATTAGTGAAGACTCAACTTTTCACTATTAAAATTCAAGATTTCAACTCCATTCAAGCATGTACTCATAAATGAACACAATACATATTTATTCAGACAAAATCGAGTCAGGAAACATAATAAAATTTCAAAATTAGGCATCATAAAATTTCCAAGTGTGGTTCGGCCAGTGAGCAACTCATTTCTTCAAGATTTTCACTAATTTTCTTACTTTCTAACAACAAAATAATTTCACCTCATAAACAACAACCACCAACCACGTCCTCAAGTCCGCTACCTAAGAGCTCACCTCAAGTTAGATACCTAAATTGGGAATTCAAGAGCCCAACTCAAAGATCCAAGAATAACATTTTTAGCAAAATAAACCGTAGATCTAAAGGATCTAGCATTAACAAAGTTAAAACCAAGAGATTTAAGTCTCATACCTCAAGATCTAGCTAGGTCAAGCAAGATCAAGTAGGATCTAGTGTTGCTCCACTCAAGAATAATCTTCTAAGTTTTAATACCTCAAGATCCTTCAAGCTAAGCCAAGATCTAGCTTGATCCTTGGTGATTTCCTTCACAAGCTTCAAGATCAAGAAGAAAGAGTACAAGATGAAGCTTTCTTCCATCTTCATTTCTCTCTCTTACTCTTGGACCTCACTCCCTATCTCTCTCTCACTCACGGCTGCAACAAGGAGGAGAAGGAACAAGATGGAAGCTTTCCAATGGTGTCTTCAAGCTCCAAGAAATTGAAAAAGAAGATGAAGTTGAAGAAGACTTGTTTTCTCTCTCTATTCTCTGTCTCTCAAACTCGGTTCTCTCTCTCTCTAATGCTTCTTGAGGCTGGCTGAAAATGGAGTGCAAGGAGCAAGAATTGTGGCTTATTATAGGCAAGATACTTGGCCATCCTTAATTCAAGGAAAAAGTGACCAACTACCACCTTTTTGTCACGTCGACGCGCAACGCTTCAATTTTTACTGATTTTTCTTCTTTCGGCACTACTCTACTTTAAATATATCTCTGTAGTATCTCTACATATGCTTTGGTTCACCTTAAAGTCACTATTCACGTCACAACTCAAAAATCAACTCTTAAACTGGTCGAAACCAAACACTGGCAATTAATTCACGAAAAATTATCTAAATTAGAAAATAATAACTCAAAGTATAAATTCACTAATATTTTAGTGAATAAACATAATATAAATATTTTTATTTAATTTTCATTAAAAATATATTTTTGAGGCCCTCACAAAAATTGCAAAAAAACTGAATCAGTGAGGCATACCTCACTGATCCCTAAGATTTGCGGACCCTTTTGGAAAAATCAATTAGAAACATGACCTTTTCCATGGAACTTACACCACGTTTATGCATTGCATATCATTGTATTTTCAAGCCAAATTGTAGAAAAGCAAGGGAACTTCACTCAAACTTTCTTCTTTTCTTCATTTCATGGCCACAGCGCCTGCACTTCACTAATTTCTTCATTAAACATTATGTGTAATCAACATTAACATAATTTGGAGTTATGTTTAACATACATTTGCATCATTTAACATATTATTGGTGTGCTTGATCTTCATATGGCCTTTAAAGGTTTAATTGCATGAAGTTCATGTTAAGACCAATTTGAGTGTATAAAAGGCACTATCATATCATATTTCACTTGTATAAAATTTTTGTGATGAATTTCTTTAACTTTGATTAGTAGTTTGCATTTTCACCTTTTACATATCCTCAGATGAACATAAACTTGCATGCTGACTATGTGAAAATATTATGTGATGCATGAGGCTACTAAATAGACTCCACATGAATTGTTTATGAAGTTTATGGCATAATTTTGCAAATTTAGTACATGTGGAACTATTAGATCTATTATGCTTTGTAGTTGATCATTCTAAACATCATTTATGCCAAAATATGTCTTGAATCTCTATTACTAAGTTTTTTTTTCAACTTTTAGCATCTAATGATTGTCTTATGGAACTTATGCAATCTTTGATCATTTCACAAGGATGAGATCATAAGGGAATCAAGTCAAAAATTGGAGCTCAATATTGAGGGTGGCTTTCTTTTAACTCAAATTCTTTCTTTTCACACATTGAGGACAATGTGTATTTTAAGTGTGGGGGAGAAGGGAAGGAGGTTCAGAATTGTGGTGAAATTGTCAAATTTTTTCTAAATCGTTCAAAATTGTTCAAATTTCTTCCAAAGTTTTTCAAAATTTTTTCATGAAAATGAGAAGTTCTAAAGTCTCTATTTTGGAGTACATTTTATGTGTCTTGAAGGATTTGATTTCTCATTTGACTTGAGAATGGCTATTTTGTAACTAGAATTTTTGTTATGAAGAAAGTATATTTTGTAAAGTGGAAGGAATTATGCCTTAAATTTTGCATACTTGACAATTTTTCTATCTTGATAGAATTTCAGAAAGTGAGTGATGAATATGGTCGATGTTTGAATTACTCATTCTATTTGAGTGTATAAAAGGCACTATCATATCATATTTCACTTATATAAATATTTTGTGGTGAATTTCTTTAACTTTGATTAGTAGTTTGCATTTTCATCTTTTACATATCCTCACATGAGCATAAACTTGCATGATGATAATGTGAAAATGTTATGTGACGCATGAGGCGACTAAATAGACTCCAAATGAATTGTTTATGAAGTTTATGGCATAATTTTACAAATTTAGTACGTGTGGAACTATTGGGTCTATTATGCTTTGTAGTTGATTATTTTAAACATCATTTATGCATAAATATGTCTTGAATCCCTATTACTAAGTTTTTTTTTTTTATTTTCAACTTTTAGCGTTGAATGGTTGTCTGATGGAACTTATGCAGTCTTTGATGTTCATTTATATAAAAAAAGGCATTTCACAAGGATGAGATCATAAAAGACTTAAGTCAGAAATTGGAGCTCAATATTGTGGGAGTCTTTCTTTTAACTCTTATTCTTCCTTTTCACACATTGAAGACAATGTATATTTTAAGTGTGGGGAAAGAGGGGGAGGAGCTTCATAATTGTGGTGAAATTGTTAAAAATTTTCTAAATTGCTTAAAATTGTTCAAATTTCTGCTAATCTTTTTCAAAATTTTCTAATGAAAATGGGAAGTTCCAAAGTCTCCCTTTTAGAGTATTTTATGTGTCTTGAAGGATTTGATTTCTTATTGGACTTGAGAATGGCTATTATATAACTAGAATTTTTGTTATGAAGAAAGTATATTTTGTAAAGGGGAAGGAATTATGTCTTAAATTTTACATACTTGACAATTTTCCTATCTTGATAGAATTTCACAAAGTGAGTGATGAATATGGTCGATATTTGTATTACTCATTCTATTTGAGTGTATAAAAGCACTATCATATCATATTTCACTTGCATAACTATTTTGTAGTGACTTTCTTTAACTTTGATCAGTAGTTTGCATTTTCACCTTTTGCATATCCTCAATGAACATAAACTTGCATGATGATTATGTGAAAATGTTATGTGATGCATGAGGCTACTAAATAGACTCCAAATGAATTGTTTATGAAGTTTACGGCATAATTTTGCAAATTTAGTACATATGGAACTACTAGGACTAATATGCTTTGTAGTTGATCATTCTAAGCGTCATTTATACCTAAATATGTCTTCAATCCCTATTACTAAGTTTTTTTTTAATTTTCAACTTTTAGCATCTAATTGTTGTCTTATGGAACTTATGCAGTTTTTAATGTTCATTTACATAGAAAATGGCATTTCACAAGGATGAGATCATAAGGGACTCAAGTCAAAAATTGGAGCTCAATATTGAGGGAGTCTTTCTTTTAATTCTTATTCTTCCTTTTCACACATTGAGAACAGTGTGTATTTTAAGTGTTTTGGGGCCGAGGGAGGGGGTTCATAATTATCGTGAAATTGTCAAATTTCTTCTAAATGGCTTAAAATTGTTCAAATTTCTTCTAAATTTTTTCAAAAATTTTTTTTATGAAAATGAGAAGTTCCAAAGTCTCCCTTTTGGACTATATTTATGTGTCTTGAAGGATTTGATTTCTCATTTGACTTGAGAATTGCGATTATATAACTAGAATTTTTGTTGTGAAGAAAGTATATTTTGTAAAGTGGAAGGAATTATGTCTTAAATTTTGCATACTTGACAATTTTCCTATCTTGATTGAATTTCACAAAATGAGTGATAAATATGATCAATACTTTAATTACTATTTCTATGATCATCTCATGTGAAAAAAAAAAGAAGAGAAGTAAAAGGAAAAAGAAAGGTAAGAGCTCTACTCCAATGATTCTTGTGGCCTAGCAACTGGGGTCGACTTTCGCATGAAAGAGCTCTTGAATTAAGAGTATACAAAGCAACTGTAGTAAGTGACGTGTTGAGGAACCAGTGGTTTTCATCTACCATTGTCGATCTTTGTGTCACAAAATATTTTCACTACTTAAGGAAGCTATGTAGTGTGTTATTAATAAATTAAGTGCAAAATAAAGATGATCTTGAGTAGTGTGCTTTGACTTGACCATATGAATTCCTTGAAAGTGAGATTGAGCTGAGGGGAGTAAATGGGTTGAGTTAGTTTTAATTTTTAATATAGTTCTCTTTCATTTACCTGGTATGATGAGCATTTGTGGTCAAATGAACGGTTGTGTAATGGTTATTTACTTTGTTTTTGAGGAATTGAATTTGAAAGAATGCATGAACATATGATCTTAAGGAATGCATTTGAACTTTTTGTGAGGTTTTTGGTTCTTATTACTTGAGGATAAGCAATGGTTCAAATGTCGGGGAGCTTGATTAGCATATAATTTACTAAATTTTAGTTACGTATTAATGTGTGTTTTGGTGTGTTTTTAATACAAAATGAAAGGATTGAACTCCTTTATAATTGTTTTTTGTGCAAGAGTGTTCTATTAACCAAATTATGCAAAAGTGTGGTTTAATGTGTTAATTTGATATGTTTTTATAGGTTTTGGGTTTAAATTAAAATTAAGGGTTAAATTAAAATTAAGTGCAAACTTGAGGATCAATGTGATCAAAAGTAGTATATTTGTACTGATATGCAACCCAGAAGTGAAAGATAATAGTTCAAGGATCAATCAGATTGCGTTTCTCTCTAATTGAAGACAGAGGAGGTAGATCCACAATGCAATCCATGGTTTTGCCTCACAAATCCTGATAATGATAGCTTTCAAGTTATTGCAAATTGTAGCCCATTTCTGATCAATTTCTAGTCCAAAATTTTGATTGCTGCTGTACAAGTTAGACTTGGATAAGTATAAAATCACTTTATGTGAACATTATGAAGACATTTCTTTTTCCAAAACATCTATAAATACCCCTTGATCCTCAATGATTCAAACATGTATAAAAATGTGGAATAGAAGTAGTAAAGAAGCTAGTGTTTAGTTCTAATTTCTTAGTTTAATTCTATTTTTATATTGAATGTAGTTTAGTGTCCAAGAAAGCTTTGAAGACAAAGTGAGAGGTACTCTTTACTTAGCTTATTTGAAAAATCAACTTGTGAAAGAATTTAAGAGTTCAACTTCAAGAAATTAAATAAGAATTCTTCTTCCTTAAGTTTTGTATCTTATGCTTAATTGATATGTGTTGTTGCAAGTTCTCTCTATATTTAGATGTGCTTAATATTATATTCACCTAAGCTTTTTACCTCCTAGAAAGAAGATGAACTTGTTGTAGTTTTTGTTCTGAAGTAGTTAAGTATGATTATGTCCTCCATGATTTTGCTAGCTTGAGAACTTGTGCTTGCTGTTTATGGTTGATTAGCCACCAACAATGAATCATTTGATGATTGATGAGTAATGAAAGTTTCCTTCAAATAGATATTCTCACAAAAGTAGTGAATATGGTTGGTTAGATTTTCATAAAATAACTTCATTGAACTTGTCTAACTTGTGTATAATAATTTCTCTATAAAAATAGGTTAAGCAAAGATTCAAGGAGTTGAGGAATTAGCAAAAGCGATTTCCAACAATTACATGTTCATTAGCGAAAGCGATGACATGCTTTAGGAAGTTATTACATTAACAAATCATTGAAATAAAAACATAATTAATCTAACTAACTTCTACCTTGATTTAATAAGGCATCCTAATCCATAGGATTCCTCCTATTTGATCTTTAAACTAATTCAATCTAATTTGTTAATTTCCTTTACCTTATTTCTTGTAAAGTTAGCGCCAAAAGGGTCGATTCTGCCATCTTAATGGATGGTTTTATTGCTTAATTACTATGGTTGGTTCTACCACCTAATACTACCTTAATGGTTGGTTATACTGCCTATGCTTCTCTTTTAGTTTCTTTTTATTTTTACTATGGCCAGTTGTACCGCCTAATTGCTTTTTATTTATTAGTTGCCTAGATAATAAAACAAGTGATTAAACTTTTGTTGTGAGGGCTCTAAAATTTTATTCTTTTTTTCAAAAAATAAATAATAATAATAGTAATAATTATTTTACTTGTTTTGTATTAAATTATTGGTACTTATATTTATTATATAGCCTCTTTTTATATTTCAATAGATCTTTTCAATTACTTTGTCTAGTTTCCTATCGGCTAGTGTTGTGTGACTATTTTGGAGGAAACTTGAAATAGATGATAAAATAATGTTCGTTGAAGGAAATCTAGTAAAAGATAATTAATGATGTGTGGGATGAACTTTAAAGAGACTAGAGGGAGTTTTGGTGCAAAAAGAGATAAAGTTGTGGATAAGATAAGATTTTCTTAGATTATGAACCAATAGGAGCGTGACAAATGGCCACCCCATTACCACTCCTTTTTCTTGCAAGACTACAAGTAAGCTATACCATAAAACTCACTTGTTTCTCCAAACTCTTTCTCACTCTATTTTCTCTTTCTTCCTTCCACTTTTTTCTTCCTCTCTTTTCTCTCCTTTGGCTGATCCACTCACGAAGAAAAAGAAGGGAGAAAACTTCATTTTCTTGGCTTCAATCTTGCAATCTAAGCTTCTCCACTTCAAGTCACATCTCGGAACTAACTCAAGCTTGGTGTAGGAGGTTGGAAATGGAAGATTTCAAAGGTTCTTGAGCTTGATCTTGTGGTTGTGTAGCTTGGAAGAGAGGTAAGATTCTTCCTAGTGATTCTTGCACTTATTTTGGTTAGATCTAAGTAGATCTAGGAAATTTTGGCAATAATCATAGGTTGGACATGTTAGAGATCCAAGCTTTAGGTAGCGGACTTGAGGAGGCCTTTTAGGTAGATGCCTTGAGGAATTTATTGCATTTTATGGTTGTGATTATGGGTAAATGTTATCATTTCAACCATGGAAATGATAGATTCACTTGATTTACGTTTGATCTATGGTGGATTTAGTAATTTACTTGAAGAAATAGCACTAGATGTTCTAGTGGCTAAACTACAATCATAGATCTTGATTTGTTGGTTAGATTTTGTTAGGAATTGGCTATTTGTACCATAGGGCTAATGATTGATGAAGCTCTTATGGATTTGAGTGAGATTATACTGAATTAATGGTTGATTTTTGGAGAAAATTTTGAGAAAAAACCCGCTAGGCTGGCCGAACGGAAGCTGGAAATTTGCAGCCTTGATTTTCAAAAATTTGTGATGTTTTTTGGCAAGATTTTACTCAAATAACATTGTATTATGTTCAACCATGAGTGTATGTCGATTTGAGGTCAAAATCTTGAATTTTGGATGGTAAAAAGTGGAGTTTTTCATTAAATTTTGGATAAAACTATTGTTTGGGCTGATTTGGATATCCGAAATTGTTGTGGCTATTTTCTTGATTTTTGTGCCTCAAATTTTGGTGAAAACTATACTAGATATATGTTAATATTTTCATTCGAGTATGCATGTTAAGTTTGAGCATAAATGGGTGAATTTTGAGGTTCAAACCTCACCTTATTTTTGTTAATCTAAAAGTGAGAAGTTGCATGCACGTAGTAATTATTTGGAAAATTTGGTTTTTAAACGACGTGCCGATTTCAAATGGAATCTTTTATGTTATTTTTCTACTCAAATTGGTTACTCTTCACTTGAGGAAATTTTTGGATTGAACTAGTAACTATACTAACTTTAGTTTAGTTTCATGAATTGTTGAAGCGAAACTTATTAATTTTCTTTACTTGTTTATAGGAGGTGTTGGTGACTGTGAAAGCGATCCTAACCTAGATTGTGAGCTTTGATAACTTGGTGAGTTTCCATGCATGTTACTTGACTTGAATTTGCAAATATTTCATAAGATTGTGATTTGTTTATGTGAACTTGAAAGTGTGACTTGACATGGATTATGTTTTGGTTAAGTGACATGACTCGTAAACTTGGTTTGCTGATCCTTCAAATGGGGGTAGTCTATATTTTATCACACTCATTCCTATTTGAATGGTGACATACGTTTATGCGTGTTGTGTTGTGACTAGATGTGCATGTTAATTTCGGGAATTCTTGAGACCTTTCGGTAAGTTGATCAATTCGAGCCATTGGCTAGGCCAAGGTTGAGGAGATTTGACAAACCATAGGGTTACGTGACGTGACATGTGCTTTGGATTTGACATATGGACTTGTCCCTTTGGAGAGCAATACATAATTTACGTGTTTGGTGAACGACCAGACGGGGATTTTGGTAGGAGTAAGGAGAAAGTGAAGTTCTACATGGATATTATATGTGAAAGTTGTCGGAATGTCAACTATGTGAAATGTGCTCAAGGTTCGTGAAAATTAGCTCCTGAGAGCTACCTGTATCCTTCCCTTGTGTTGTTATTCTCTTTCCTTATTTTCTTTTAAATGTGAATTTGAAGTGGAATTTTCAAGTGTTCTATGAGAATTGCATGCCTTTTTGCAACTCACTAGGCGTTAGCTCATTCTTTTAAATTTGTTTTCCTTAACAGGGATTGAGGACCCGAGTAAAGGTGCAACTAGTTAGAATTGGATCTTATCTTTTGTATCTTGCCTTAGAGCATTGGACTTGGTATTTGGAATTTGTAAGATGAACCTCTAGTCGTATATCAAGTACGTTGGTTGTATTTTATTAGTTGGGTTGTAAGTTGAATCGAGTTGCATTTATTAAGTAGTAGTTTGATTTAGAATTGTTGTCTAAGTTTGCTTTAAGTTTTCAAAGAAGAGTTATTAGTCATTTGAATGAGTGAGCCCTGGTGAGAATTAGGCAGGCAGCCCGCCGAACCCTTTGGTTCACCCTAGGGAAAGGTGGGACTGTCACAGGTGGTATCAGGCCTAGGTTTGAATAATCTGGATAGATTTAGAGTTATTAGAACAATTGTGAATATTAGTAGAATAGAAAGAAGAGTTAGAACATAGTGACTAGGTATGTTTAAGCGTTAAAGGTACTTAAGTTTCTAATTGAGTTTATTTTTGTAGGTTATGGATCAGAATGGTGATGGTGAGTCTCTTAGGATCCGTCGTCCTATGATTTGCTATCGACCGAGGACAGGAGGCCCTTGTTTGACCTATAACCCGATGACTAGAGCTAGACGACAGTGTAAGTGGTGGAGGACTCATGTCTACCCTGATCACATCGTCCTACCACTATACCATGAGAGAAGAGGTCTGACTAGGACCAATAGGGAGCTTAAAAGGAGATGGATAGGATGAGAGTTGTGGAGCAGGCTCAGACAGATAGGATTCGCGAGCTTGAGGCTGAGGTTCGCGTGACTACTAAGAGATTGGTTAGTGTGGTGAGGGTTGCCCGAGAGTGAGCTGACGGCATTGTAGCAGAGTGTGAGGTCCTGGTTGATGGAGTACTCAAGGCTAACGGAGTTGAGGATAATCAAGATGATGAGTCTCCTAGTGATGAGGACATAGGAGGAGATCCTATGAGCGAGTCTTCTGGGGATGCAAGCGTGGTCGATGCTGATCCTCAAGACTTAGAGACCGCCACTTCAGAGACTGCCACTTCTGAGACCTCCGCTTCTGAGGCTGATTAGGCCAGTAGGGCTTGAAGGTGGGACACTGTGTATCCCTTTTTGTGAGAGAAATCGTTAGAGTGGTTCTCATCCCTGTAAATGCATGCTTGTTAACTGCTTTAAGTACTGCTCTTTTGTTTGATTGTACTTGCAAACTTGACGTGATTTTGTATCTCTTTTGTTATGAGCATGCCCATCTGATGTACTCGTTGCACTTCTCTTATTTTGAAATATGTATATAAAGTGCTTCAATTTCCTTTAGAGTTTGACTTACTAATCTTTTATTTCTATATCTATTTTTAAAATGTCCGGCCTCTATAAGAATCATGGAGGGTAGAAGAGGCCGGGGTCGAGAGCGAGGGGTTAGACAACCCCACAATGTGAGAGGTGACCCAGAGTCGGCCGCCGACCAAAATCATGGACCTAGAGTTGAGGTTGTGAAGCATGTAGCCACCGTCATTAATCAGATGATCGACATTCTAGAAAGTTTGGCCAATCGTCATGGTCCTAAGCCTATGGACTAACCTAGGAATCAAGAGAAAGGAGGGGATAGAGTCTTGTTAGGAGGAGAGTTAGTATGGCTCTTCTTAGACATACCTTTTTCGAGATAAGCAAAGAAGTAGGGATCTAAATAAGGTGCGAGACTTTTGAATCAAAGAATATGTGTGATTCTTTGGGTGAATGGTTCAGTGATTTAAGATAAGCATAAGAGAGAATAATTATCACTTGTTTAAGCGCCAAGGATAGAAGGAGGTGTTATAGAATCTCTAGTTGTTGTCTTATTTGAGTTTTGATCTCTTGTCTATTAATTTAGAGATTTTGGTTTATCTTGTATATCAATATCAGAAGTTGACAAATTAGGGATATGAAGAAATTGGAGGAGATGCAAGAAGAAATAGAGGTTCTTCGGAAGGAAATAGAAATTCAGACAAGACTTGCTACATATTGGGAAGGATGATGGAAACAAGAGTACACAGAAAAAACTGATATAGTGAGCAAGTACATGAAAATAGAAAAGAAATATGAAAGGATATATGAGGAGTTACAAAATAAATCTGAACTGATGTGTTCAACTATTCCAATTGCATCTCAAGGTACTCCTAGCAAACAAGTTAGAAAAGATGAAGGAAGTTCATGCGATGCCAAAGGGAAACGCAAAGAGGTTAGTGGAGATAAATTTGAAGTTGCAAATAGATGAAAGAAGAAAAAAAATAATGGGTGTTTCCTGAAGAAAGATGTAGTTGTTAAGTGTGAATTTTGTGACAAACTTCATAGTGGAATATGTCGTCGGAAAATTGGTGCATGTCTCAGGTGTGATGAATTTGGGCATCAAGTAGGGATTGCCCAAAACAATGGATTAAACTATGGCGAATCTGATGTAATTGTCTACACTAGCAATTGTTGATGTATTGACTAAAATAGTCTTATCTAGTGTAGCAACAAGTTGTAATTATGTAGCAATTTGAACTCCTTTAGATCTACTTCTTTGATGCCATATTTTTCCTGTGAAGCCTTCTAAAACTTTTTGGTAATAGGGTAAGAAGTTTTATAGAAACTATAAAAGTCATTATAATACTAACAATGGAAATCAACAAATTCCCCTTTTTTCTGAATTTTTCTTTTTAAGCATTCTTTTATAATTCTATCTCATTACTTGAGATCTTCTCATAATTTTTTCTCCATCCATGGCTAGGCTACTCAAATCACTTGAGTTGATGTTAGAATTTGTAAGTTGAACTTCATCTTCATTTGAATTACCTTAAAATTGTTGTTGCACTAGAACAAAAATACAAATGGTAAATAAAAAATTAACAATAGTTGTAACAATAATTATAACAATTCTAAAATCAACTATAATAAAATAGTTAAAATTGATAATATAATAATGCATAAATGTGGTGGATTGAGGCATGAATATGTAGCTTTCTTTAAGGTGATTCAAGTCTCCACAGAAGAATCAACTTCGGTTTAGCAAGATCTCTAACTTATCACCCCTAGAATACAATAGCCCAACCACATTTACTGTCTCTCTCATTAGTCTACACAACTAAGAGAGTATAACTCCACTTATACTAGTTTTTCTTGCCAAGTTATGAGATCGAAAAATAGAGAAAATAGATTTTTTTTTCTTATTATTTATAACTCTCATAGTATAAGAAGTAGTAGCATTAGTAACTTTTTCTAACTCAAACTTCACAAACATATATAGATGATGAAAGTCAAACAAAAACATAAGTGATAGTTAAAATAAACTACTAGTATTTTCTATCTCTAGCAGCATTCTTATATATGTTTGCAGAGTTAGTCAAATCATAAGCTACAATATAATGGTAACAATAAGAGAGTTATTGTCTACTTAGTATTGAAGGTTGCAAATATTGTTGTAATTGAAAACCTATAATTCTACCAATAGTGGTGAATTCATGAGCATTAGTCAAATACTAAAAACTTTACCATATTCTCTCCTTGTTACTTATAATTTAACATAAAAATTGAATATTCTATTAAATTACTACAACAATATATGTAAACGAACCTTGTTAATTGATGAATTTATAAGAATCTTTGTTTACAGGAGTATCATTAGAGAGAATATAACTACAAGTTTTAGACAATAGTTCTATTTGCTGCATAAAATTTATGCAAAGTCTAAAAAACTTGAAAATTTACAAAGCTTTTTTTCCCCTTATTTTTAAAGCAAATGTTCCTCATGTAAGAAAATCCTATAGCAAGTTTCATGAGGTTCACAAGATGGACAAGAAAACAATTTTATAATATTAAATAGGCAAAATTATCTTAGCCAAGGTTTCAATAGCTATTATTTTCCCTCAATCTGCCTTTCTAAAAGCTTGAAATCCAACTGTCAACCAATAATCATTGACTAGATTCTGGATGGTGGATTAATTATATTTTCCTATTAGTTCTTGAACTTTTATTCTCTAAAACAGGGTTAATTATAGTTAATTTCTCACTTATCAGTATAATTAAACTCTTTTTAAGCCCAATAAATTAGTTAAGCACAATGGCGGAATTAGAAATTGTGGCCAGGGGCAATCATCAACGTATAGACGTGTAGCAGAATTAAATCTTTAATATGCATGATTGTATATCCTTATGATTGATTGTTGCTTTAGATTTACATCATGGTTGTATTTAAACTAAAAATGGTTGAGTTTTTTTTTATAAAGTGAATCCATGCAACATTTTATATATAAAGAGATAATTTTAGAAATTTAAAGGACAAGACATAAATAAATATTCAAACTTTGTAAAAGGTATGACATAAGGAACTTTACAAAATTATGGGTATAGAATGTGCAAACGAGTGGTTTTAGAAAATTGAGGGGGTGTAAATAAGGTGCAAAAATGAAAATACTACAAAAAAGTCAAGCCCATTTTATAATTTCATAAAACTTGAAGAGGAAATAGGTGTTTTTAGAAAATTGAGGAGATGCAAAAAAAGTGTAAAAGTAAAAACAGTAAAAAATATATATCAATCCCATTTTATAATTTCATAAGGTATGTGTGGCTTCACACCACTAGTTGAGCATCGAGAAATGACTTGCATTGCAACTACACACACACTTGCTCTCTCCGTAGCACCCAACTCATCCCTACAAATATTTAGGTACACACACAAACACACATATTATATATACATAATCTAAAATATTTGAAGCCTTAAACATCATATCTTGTGGTAGTATAGCATTGCATCTAGTATGTCTCTACCTAGAGTTTAATGGCCACTTTGAGACGTAGTCAACATACTGTGTGTAAGGGCCATGAGAATCGTAACTTAATACTTGGTTAAATAACTCTGTGTGTGATTATTGTTTGATTGAAAATGTACTTTAAAATTTCTAAAGCCCTAGTTTTCATCTGGGAAAATTATAAAATACTTAGTTCGGAAACCCTAATCCCATAATTGAGTTTTGTTGGTGAACAACTCGAATTTCTCCGATTTAACCATTGTAGGATTCCATCATGAAAACCCTAGACTAATTGCAATAAGACTCACTATCATTAGTTATACTAGACTTAACCACATCCTTCTTCAATTAAATTCGATTGATGTTTCTTAGGAAAAAAAAAAAGAGGAAATTTGATTACGTTAAATCCAAGCCAAATTTCGGACTTCAACAAAATTTTCCAGTTTAGAAGTTTTGTCACTCTTGAACCATTTCATGAACCACCAAATTGAATCATCATTGAGCCGTTTCACTCCAGCCCAATTGGACTGAAATTCACAGCTTCAAACCACCAGGGATTCTCTCCAAAATCACCTGCATAATCTTCCCAAAATTCCAGCAAGAATTCAGCCGTCTCTCTCTCTTCTAATCCTTGGCTGCCATTTGTCAAGATGAAGCTGAAATTTCTAGCAGCAAGGATGCTCTCTTCTCCCTCCCCATAACCGGCAGCATGCTTGGTTCAAGCAGGGGATTCTCAGCTTTGTTAGGCAGCAAATGATGGTCCACCTTCAACCATGCCCAATGCATGAAAGTGTGACAGCCCCACCTCTCCCTAGGGCGAACCCTAAGGTATCAGCGAGCCGCCTGCCCAGCTCTCGCCGGGACTCACTACAGATCCTTAGTTCAAATGCAAATAACAAAATACATCGATATCCTCAAATCAACTGTAACATTTAAACCCCAAAGTTTCCTTAACGAACCACAAACGTCCCGAACTATAATTACAGATACAAAAGTTTATCCATCCAAAATTCCATTAGTACAATTCAAAATACAAGGGCTACATCAGAATACAAGATTAGGTTTCCAAACCAATCGACCTAGTGTAACCCTTGGAAGCTCTCGATCTCAAATCCTGCTAAGGAAAACAAAGTTGAAAGGGGTGAGCTAAAAGCCCAAGAATGATCCTAATATCATACAAATCACACAAGAATTGGAGCAAAAATATATCGATAAGCACTCGGAGGTTAATATAATTCAGTTTAGAAGCATAAAATGTACAAACACATAATGGGAAATACCCGGTGAAAGGATACAGTTCCAGAAGCCGTTGCAGTCCGCCTTGTTCAATACTCAACCTCCTACCTCCTTATAACTCCTAGTGGTAATACTCGAGTATACCGTGCCCTAAGTACCAACCTACCCGACCAGTCCGCTCGAATAGGTCGATAAAGGGAAAAGGCCTTATTCAGCCCATGTGGTGAAGTACACATGGCCTACATCATGCAAGTAATATACAAACAATGGAAAAGCACGCTTGAACAAGAGAATACAAAGTAGGCCGAGTGTGATAAAGTACACACTCGCCTTCACATAATTATTAAAAGCATTTAAACATCGCCAACGAGTTTATTCACAAACATGCAAGGAACACTCACCAACAGTTGAGCGTAAACAAGACAATGTAGGCGGTTAAACACGATCTCCAACGTCCACAGAATCTCCTAAGATGTGAAAGTGCAAGTAAATTACTTTTCCGATTCCAAACTAAAAGGTTTGGCAAAATCCATTTTCAAAGGTGAAATGACGTGACATGCAAATACTCAATGAACTAAACTCTCATAAACACTTATAAACACCTAAAATAGAAAAAGAAGCACATACGTGGGCGTTGGGCAGAAAACGGACGATGACAACTCGAAAACGGAAAACACACATTGGAAGGTGGAAAACAGTTTTGACACCTTGTACGCCACTGCCCATATCTTAGGCTACAAGTGTCGGATTTGAGCGTACGAGGTGCCGTTTCGAAGCTAAGAGAACAACCTACAACTTTCGTGAAGACAACATCAACCCAGATTTACTCTATCTAGGTCAAAAACGCAGAAAAATTTTCGGGAATTTCGCCATCAGAATGTCCAACAGGCCAACTTCAAACGGGCATAACTCAGCGCTCACAAATCGAAATCAAGAAATTCCAAATGCGTTGGAAAGCTAGAACAAAGGGCTATAACTTTCGTGTTTTGGGCAAAAGCTAAATCACAAAGGAACGACACCAAAAACGACACCAAATTCGCTGCCGACAAAATCCTGTTTTCTCGCTCAACTCCCAAACGAATTTTTATGCAACCCAAAACGCATTCATGCAAATTCCATCGACTCGCCTGCGATTACAAACATGCAAAACAGCTCCTCACACACCTCACACCACTCCAAATCCGCACGCACATACACACACTACACACACAACAATCCACAAGTGGGAATTCAAGAGCCCACGTAATCGTTCAAATTTACACGCGGGTGGGAATTCAAGAGCCCACCAAACAACTAAACATGCAATCCAACCTTGATTTCTGCCATTAGCATTAAAGCCAAAACCCTAACCCTAACTCATGATCATGGCAAAGCATACATACATCAAATTCAACCATTCCAATCCATAACATCATTCCATAAGCTAAAAATAGGCATGAATCAAGCCATGAAAACTACCAAATCCTTCAATTTAAAATCTTCAACTCAACTCAAGCTTATAGGAAACTAGGAGAAACCTTTCTTGAGGTGGCTCTTGGTGAAACTTCAAGTGCTCAAGTCCAAGCTTCTCCTCCCAACTCCGAATCGAAATCGTACGGTTGAAAGTTTGCAAAATCTCCAAGTTTTCTTCCTTTTTTTTTCCTCTCTTTTTTTTTTCCTTCTTTTCTTTCTTCCCTCACGGTTTTCCTTTCCTCTTTTTCCCTTGGTTTGGCCGGCAGCTATAAGGCTTAAAATAAGCCAAGAGATAACCTCAAAAAGATTTTTTCACTTGGTCAAATTTTGGTCAAAAATATCATGCCAAAAAAACCTAGCAACTTAGGTCTTTTTCCACTCTTTCCCACATAACTTCTTTTCCTATCAAATTAGTCCATAAGTGCATAAATTAACCTAGTCTATCAAAGCTTAAGTACACCTACTTAGATCACTAACCACCTAGAAATCTTAATCTCACTTCCTAATCATGCATTGACACACGCAAAATCAAGAAATAATAAACTTGTCATTAAACGTAAAACTTAAATGTATTTTCAAAAGTAGGGTTTTACAAATCCA